>OZ024912.1:9191411-9628992 GCA_964017125.1 Flabesymbios commensalis
AACGGTGGAAGGATAGAATGGATAGGTATTTCGTAAAACATATAAATTGTAATACCTAGTATTCTAATTTCAGGTATTTGGCAAATACCATAGGTATTAGCCTAATGTTGACTGTAACAACAATTTAAACGCTGGCCAAACATTGAAGTAATGTACGTTGGGCTGGCGACTTACGTTTCTTGGGTGCACATATTTTGTACAGAGACTGACATCTGGTGAATAATCAGAGAAAAACAATGAGTCAAACCTGTTGACTGAATGTACATCAAGTAGCCAACGTATAAAAAAAAAAGGGAGATAGACGTGACAAATTAAATCATTTTTTTGTTTCTTTTACGGGACAAAACAATCCACGTTGAATAATGAATAGGTGGTTTTACATTATCAATACAAATACTAATCACTCATGAAAGCCATATGTATTTCAGTGAGGAAAACGTACGCTTTTATATGTAATATTTTTTCACAATAATGATATTAAATAACATTTATGTAATATTAACATGTATAGTTTTCTTTTATCTGAACATCAAAATAAGTAAGAGTCTGGGATAATAACAGCCCTCAGTTTTCAGTTTTCAAATCAACGAAACGTTTTCTTTGTAGTATAGCTCAAACGATCACATGATTCAAATCAAACTTTTTTTATCATTGCCGTTTAGGATTTTTCTGATATGGGAAATAAACAGATTGAATATGTTGAATAATAAATAGAACAGTAACGAATAGAGGGGATCAATCTGAAATATAGCCACACAATGTTACATTTACGAGTAGACGCCATTATAATTTGCGTAAACGGTGACATACAGATATTAAACGAGCGTCTAGTGGTATTGCAATAATTAATGTAAATCTGCTCAAGACGAACATAGTTTTATATATTTACCCTCCATCGTTGAGATCCAAGTGGTTCCAAACAAGCTGATTATCTCGTACAGTCACCAATATTCTGTGGTTGAAGGCTTGTCTTATTCTTAACATGATACTAGCACTCTTTTGATGATGAGGTAGTTTCCCATTCAGTGTGGCACTTTCATAATCCAGGCCCGGATTAGGATGTGCGGCCTGAAACAGATAATTTCACAATTATTGTGCAGGAGTTTCTTAACCCTTGTAGGGCTGAAATATTTTAGTACAAACCATGGAGACGAAATCATCATAAACGTGTTAGTTAGCTCTTTACGCTTCATTTGAATACGTTTTTGGTCTACTGTCGTCATAAATATAATTACTCGTACACTGCGTGGATCGACATTAGACGTCAGTATCTGACGTCTACAGACGTCATATTCTGACGTCTATAGACGCCAGATTCAGACGACTAAAGTCGATCCCCGCGCTGCAAGGGTAAATGTATTTTAACGTAATCTAAAAGTAAGAAGTACGAAGGTTGATGAAATATCTCAAAGACACTTAATTCTTTGTAAGCAAAACTGTGGGCCCACATATACGATTTTTTTTATCTATGACGCGCCCTTCACAATCTAGGACGCCAGGGCCCCGTTTTAGTTCCTGCCGCTTACGAAAATGAGAAAAGCTAGTTGACTTTCTTCGTTTGAATCCCTATTCACCATGTATAGGGAGGATACGAGCACTCTGACTCATGCGTTAAATTCTCGGCAATTCTCGCAAATCTAAAGAGCTCATTTCATTTTCATCTGAGAATGCGTACCTGAAACGCGCCCCTGGCCCTGTAACATTTGGTCAGACTGAGCAACGAACACCACCGAACAACGCCAACCAATACGTGGTAATTACGAACACATTCAAGACATATACAGGACAAAACAACGCCAACCAATACGTGATAATTACGAGCACATTCAGGACATATACAGGTCAAAACAACGCCAACCAATACGTGATAATTACAAACACATTCAGGGCATATACAGGACAAAACAACGCTAACCAGTACGTGATAATTACGAACTCATTCAGGACATATACAGGACGAAACAACGCCAACCAATACGTGATAATTACGAACACATTGAGGACATATACAGGACCGAACAACGCCAACCAATACGTGCTAATTACGTACACATTCAGGACATATACAGGACCGAACAACGCCAACCAATACGTGATAATTATGAACTCATTCAGGACATATACAGGACAAAACAACGCCAACCAATACGTGATAATTACGTACACATTCAGGACATATACAGGACCAAACAACGCCAACGAATACGTGATAATTACGAGCACATTCAGAACATATACAGGACCAAACAACGCCAACCAATACGTGATAATTACAAACACATTCAGGACATATACAGGACCAAACAACGCCAACCAATACGTGTTAATTACGAACACATTCAGGACATATACAGGATAAAACAACGCCAACCAATACGTGATAATTACGAACTCATTCAGGACATATACAGGACCGAACAACGCCAACCAATACGTGATAATTACGAACACATTCAGAACATATACAGGACCAAACAACGCCAACCAATACGTGATAATTACGAACACATTCAGGACATATACAGGACAAAACAACGCCAACCAATATGTGATAATTATGAACTCATTCAGGACATATACAGGACCAAACAACGCCAACCAATACGTGATAATTACGAACACATTCAGGACATATACAGGACAAAACAACGCCAACCAATATGTGATAATTACGAGCACATTCGGGACATATACAGGACAAAACAACGCCAACCAATACGTGATAATTACAAACACATTCAGGACATATACAGGACAAAACAACGCTAACCAGTACGTGATAATAACGAACTCATTCAGGACATATATAGGACAAAACAACGCCAACCAATACGTGATAATCACGAACACATTCAGGACATATACAGGACCGAACAACGCCAACCAATACGTGATAATTACGAACACATTCAGGACATATACAGGACAAAACAAATTGTTGGAGGACGTGACGGACATCACCGAGCATGAAACATATTTGACATGAAGAATATTCGCCGGACAGCAATAAATTCTAAAACGAACAATGACGAACAACAAAGGATGCCGTTCGTTCGAGATGTTCAATTATAATCGATGATTGGTCGTTTGGTATACCAATTATGATGATCGGTTCTAATCAAAAATTGATTATCTCTGAAAAATTAGGGACTGAATCACAGTTCTTCGAAATATTTGCTGAACTGAACTTTAATTTATTGGGGCATATCACAAGATCTGTGGTACACTCCAACGGCATGCTGGGCCCCCATATTGTTTAACCCTTTCACCGCGGGTGGCGCCGAAAAGCGACCACCTGGCAGACCGCGGATGTCGCTTTTTGTTGGCGACATCAGTAATTACTGTTTTTTAATAAAAAAATTATTAATTCAGCGCTCAGGCATTTTATGACGTTATCATTCAGCAGTCAAAGGATTCAACCGCAATGGATGCAATGTATTTATGTCGGGCGTTGATACAATAGAATGATGAAAACTTCACTTACCCAATCAACTGTGATGATCGGTTGGTTATATATCGTCCCCTTGGAGGTGGAAGGTGCTAAACTGTCACTTTGTAAAGTGGCAGTTTAGCATCTTCTAACTCCAAGGGGACGATATATACGAATCGTTTACATTCAATCATCAATTATAAAATTACAACCAATTGTTATCACTATAACAAATATTTGCAGAGATGTAAAACAATATTGAAGGAGTAGTCCACTGTGTACGAACTGCGGGACACATCTGTACCCAGAAAGTACCGATTACAGATCTAGAGACAACTGGGGTACAACTAAAACCAGAAAAGATGCAGAGAGTGGTCTATACCTTTAAATATTATACTAATGACCAATAGATCACACTATTTCACATAATTTGTAATGAACTTATCATTAAATGAAACATATTTTTGTGAATATAAGCTCGATAAGTGATTAGAAGTAATAACTTGTTATACCGTCTGACTGCCCCTTGGAAAGGAACAGGTTATCTCAATAAACTTGGGCATATCTTTTGTCTTCAAGGTACCACTTGTAGGCTGTGGCAAATACTTTGCGAATACCTGAAAAAAAAAGATTTCCTAATGATGTGATTTCAAATTATGATACGGCATATTTGCGCCATTTACCCCGCTCAAGCCTGAATTTACCATTGTCATTTTTATCCACTACAAGCCGCGAATTGCTGTCGCAATTCTCGACTTGTAGTGGATAAAGATTATTTGAAGTGGTTGAAAAATTAAAGAAAATTGCATTGTATTGGTAAACCTGTTCCGTGGAAATATTCATTCTAAAACCCTTAGTTGTAGGAAACTTAAATCTGTTTTCAGGGATGTAATATGATGTTTTAATGCATCTTGAGAGCTTAAAGGGTTAATATATTTTGAATACTCGAACTTGAAGATCACACCAGTGATCCCGATTCTATTCGTTTCTTCATTTTGAACTATCACATTAAGTGCCAGCTATTTAACAAGTCAAGGATAAAATGCGGCATCAAACAACAAGATTGCACAAAAGCGTGGACCTACATTGTGTCCTATCTGAATAATGTTCACTCACTTGAAGTTGTGGATCGCGTCAGCTAGACACAACTTCAAGTGGAAGAAAATTCCAATCAAATAGGCTTAATTTGGCGTCAAAAGGTGAAACCCTGACCTTGATTGGACGTTGACCATGATTCGCATGTGATTTCAATGTGTACTCAGCAAATCGTAGCGACCCATCTTTTTAAATGTAGGTCGAGCGGTAGTTAAAAGGGAAGCAATAATCACAGTTGGTGTGTAAGCCATATAGGCCTAAGTAAGGGAGGGGTAAATTAAAAGTAGATTTTACAGTTTAAAAAAACTGGGGGTTCTTAGAATCTATTTTCAACGTACCCCGGTACGCTGAACCTAGTCTCAACATACCCGCGGCACGCTGAAACTAGCCGGGGGTAATCTGAAACTAGGGGAGGCAACTTGAAACTGGGCTTTTTCTAGTTTCAGTGTACCGGGAGGGGGGCGCGTTCACCCGGTATGCTGAAAGGGGGGGGGGGTATGCTGAAACGGCTACACCGGATGAAAAACAAAATTACATATATGGATACATTGGGCATTTGGGCCAGGCTGCTGATAACTAAAACGAGCGATGGTCCATGTTCATGTCACCAGTGCTAAAATAACATGTAGTTCACCTCCAAACATCGCAACATTGATATGATACCCACGTTTCATGTAGCTGGCTGCATGACCTCATGCAAGAGATGGAACACTTTGAAGCTATTCTTCCTGATGGTAACTGTGAAAAGTATATACGACAGGGCTATTTTACAGTGCGTGGCTCAAACAGATGGTCTGATAGTTGGACTGATATGATGACAGTATTGAACAAGTCACCCGAGACAACACATTAAATGCAAAAATAACAGATAATACTAATTGATGATGTGGGAACATTTAGAACTGCCTATTTAGTAGCGACATGTTGACATATCTCACATTCACCAATGAAGACATAGCTTTGTAAAATAATTATGTTATTATAAAAAGAGAGCATACTTCACGTTCGTCTTGTATATTCTGATTTTCCTTCTTCAATTGTTTCACTCTAGAGTTTCGCTCGTCTAACTTATTTTGCAGTGTTTTCAAACTCTATTGGTAAATAGAAAAAAGAAAAATATTCGTTTAAAAAAACTCACTCACTCACTCACTCACTCATTCACTCACTGATCAGAGATAGTTTAATCAAACTCTGAAATATCTGTTCTGTTCTTACCTTAATCTCCTTTATCTTTTTACTGACCCCTCTAAACTCTACATCTGTGTCATTTATTTGTCCTGTTATATCATCAGGGTTGCTCTCACACAGTTGTCTCTTTAACACAGGTACAGTCATCACATAATCAACAGGGTTCCCATGCTGTTGCAGTTTATGACTACACAGTATTAGACTCTCTAGTATTCCTCGTGAAAGTTCTAATCGTTCTGAGTGAATTCCCAGTTGTTTACTTTTTTGTTTAAATATGCTATTAATTTCAGTATGGATTTTATTTTTGTGAAGAAGTGCTTTGACTAATTTTTCCTTCATTTCATCAGCAGTTTTCTGCAGCAAAGCTTCCTTTTTCTTTATAGTGAAACGAGTATTTTTTATTTTATTTGTATATTCTTTAGCATTCCTCAGTAAGCTTTTCAATTCTTTTTGTGCTGATTTAGATTTCTCTAGCATCCCAGCAAATTCATGTTCAGCATGCTCCGAAGCATAGCAAAGAGAGCAAGTTTGGATCTTACAGTTTTCACAATATATATTCATCAGTTCACCTGCATGCTTGCCACAAGATGATATCTGTTGTTTGATGAACTCAGCAGCTGTTTGGCAGCAAAAGGTGCAGCTTTGTGATCTTTTTCACATTTTTTGCACAAATATTCACATTTCTCACAATAGATAACAACTATATTCAAACAGTTTGGTTTTGAACATGTCGGCCCATCAGAAGTGGTCCTACTCTTGCTCTGTTTGCTATATTTAGCCGCATCTTTCAGTTGGCTGAAAAATAGATTCTTTGGTAGTTGAGTAATACCATTGGATAGTTCCGTGTATTGACCACAAGTCGGGCACATAATTTTACGCTTTTCATCCTTAGACTTCACATAGGCTTTAAGGCAAAGAAAACAAAATGTATGCTGGCACAAAAGTGACTTCGGGTCATTTACTTCATCCTGGCATATTGCACACACCAGCAATTCGTCTACGGCATTACGTAGTTGCGTGTCAGCCATTTTGCATGCACGATTAATATATCAATTTTGTTGGAGTTTCAACTAGCATGGGTATATTTATTCAATGCAAAATATACTCATCATCAAGTATATCATAATTGTCACCATCGATGAAAACACTAAAAAGATGCACAATGACTATTATTACTTTCAGATTCCTATCCATAGAATGCAACAAATTCCAGAGTTGACGGATCTTCAAATCAGCTTAGGGAGCCACCAGTCAATCTCCAGGGTGGGGGGGGGGGGGGGGTTGGAGTATTTGTCGCGGACAAATTATTTATTTCAACCTGGCTCGGCGGCACGCTGAAAATATAAATTTATATTACATGTTTGTATAGCACAGTTCCTGAAGTAAATCATTTATTTCACACACAGCCCACAGTCCGTCCGAAATAATTTATTTCAAAAAATACTCCAGCCCCCCCCCCCCCTTTGGAGATTGAATGGTGCCCCTTTACTAATAAAACACATTTTATATTCAGCGAGTATAGATTAGGCATAGCAAAATGTCATTTAAGAACACCAAAATATATAAACACATTTTATATTACTAGATTTGTTGTGCCTTAATTCCCCGGATTTTTTTTTTAATTTTTATATCATAATGAATGACGAATAATCATGAGAATACGAACTGCGAGATGAACATCCAGGAGATGGGATATTTATTCACCAACCCTGCCACACATACTAAAGGGTGTGTTTATTTGTAGGATAAAGCCAAAGGAGCTCTACATTTTTAGCTGTTGAATAGGCCGAGGCCGACGGCAGATGCTTTTTCCACAGCTAAGAATGTAGAGTTCCGAGGGTTTTAAATGACTTAAAACACATTCGACCATAATGAGAATCCCTCATAATCAACACATCGGTCACACCTGACTGATTATAGCATCATAGGCATACAATGATAATTGGTCTGTACTTGATCAACAATAACTCTCCAATTCCCGGCTTAGAATGTAGTGGTCGGACAAAGAGAATAATGTAGTGGTGTGTTTTAATCAAAGATAATCCTCCAAGAGGAATAGGATGTGAACTCTCAAAAACGTATAATGATTTCCACAGCATAAAATATAAGCATTATTCATGTATCACTGTATTTATATTTTCTATGTGGACTAAACATGAGTAGCATCATATTTTGTCACAGTGTTTGTGCATATAAGCCAGTAATCAATCACACGCTGTCTACGGTACTGTACAGTGTACACCATAAAGAACTCTTGAACTGTTGCGAAAATAGTAGAGGATGCGTGATATTGTCACAGTGTGCATTCATTAACTCACTGTGTCTGGAGAGTGTATTGTCAGATTTATCTGACCATCCTCAGGAGGTCATCTCGGCACATTCGGGCCTTTATGTGCACAAAATTGGTGTTATGGAGAAGCCCCATTTATTCATTCGTTCATTCACTCATTCGTTTAGAATTACACTAACGCCCAATATGGTCAACAAGATGACATCCCAGCAAACACAAAGCATTTATATAACATTTGTACAACGTCGGCCATTATACAAATATTATACAAATATTCTGCGTTTACTGTGATGTTAATGCCACGGTAATACACTGTTTGCACAATTTTGCGCATAAGCAGGACTCCCAACTAAATAGTTCAGTTTTAATCACTGTGTGGCGCGTTGTAATAGAAGTGTGACAGGACTCCCAACTAAATAGTTCAGCTTTTAGTCACTGTAGTGTGTGGCGTGTTGCTATTGGGAAAGGTGTATTGGTTTCGAATAATCCATAAAATATGTTAAATTTTTGAAATCATTATCATGATTATGCGCCGTTACATATATTACAATTATTAGGGCGACTGGTTAAATTACGCGGTTGTAGACTCAGACTCAGCCTTCATTTATTTGACTATACACTAAGAATTCATGACCGGGAGACTCGCACCAAGTTCTATAGAAGCACGCTGGCGTGCATGCCTATAGAGTTACGTTATACTTTGGAGCACTGTGATCGTATTTATGACCAGTTACAGTAAAGTATACTGTAACAGCTTATATACGGCGCCATCAAATTAAAGCTGTAACACTCTACATCTAGTAACTTAGTAGTAGTAAATTATTGTGTAATGTCGAATGTCGAATTCGGAAAAATCTGTCCTCAGATCTTGCCAAGTAGTCTGTCGGCTGATATCTATAAATTTAAATTGTGCCTAACTCTCATGACAATTATGTTTCTTGGTCTCATTTTGAAGATAAATATATTACCTTTCATTTGTAACCGATTAACCCTCTGAGAAGTTGTCTGAAAGAAGTAATTTCAAGCCAAATAGATAGCTACCCTCTGGTATCTGAATGTAATGAAAAAAAGTGTTTTATATTTTTTTCACAAGATGAAATTCGAGTTTAATTCCAACATAATATATTAATTCTAACATAAATTAATGCTGAACCGAAAAAATATGGTGCAATTTTTCTAAATAGTTTAAATTTCATTATGTAGACCATTTAACCTCTAGGGGTTTGGTGTTTTTCATTACTAAAAGAAACGTATAACACATCAAATTAAGGATTTTTTCCGATAACACCATCAATGTCATACATTGTCAGATACCGTGTCATATTTGTCACATTATTACATCAGACAAATACATGGAGCAAAATATCCGTGTATATAAAAATAGGTATGCAGTAAAATAACTTACATATACTGTTTAATTGAAAATAGTAATACTGCAAATTACATGTGCTCATATGTATTGAGAAAAGTACATTTAGTATATTTATATATACATTTATAAAAAAATTGTAAATTAACCCTTTAAGCACCAAGAAATTTGTAGACATGTGTGTTTTCTAAAAACACAAATAAACATAATATATTCCCGTTAATGATGCATTTGGATAAGCCTAAATATGTGTGCACGGGTTATATATTAACTACACAAGTCAAAAAACATATATTGGTTTATCTTTCTTATAATGACTAATGTCATTCTTTCAAACTAAACTAACGCTCGGCTATCTATCACATATACATGTCGGCTTGTTCTTCTGTTTTCTTCATGCCGGTGCACGATTCTTAGAGTGTACCAGGAAATGCTGTACATCCTTTCAAATTAGCGACAACGCGCATGATTGTAGGTACCACCATTCAACTGTATGTCATTTTTTAGCAAAATAGGCACCAGCATGACATTTATGTGCACATGTTTTGAATAATGATCGCTCATGCAGTCATTACAAGTGTCTCCAGCTAGACCAAATGTGAGGTGTTAGACCATATTAAAAATCACACCCCTAAATTTTAAAGGGTTTATAAAATTAAATTAATTATTATTTAAAAAATGACACCTTTTCTTCGAATCAGCATTAATTTATGCTAGAATTAAAAACTCTTTTTGAATTAAATTCAAATCTCGTCTTTTGATTCAGACACCAGAGGGTCGACTGTATCTATTTGGCTCCAAATGACTGATTTTGGACAAATTGTTCACAATAATTCAACCCCTTAATTGTTCGTCAATATATTATAATTTTTAATTTTGATCAGCACACATCACTGTGAAAAAATTAACAACACACTTTATGATGTGTTTGAAGTAGCGAGACATAACTTGAAGTGGGTACAAATTTAAATTAGACTTGGTCCTTAAAGGGTTAATTTACATTAGGCGAACTTAATTAGGCGAACTATTTGTGGCCTTTTTGAGAGATTGCCCACCAACTAATATGACTAGATTATAACGCGTTCAGAACTGCCTTGGGTGGTAGCCAAGGCCCCATGTTTTAGTCGTTCCGTTCCAATTCTACAACGATTACATTGGCTTCCTGCTCAGTTTCGCAATCATTTGAAAATATGCACAATAACTTTCCGAACCCTAAAAGACAACCAACCTGCATATATGGCTGACTTACTTGTTCGGCCGACATTCTCAAAATATCTACGCTCCACAAATTCAAATAAATGTGTTGTTCCTCGTATAAAAACTAGAACTGGGTCAAAAGTTTTCTCTGGCCTGCGACTGTGCCTTATGCAACGCCCTGCCTGTGCCAATACGTAATGCCAAAACAATGTTAGCATTCCGCAAATTACTTAAATCTCACCACCCGGCTTCCTGTTGACGAACCTACTTTGGCCTCTATCATGACACATGATCACGCTAAGGATTTGTGCGCCTCTGAGCTCGGCTGAGGATATAGGCGCTATAAAAAATGTACTGGTTGATTGATGTGTAACGTCAATATTAATTGAAGTGAATTGTAATATGTTACCACAATGCACCGTTAACAAGTATTGTTTATTTATAATTTTATACTCATATAATTTTGGTCAGTTTTTCCTAATGTAACTATGCGTACCAAATTGAAAATAAACAGCAGAGAGACTTCCGGGTGTATGCTGAATGTCGAAGCCAGGCAATGATCGTTGTGTTATTATCAGACTGTTATTAAATCTACTAATCGTCAGTCATGCTACCGGTCAATAAACAGGCACTGTAATCGATACTGTCATAAAACTAGTGTCTATGAATTACATTGGGCTAATGTTATATATACAAGTAAAACGTATGTATATAGGGAGTAGAATCATTCGCCTTGGCATTATTTGTGTGAAGTATAATCATTCGCCTAAGCATTATTTATTATAAATTGTTCAAAATATATAGTAACGCAATCATTATGTTAATTGCTTTAATTGCATATTTAATATTTATATGAAGTGTGTATTAAGCGGAGTTGCAATATATATTTTAAGAAGTGTTGTATACATGGTTTCATTTTTTTATCAATAACATCACATTATTTTCTCGATTTTCTTTTTAACACTTTCAATCCTGAGTTTACGATTGTCATCTTCATCCACTACAAGCACCCTGCCACGCGCCCCCCCCCCCCCACCCCCCATAATGTTATTCATTGTGGCTGACAATACAAACAAAAAGCAAGTGTGCTGCTGTACTAATAAAATTTAATTGTTGTTTCACAGCTTAGCAGTAGGTTACTTTTTCCAGAATTTTTTTCAGATCATAATAAACAAAGTTGTTATTGCTTATTTTTGTGACGTCGTTTTGGAGCTAACGTCGCAGACGTTGGCTCAACATTGAACACATCTTGTGTGAGGGTTTCGCGTTGGCTGGATAGGACACTTTGTGCTCAATGTCATCGCTCTTTAAACATGTTGCATTTTTTCATGTGTAGCTAATTCAAGTAGTACATTAGGATAACACATTTTGGTATTCTGTTTTTCATTTCAACTACATTCAGTTAAAATGTTCTGTAATTGATACATGTAGGTTTATTTTTCTCATCTACATACTGGAACTGTTCTCTCTTTGGGCAGTGAGAAATAAATACATAATAAATTAAATTGAATTAAACATGTTTTTTTCTTTACCAATATGGACTAAATAGTGGACTATTTTGTGGCGGTAGAGAAATATTGGTAAATGCTAAAGTCGTTTTTGTAACATCAAACAAATAATGTTGTTAAATAACTAAATGTCTGAAATTGTTCATAATTTTCTGTAGATTTAATCGACTTATGACATAATACACTTTCATAAGCAATAAACTTGAGTTTTAATTGACACATCGCTCTTTGTCGTTAAAGTGTTAAAAAAGGATATAAAATACAAAAAAATACAATCACATTTCGGTCACCTAACGGTTCAGGCAAATTAAATGCATTGGCCAAGCAAACAAAATATGTTTTACAGTGAATGCTACGCATTATATACCTTTATACATATTGCTATCTGCGATCAAATGATAATATTTTTCTTACGTTAACTGTTGGCAAATATGTTTTGTCAAATATGATTTGTCGTTGCTCTTATTGATTAAAAATAAAAATTACCTTAAATGGTAGGAAACTAGAACGACAAATTATTTTTCACCTAAGGTAAAAAATAGTCTTGTCTCACTTTATGACTACCCCCCCCCCCCCCCACACACACACAATTTTGATACCATTTAGCTCGGCATGAATATTTATAATTCTGCATGAACTCAGTATCCTGAAAATCGGATGTGTTTACGTTGCGAGACGGAATATATAACCCTATAAGGAGACGTTAACTTCAATCTAAAATAAACGTATGCAAGCCGAAAATATATGCCCATGCCTGCTATTTGGTATACGTTCCCCTTTAAGATTTTGTCACGTCTATTATAAATCTTTATTGAGATAATCATGTTTACATGTTGAATATTTGTGTAATAAACAAGCGTGACAGAACTTTTGTTTAAAATTGCACAGCAATGCCAATTGTAATTTCAAACCTCTTGAATTGCTCGAGCTAATTAGATATAACTTGAAATGAGTGTAAACTTAACTCATGTTATTAGAGGATAACCCAACGCTAGGCCTCTACTGTACGTAGATGTCATTTGAGTTAACAAGAGGAATTTAATGAATCCAATAGCTGTGTATTTCTACCAATTTCAAGTTGCTATCGCGATGGCAAGATACATCATTTCATAGTGTTAATACATTTCATGTACTTTATATTTGAAGATAAAAATTATCTTGTCTTACCTTTCAGAAAATCCAAGCCTGGTTGCACCACAATCCACAAGCATCAGTGCTAAATATAAACGTAGCTTTCATTTTGTAGCATGCAATAATCATGGTTAATATTGGTCGCTCGAGGGTATATATTATATAATTAAGAGATCTGACGATATTATTGATATTTAATCAGAAATGCGTCACGCATAATACACATAGTACTTCCTCATATGACTCGACATACTGTTATTCAGTCTGTATGGATAATGCTACAGTATATATACCTTTACTTTCGCGTCCCATTTAATTTGGCGATTTAACGACCGTGCATTTTATCGCTAATATTTATTATAGTCGCTAATTACAGGTGTGTCAACACTAGTGCATACTGTATGAAATTACCTGCTGTCAAACTTGTGCTCTTTAAATTGTATGAACCCTAAAATTGCCTTGAACTGATTTCGCCAAATATTTAGGACGCTAACCTAATGGTGTAAACATAATGTGTATATTAGGTGGGACACTTCTGATAAGATACTTGCCATGGACTATGAACTCCATTTATACATGCCATACTAAGTTATAACGCATGCATATGTTACTATTACCAAGAAGAGGATCTTTATCACAAGATTCAGTAGGTCTTATCACAGCATATACATCTGGACATATTACAGCAATTACAGCATTTACCCACTCCAATTAACTCCCTTTAACATCAAGTTACCGTTAACTTGCACTCTTTAGCGCTACATTAAACACTTAAAGAATGATTCAACTGCAAAACGCGCATGCCTGGGACGGTCAAGTGTATGCCAACAGTAGCCTATTGAGTACAGATTGATGGCATTAATATAGCCACTGAACTGATTACAGGATACTACTTAAACGGGACGTTGATCCAATGCTGTTTTGATGCTAGGCCAACGTCTGCGAACGCTGGCCCAACATTGAACCAACATTGAATAAATGTACAATGTTTGAGAGAAAGTCCTCCTGCCCCAGCAAACACAAGACATTTGTATAACATTTATACAACGTCGGCCCAGCGTCTTCGACGTTGGGCCAACATTGCATAAAGTCATACAAATGTTTTGTGTGTACTGGGCATGGCAATACAAGCTTGGGTCAAGCAGTTTCAACATCCCAGCAGTAATACAGTCAGTTTCTTTGCAAGCCAGTGACCAAGTAGGGGTAAGGGCCAAGAGCTTTGAATTATAAACTCATAGATGTCGCTCAAGTATATATGAACTTGCTGTGATTTGAGAACTTGCTCTTAATGAGGCTTTGGGTATGAAACGCATATTTAGTATTATTATGGAATAGGGCCTTGGCCTACCCACGCCCACTATTGCCTTCTGGGGGACCCTTGTCCCGCGAATTTTGACAGTTGACCACACCTTTAAATTTTCACCCTCTTGAATCTGTGTCTTGCTAACGCAATCCACTTTAAGTGGGTGAAAATTAATCATATTTGTTGAACTTGTGTCCAAAGATTAACAATGGTTGATGTTTAATCACACATTTTCGATCCCAATATCAGTGACTTAATTGACTAAAAAAACCTGATTAGAACGACTATTGCTGCGTGTAGAGCTTAGAGGGTTAAGATTATTTTGGTTGATAGGTGTATTAGTCCAGGAGCATTAGACTTATACCCGGACAAAATTCATAACAAGCTGATTTTTCCTGAAAAGGTTCCCAGAGGTACTTATATTAACATATTAAAAGTCCCCGAAAATCCACCTGGAGCTTTTCAAGAAATTCAAGATGGCGTCCAAGATGGCCGCCACCGTATTGTCATATCTTGGAAATTGTGTAAAGCAGTCAATTTTAGCTCAATTTTCTTTTGTAATATACCATTTCAACTGGTTTTATGGTCAGTAAGTCCATCTAGTCTACTCCCAGACAATATTGATGAACATTTAACGCTTGTCTAATCCAGGATGGTGTCCAAGATGGCCGCCAATGTATTGCCATAAGGATCAAATGGCCATCTTGGCGGCCATCTTGAATTTCTCAAAAAGCTCCATCACGATTTTCAGGGACTTTTAATATGTAAATCTAGATACCTCTGGGGACGTTTCCCGAAAAAATCAGCTTGTTATGAATTTTGGCCGGGTTTCAGCTGTTTCCGGGCTAATGCTCCTGGACTATATAATGGAAATCGTATTGCAATATTCTCCGGCTACTCTAGTGATTGTTTGTACCAGATTATCTTAAAATTTTCTGAATGATAAAATTGTACTTACCGCAGTGACATATCTGTCTTATGTTTATTGAAATAATTTAGTTATTATAACTATTATTAGTTGATATTTAAATCACCGTCTAAATCACCGTCTAGCAACACAGTGGATATTACTATTATGCTCTGTTCGCTACCTTATATGTTTTATTTCTATTTTCGTTCGTTCGTTCGTTAATAACACTAAGAATATTATGGTCGCCGTGAAATTTTATTATAATTCTTTATTCTATGTAGGCTACATATTATAGTAACGCTAATGTTAAAAAACAAATACAGTGATATTATATAAAATATAGTAGAATTGTATAAATAATAGTACACTTGGTTGGGACTGGAAAGATGTTGTACATCTTTTTGTCAGCCCCAACCAGTAGAAGTTCTCGCTAGAGAACTTATTTGCACTTCAATTGACAATATAAAATAACTATGTAAAAAATAATCATGTTATTATGTATGTTTGCATTTAGCGCATATGCACTGAAAATGTCAAGAGCATGTTGAATCGTTAGAAGCATTTTGTGAAAAAATAAAAAACAATAAAATTGTTATATAATTTATAAATTAAGACGTTTCTGGGATACATCTGACATCGTTTGGTAATTTGCTCCACAAGTAATATATCCGAGAAAAAAACCTTCTGAATGCCTCTTTTTCAAACATATGCGGTTTAAGTCGGAAACTTTCAGTGGAACTACGATTCTGTCTGGGGCTATCGTGGCTGAAGCTTACAAATTTAGTGACGTCCAAATCATAAATTCGATTTTTAGCATTTCCCAAAGAATATGACATTATTTTGATCACGTCTTAAAAATAGTGGGGCTAAGTGCAAGTGGAGTAGTCTTTCGCTTTATTTAGTTTTATGAATAACCACATATATAACGCGTCTAGTGTAGTGGTTAAGCTCCTGTAATCGTGCATTTTATGATTAAAGCATGAAACTTCTACCATTATTAGTACATATCCTGTAGTTTATTTTAGGATGTAGAGGTAAGGTAGATTTGACCCCCGGTGACCTCTAGAGGGCATTGACTTCGAAAGGTCAAAATATCCAATTGCGAAGCCAAAAAGTGGTGAAATTTGTGTATTACAAACTGTTTTTGTATTCCAAAAGTGTGTCAAACACTCTAAGAGCCTGTTGTTAATCATAAAAATAACACCAAGGTCATGTCAAGATTATTTTAGGGTCATTTGAAAGTCAAAATGGCAACAAATATTGAAGATATCCACTTTTAATCAATTTAAACAATACTAGTGGTGTAGTCATCTATTACAAAGGATTGGTTTTGACACAGTCTTGGTCAGATATCTTTTCCACGCGCATTTTAGGAGACTGAGGGCAGTATCTAATTTGAGAGGAGAATTACAGCCTATGTATTCCCCTTACTACACCCCTTCCTAAATGTTGAATTGGACGAGCAAAATTACAGTGTGCAGCAGCTGTTAAACATCAGTTTGGGCTCCCGTGGAAAACTATTGATGCATAATTGGGCTATGAAGTCTAACATGGGTGGAGATTATGTTTTACTTGGATAACGACGAAAAACAAGGTCAAGGTCATATCAAGGTCATTTCATGGTCATACTGTCAAAAATATGTAAAAAAAAAATCAGAAAGTTCGGCAAAATACTTGGGTCATAGTGTACTGGTTAAGCTCCCGTAATGAAACAATTTTGCATTTTATGATTAAAGCATGAAACTTTTACCATTATTAGCACATATCCTGATCTTTATTTTAAATTGTGGATGTAAGCTGGATTTGACCTTTGGTGATCTCTAGGGGTCATCGACATCGAAAGGTCATATACTCTTCCGCGATGCCAAAAGTGGTGAAAATTGTGTATTACCATATTTATAAACTATTTTTGTATTCTAGAAGTATGTCAAATGCTCAAAGACACTACTATTAACGATAAGAATAAAACCAAAGTCATAGCAAAGTCACATCAAGTTCATTTCAAGGTCAAAATCGCAAAAAAGTGTGAAAATATCCACTTTTATAAAATTTAGCGCGGTTAGTGATGCAATTAACTATTAGGAAGACTGATTTTGAGATATTATTGGTCAGATATATTTTCCACAAACATCAAGAAATTGAGGGCAGTATCAACCCTGGGAGGGGTATCACACCCGTATTCCCCTTATTACACTCATGTCCCAATATTTAATTGTACGAGCAAAATTGCGTCGTGCAGCAGTGGGCTCCCATGGCAAAATATCAATACATAATCGGGTTATGAAGGATCACATGGTTTGGAATTGTGTGTTTGAAAACAACTTACATATCATATCAAGGTCACTTCAAGGTCAAACTGGCAAAAATCCTAAACATATATACGTTAACTTATTTACAACCCCGTTGATTTTTTGAAATTCAGCATTTATTTGCAGAATATGCATCAGATAGATAATTTGGGGATAGTGATAACACACAGTGATTATATGTCCCAATATATTATATTGAAATACACAACCTTAAAATGATCCTAACTTGACCTTGGACGCCCAATTTCAGCCAAAGGGCGCCCTCTTTGTATGTCAACTGTAGCCGCCATGTGCATCGATTGGTTTATATAATACAAGAGTGAGAGGCAACGTTAATCAGTATATTTAAAAATATACATCGATATCATGGTATTCACAGTGTTATAAACCAATACTAGTATGTTTTCGGGGTATCGTGACTGGGTTATACCACACATTTAAACCATTATCTATCTATTTCGCTAGGCACCATTCAATTACTAGGGGGGGGGGGGGGGGTTATATATTTCACTTTCTATCTGCATTTTTTTATTTTGCACTCAAGCAAAATATTTATTTCAGTTTGTGTGTGGAGATATATATTTATTTCACTTCCTTATATATTCTTCTGTTTACAAATTTGGAACCCCAACTAAGCCTAGCCCATTATGTTGCTCAAAAACTGAAATAATTAATTATTTCAAATTTATGTATTGATTTGCAACATCAGACAATTATTTATTTCACGAAAAATAAATTTGGAAATATATATTTAAAAAATACTACGCCTTCCCCCCCCCCCCCTTGTAATTGAATGTGCCTCTCTTATGTAGTATGCAAGTGAACAAGTAGATTATTACTGATCATTGTCTCATACGCGTAATTAAGAGATGGTGCCATTATGTAATTATGTAATTATCACGACGTGTAATACTGTGAGAGAGGGATTTTTAATAAGAAGAATCGGCAAAAGCATAGCAATTTCGGCGATTTCTTGGCAGCCATTTTGATTTTTTCAATTCTCAAGGATGAAACCTCTACATCCGCCCAGATATCAATACAGGCATGGATAATTCAAAGAGCAAAAACTATATCAGCCAAAACAAAGTGTTTTATTACAAAAAAGATTTTTTTTCAATCCCTTATAACGTCTACTAATCAGGCTTGGGGCGAGTACTGGACAAAAGTACTCGAGTACAAGTACAAGTACTTGAAAAAATGATGAGTACAAGTACAAGTACAAGTACTGGATTTTCAAAAGTACTTGAGTACAAGTACAAGTACTTTTAAAAGTACTTGAGTACAAGTACCGAGTACTTTGATTGTAAACTCCAGGTGTAAACTGTAATTAATTACATGAAATTTATTCAATAAATAATTGATTATAATATATTTTACTTCATGTTGATATATGTGACCCGATCTGGCAAAATGAGTCTTAAGTCGCACTTTGGCAAACGATTATTGAGAACTGGAGTGGAAATGAATATTTTCCTAATTAGTTTATTTTGATACAATTGTGTCGTATTTTCCAAAAGTGCACACATTGCCCTCTTGAACTTCAAATGCAATTTTCACAAAATAGTTACACACGCTACAACTGTGTGATATATACCAGCTTAAAGGTAATTTTGTGTCGGTGCGGTATATCTTAATAACCCCAATATTTAAATATGCGACTTAGACTCATTTCACCAGATCGGGTCACATATATATATAATATTAGTGATGAAAATCATATTTTATGGGACAGGCCTATTATTGATATTGCATATCTGATGCCATGTCCCGGCCAATAGTATAATAATGCATTTTCCTATCAGTGTAGAAAGTATTGTATTGTATGCTACATGTAGGCCTACTATTTGGCGAATCATAATAAATAAATAAGTACATACTAGCCGATGTATTTCTGATACTAGTATATAAATTGTCTGTGTCTAAAGCTTTACGTTGCAAAACACGCTAGCTTGAAAACTTAGAGTAGACCTAATGATTGTAAAATTTTGGGCCAGTGCCGCCAACATTTGGCCGCCACTGTAATAAACGCTTCAATGAGCCTGAACACACATTGTGTCATGGAAAAGATCAAGGCTATTAAGGGTACACGGATCACAATTCTGCCCTGAAAATCCAAAAGGCAGTATCTGCTTACTTGTGAAGTTAACAGAATTGCCTTTTGGCTTTGCACGGCAGAATTGGTTTACAATAACAGACACACTTTACCTGCTGGTAATCAAATGTGTTACCATAATATATGTATATCCGTACAAGATTCAGCCCGGGCATCCGCTGAGAAATTAGCCTATTATTAGTTTAAACATTTATTTTTTAAAAGAGCACCCCACTGTAGTATTTATTTTTATACTCGGTCCATCATCACATTTCGGGGACGGAAAGGGTTTCAAAAAGCCGCCGTAGGCAGACAATTGACTCATTACGTAGCCTCACACCTTTAACCCTTACGCGACACTAACGTGTTCAATTATATTTTTCTCTAATTTGTAGCTATATTTGCTGCCTCAATTTGTATCTTCAAATGACATACTACATAATTACGATATTAAAAAAATTGACAAATAAAAAATTTTGACTTACCTGCTGCTTACTGGTGACCTGACACAATGTATATTGTACGTTTTAGGGTTGTTTAGTTCGCTAGACACCCGACGTCTTGAAAAAAATTGTCATAATTTTGTCTACTTTTATTTTTTTCTTGTTTTTAGTATATACATTGATCCAAATTTTTTTGGATGAACCGCATTATAAGTGATTTGTAATAGGGGCCTAATGATATATAAATAATAGTGGTGTCCCGCAGTTAAAGGGTGATATTTGCCTTGATAATTACCTTGGTAATCTTTGTTTCAACAGTACTGTTATATCATGTGTTAATCATATGTACTTCTCGGTACAGTGCTGGTTAATTCTTGGCCCAATGTCTTGGACATTGGCCAGGCATTGTAAGGTCACTGTAGATGAGACGCCGCGTTGTCGCGGTCGTGTTTTTTTGGTACTTACACAACATTGGTACAGAGTTGTATGAGCTATGGAAGTTTTAAGATATCTTAGTCCACACAGAATCTCAACTGTTTTATAAGATAACAGTTATAAACTACGTGTTCACTCAAGTGACATTATTTGTCCGGTGCTGGGGAAATGTCGGATAAGTGTCTACGCATTGGGCCAATATTGTGCAAATATTATGCAAATACTGATTGATCGTCCCAACAAACACGAGAAATTGAACCTATAGTAATCTCGGTACACCGTCTTGAACGTTGGCCCAACATTATACCTCCATTGGTTCAATGCCCCGTGTTTGCTATGAGGAGTTGTAAGTGTGATTTTAAAATGGCGCGACATCATTGTTGAAATCACCCGCCACCCCTTCAATGATTATTAGTCCTACTGTATAGTATAGTCACTTGTAAATATTATACCAACATGTATTCCTGTTTTCCAAAGACACGTCTCTTGTATTTTTTTAAGAATAGCTATTTAATTATCTTGCGAACTACATGAGGATACTAGTATATACAAGGCAGAACAATAAATTAGCATCATGATATTGTAAAAAAGGTGCACTTCTGTTATAAGTTGGTGTAAGTAATTGGACTAGTTTGAAATATTTTCAAAGTATTAATTAAATCATTTTTCAATATAATAGCTAAATGGATGGTAAACGAATCATTAACCATATCCCGCTATACTGATTTGCGCTTTGTATGTGAGCTATTTTGAATCAATTTAAGAAGACTAGTACTCGTAAAGTACTCGTAAGTACTCGTTAAAAGTACTTTCATTTTTAAAAGTACTTGAGTACAAGTACGAGTACAAGTACTTTTTAAAAGTAAGAGTACCGAGTACCGACGTGTACTGAAAAATCGGTACTCGAGTACCAAAGTACCGAAGTACCGAGTACATTGGCCCCAAGCCTGCTACTAATCCGTTATAACGGTCTACTAATCCGTTAAAACGGTACAATATTCTGTTATATCGGTCTAGTATATCGTTATAACAGTAATCCGTTATAACGGTCTACCATCTCGTTATAACGGTCTCATATATCATTATGACGGTCTAGTATCACGCTATAACGGTCTACTAATCCGCTATAACGGTCTACAATTCCGTTATAACGGTAAGTATTTCATTATAACTGCCTACTATATCAGCAAAAACAAAGTGTTTTATTATAATAAGATTTACAATCCCTTATAACGTCTACTAATCCGTTACAACGTCTACTAATCCGTTATAACGTCTACTTATCCGTTATAACGTCTACTTATCCGTTATAATGTCTACTAATCCGTTATAACGTCTACTAATCCGTTATAACGTCTACTTATCCGTTATAACGTCTACTAATCCCTTATAACGTCTACTAATCCGTTATAACGTCTACTAATCCGTTATAACGTCTTCTAATCCGTTATAACGTCTACTAATCCGTTATAACGGTCTACTTATCCGTTATACCGTCTACTAATCCGTTATAACGGTCTACTTATCCGTTATAACGTCTACTAATCCGTTATAACGTCTACTAATCCGTTATAACGTCTACTAATCCGTTATAACGTCTACTAATCCGTTATAACGTCTACTAATCCGTTATAACGGTCTACTTATCCGTTATAACGTCTACTAATCCGTTATAACGTCTACTAATCCGTTATAACGTCTACTAATCCGTTATAACGTCTACTTATCCGTTATAACGTCTACTAATCCGTTATAACGTCTACTAATCTGTTATAACGTCTACTAATCCGTTATAACGGTCTACTAATCCGTTTTGACGTCTACTAATCCGTTATAACGGTCTACTAATCCGTTATAACGTCTACTAATCCGTTATAACGGTATACTAATCCGTTATAACGTCTACTAATCCGTTATAACGTCTACTAATCCGTTATAACGGTCTACTAATCCGTTATAACGTCTACTAATCCGTTATAACGGTCTACTAATCCGTTATAACGTCTACTAATCCGTTATAACGGTCTACTAATCCGTTATAACGTCTACTAATCCGTTATAACGGTCTACTAATCTGTTATAACGTCTACTAATCCGTTATAACGGTCTACTAATCCGCTATAACGTCTACTAATCCGTTATAACGTCTACTAATCCGTTATAACGGTCTACTAATCCGTTATAACGTCTACTAATCCGTTATAACGGTCTACTTATCCGTTATAACGTCTACTAATCCGTTATAACGTCTACTAATCCGTTATAACGGTCTACTTATCCGTTATAACGGTCTACTAATCCCTTATAACGTCTACTAATCCGTTATAACGGTCTACTAATCCGTTATAACGTCTACTAATTCGTTATAACGGTCTACTTATCCGTTATAACGTCTACTAATCCGTTATAACGGTCTACTTATCCGTTTTAACGGTATATTATCCCGTTATATCGGTATAGTATTTCGATATAACGGTAGAGTATTTCGTTATAACGGTCTACTAATCAGCTGAAACGGTCTCCTATCTCGTTATAACGGTCTCGTATTTCATTATGACGGTCTAGTATCACGTTATAACGGTATACTAATCCGCTATAACGGTCTACTATCCCGCTAAACGGTTTAGTATTTCACTATAACTGCCTACTATTCCCGTTATAACGGTCTAGTATTCCGTTATAACGGTCTACTATCCCGTTATAACGGTCTAGTATTTCGTTATGACGGTCTACTAATCCGTTTTAATGGTCTACTCTTCCGTTATAGCGGTCTAAAAATCCGTTACAACGGTCTACTATTCCGTTATAACGGTCAAGTTTTACGTTATAACGGTATATTATTCCGTTATAACGGTATAGTAGCTCGTTATAACGGTCTACCATTTCGCTATAACCCTGATAACTTTTAATCTGTTCTAACTGTCTACTATCCCAGAATAATGGTCTAGTATTTCGTTATGACGGTCTAGTATCACGCTATAACGGCCTACAAATCTGTTATAACGGCTAACTTATCCGTTGTAACGGTTTACCATTCCGTTATAATGGTATAGTATCCCGTTATAACGGTCTACTAATCCGTTATAACGGAATAGTAGACCGTTTTAACGGTCTAGTATTTCGTTATGAAGGTCTGTTATCACGTCATAGTGGTTTACTATTCCGTTATAACGGTCTACTATTCCGTTATAACGGTCAAGTTTTACGCTATAACGGTATATTATTTCGTTATAACGGTATAGTAGCTCGTTATAACGGTCTACTATTTCGCTATAACCCTGATAACTTTTAACGGTCTTTTTAACGGTCTAGTATTTCGTTATGACGGTCTAGTATCACGTTACAGTCTATTAATCCGTTATAACTGTTTACTAATCCGTTATAACGGTCTATTAATACTCTATAACGGTTTATTATTCCGTTATAACGGTCTAGTATTCCGTTATAACGGTCTACTAATCTGTTATAACTGTCTAATATCCCGTTATAACGGTCTAGTATGTTGTTATGACGGTCTGTTATCACGTTATAACAATCTACTATTCCGTTATACCGATCTACTATTCCATTATAACGGTCTAGTATTTCATTATAACTATCTGTTATTCCGTTATAACTGTCTAGTCTTTTGTTATAATGGTCTACTATTCCGTTATAACGGTTTAGTATTACGTTATAACGGTCTACTAATCTGTTATAACTGTCTAATATCCCGTTATAGCGGTCTACAATTCCGTTATAACGGTATACTATCCCGTTATAACGGTCTAGTATTTCGTTTTGACGGTTTGTTATCACGTCATAGCGGTCTACTATTCCGTTATAACGGTCCACTATTCCGTTATAACGGTTTAGTATTTCGCTATAACTGTCTACTACCCCGTTATAACGGTCTAGTATTTTGTTGTGACGGTCTAGTATTACGTTATAACAGTCTACTAATCCGTTATAAATGTTTACTAAACTGTTATAGCGGTCTATTAATCCTTTATAACGGTCTACTATTCTGCTATAATGGTCTGGTATCTCGCTATAATGGTCTAGTTTTTCGTTATAACGGTCTACTTATCCGTTAAAACTGTCTAATATCCCGTTATAACGGTCTAGTATTTTGTTATGACGGTCTGTTATCACGTTATAACAATCTACTATTCCGTTATAACGGTAAACTATTCCGTTATAACGGTCTAGTATTTAATTATAACTATCTGCTATTCCGTTATAACGGTCTAGTCTTTCGTTATAACGGTCTAATATTCCGCTATAACGGTCTACTATTCCGTTACAACGGTCTTGTATGTCGTGGTCTACTATCCCGTTATAGCGGTCTAGTATTGAATTATGAAATGAATCCTGAACGATGGAATAATCGGTTTTATATATATCATGGTGACAGCTCAATCAATTCAATCAATCAATTCGGTAACTTCTTCAGCGCCTAAATCCTCGGAGATGCGAGCTCAGAGGCGCAGAATCCAAATCGAAACCAGCTCAATGTTGAGAGTCAAAGCGTAAGTCGTCAACTGGGCGCCGAATCTCCGAGGAATTAGGGGGGGGGGGGGAAAGCCGAATCGAAAAGAAAAGTCTTCAGCATTTTTTTAAATGAGGTGACTGTACTCGCAGTTCTCAAATTACCCGGCAGTGAATTCCAGGTGGAGGGAGCTGCAACTGCAAAAGCCCTTGAGCCCCATTTTGTTCGAAAACCTGGAACAGTTAACATATTTGTGTTGGATGATCTAAGCAGTCTTGAATTTTGAAGTGGTACTAAATAATTAAAGAGATATGTAGGTTGGTGAAAAAGGAGGGCTTTAAAAGTGATGGTACAGAGTTTAAAGTGTATGCGGTATTTTACTGGTAGCCAATGAAGAAAATTTAAGAGAGGCTTATATCTGCTAAAACGAGAAGCTTTACAGACTACACGTGCCAGACAATTTTGTACCCTCTGCAATCTTTCAATGTCCCGGTCAGGAAGATTGTACAAAAGAGAATTGCAATAGTCAAGATGACTAGTGACTAGAGCACATGCAACAGATTTTGCAGCTTCAGGACTAAGGTACTTCCTAATACGCCGAAAGTTACGGATGTGATAGAAGCATATTTTGCAAGTCTGAGAGATTTGTCGTTTGAAGTAAAAATCACAATCAAAAATGTCTTCCAAATTTCTAACGAATGCTTTAGGAAGTGTGTCATGGTCAAGTAATAATATAGGGAATAGATCTTTAAACTTTTCTCTTTGTTTTTTAGAACCGATGATGATAAACTCGGTTTTACTTGGATTTAGCTTTAGCTTCGAATTTGTCATCCAAGTCAAAACATCAGTAACACAGGATTTCAAATCAGTTAGGGATTCTGAAGCTTCAGAACCGGATAGAGATATATAAATTTGTGTGTCATCGGCATAGAGATGGTGTTCTCCATCATGCTCAGCGATGACATGACTGAGGGGAGCAGTACATAGGGTAAAAAGTATAGGTCCAAGGACAGAGCCCTGGGGTACACCGAAAGATATATATAAACCGCTTCGGAAATATAATCGTGAATTTTCACCTGTTGACATCGGTTGCTCAAGTACGATGTAAACCAGTCAAGAGCTGTACCAGAAATTCCATACCACGATGACAAGCGGCTAATTAGCGTGAGGTGGTCAATTGTGTCAAAAGCAGCCGATAGGTCAAGGAGGGTGAGTGCTGTCACTCTGCCCTTCTCCATATTGAGTAAAACATCGTTTTCGACCTTTAAAAGAGCTGATTCAGTGGAGTGAAATTTCTTGTATGCTGATTGCAAAGTATTAGACATCGAGTTTGATTCCATGTGGGAAAGTAGGCGAGATGAGACAACTTTCTCCAATATCTTTGATATAAAACTGAGGTTTGAAACTGGACGGTAATTTTTTAGTTCATTTGTATCTAGAGTTGTTTTTTTTAGCAAAGGTTTAATACATAGGTTTAATATAAGACCCTAGCCTAGGAGCTAGGGTCTTAAAGCGACACAATCATTTTGGCCTAGTTGTCTTGCTTTAATTTAACAGAGGCAATTTGGCAGTCATGACATCGATATTTTGCCGAGCTTTCTGAAAAATTGATGTAGCCTTGATTGTAAATTTGATTGTAAAATTTGACTAATTTGTTACAAAGGTTGAGTTTTGCGGCCACAAGAGGGGGGGGGGGACAATAATGGCATGTTTAAAACTTGCAGCTACAATCCGGTTTCAAATAGGCCTATATGTATATTTTGCGATAACCTTCACCTGATGCTTAGCAGAGAAATGTCAATATATTATCACAATTTATATTGGAAGATCTATATATCTAAATGCTAACATAGGGGGGACAATAATGGCATGTTTAAATCGCCTTCAAGACAGTACATAACGTGTTGGACGTTCTAGGAAACAAGGGTGCCCAGCCAACACAGCTCGTTGATCCAATAATGGCCTATTGTTGGGGCAGCGACGCAGATGGTGGCCCAACAGTGGGCCAATGTTGGGTCAACAATATTGGATCAGCATCTGGTGTTTTCAAGATTGTATAGATATTATATAATAGGAGGGACGCTCCTCACGATGATCTACTGTTTACACAGCAATCAAGCGTGACTGCTAATTGCAGCAGCTGCTGTTAGTGTTACCCACCCTACACACTTTTTGACGACAAGGCTGATAATAATAACATGTAATCATAACCGTAATCGTAATAATCAATTGTAATCGACCCAAACCCTGGTACATGCTAAGCTTGATATATTAAAACTGCCCTGCGCGCTCAGACTTCGAGTCGTGACGGACGCCGTGGGAGCGCTACTTCTCTGTCACACAATTCAGCTTAGTAGTAAATATAGTATAATATAATATAATAATAATATATAATAATAATGTATATATAGTAGTAAATATAAAGGCGGTACACTGAGCGACACTGAGGCCTGCAGAACTGTATAATGTAACCAGACAGACGATACCTGTGGTTGACACAAATATTTGGGTGCTTAAAATGTTATTCATAAGACATGAATGCACCGTGAAACGTGTAACTGTTCTACGGCATTTTGCTGAACAAATTGACGTAATTGTGAATTGTAGAGTACTTTAGATGCAGTTGACATATTTACTGATATATGGTACACATGTTGACCTACACGTAGACATACTCGCCTGACAACGTATACATTTATATGACTATGCTATGCATGCTTTATATAGCCACCCTGTTTAAAAATTCAATTAGTTCACAATGACCTGCTCACTTATTTGAAATGTTCGGTTGCGTGGAATGGAAGGATCTGTTCTAAAATAGATAAAATATCAAAAACACAATTCGTTAAAAATATTCACTGTTTTAAAAAAGATTAAAAAAACAATATATGACCGGTGTTAATTTCTAATAATATATTGTAGATCCGGTAACATTCGCGAGTTTTTAATTTTCACAAATTTTGCGCTACTAAAGAAAAATGAAAATTTGCGAATTCTAGATTTTGTGATAAGTCCCAAAATCTGAAATTCGCGAAAATTTAAGCACGCGAAAATTACCTGATCTACAGTATATAGGCCGACATGCTGTAGGCCTAAATGAAGAGGGTGCGACATGGAGCAAATTCCGTTTCCTTTTGGCCCTTAAAATCTGGTACTCTTTGCCAGAAGCATTGAGACTAACCAGATACCTCAAAACTTTCAGAGATGGCCTGCGAGCTTATTTTTCCATTTAATTAAGAACATAATTAGATGTAGGTCCCTCGAAAATGTGATATAGTTATTTAATTAATAATAAATGACAAAAGTTTTTTACGTAACTTTTAGCCATATAATTTATTTTTTCATATACAATATAAGTTTTCTTATATAATCTTTAATCTACTTTTATGTGACAAAATGGTTTATGTAACTTTTAACCATATATGTTCTCATTTACATTATTTGTATTTTATAAGTACTTTTTTAAATAATCCTTAATATATATTTTTTTACATTTCATGTTAAAAGGACATGCCCAGGTCTAAAATCTTTAAAAAAATCCTTGATTTTCTTTTGGCTTTCTAATATGACTATATGATGTAAACATGATGTAAACTGCAATAGTTTTTTAATTTCTGTGTTGCGCACTTACCATTTAGGCTAGATATAGAAGCGAAATTCCCGTATTTCTTATTTTTGACATGGTTTTCAATAATTAGAAATCATGAATTTCATGGTCAGCTACAATAAAATCACCAATCGATTTTTTATTGTTTTTAGACCTGGGCATGTCTCTTTAACTTCCTGCCAATCAACCTGCTTGTTTTAGCTGGTATAATTATTGTTTATTGTCGCTTGTACTAGCTCGTTAGAGCTAATGTTATATGTTTTTACTATGTGCGACCTCAAATAAAACTTATCTTATCGTATATTATCTATCTTATCTCATCTTATCTTATGGACTTCAATATATTCTGCAAGTGTGGTCAATAAAAATATAACACGTTTCTGTGAGCTATTCCAAGAAATGTTGAGGATGCCACATGAGAAAAGTATGCAATTTTTGACGATGTTTGGGACTATTGAAGCAGTTGGATCGTTTTGTTTCATAATATTTTTCATAATCATAATAATTTATGTACATTGCGGCGAACCACACTCCTGTGGACGTTGATAATGCTGAGTGGGCCCACCTTGTTTACTCAGCGAATCATTACAATCCACTTTAATTTAAGCTCTGAAAAAACGTCTTTCCAACCCCTGGACCCCCCCCCCCGCCCAAACACACACGGGGATCTGCAAACCCGAGACATCGACCCAGCGTTGGCTAAACATTGTTCCACCGTCTGCAACGCTGGCCCAACATTTAACCAGCACTGGGTTGACATATCGTGTTTGTTGGGAACTCACCGATGTATTCCCTTGTAATAAGTAGGAAACGATTTGATAATGTAAAAAACAACTTTAGTAATGGTGTGTTTTGCGCAGTTATTATTACTCCTCGCCTTTACGTATAAAAACACACCACTACATTATTTGCTTTGTCCGACTACTAAATTCTAGGCCAGAAATGGAAAGTTATTATTCTCCTGGTAGGCTTATGGTGCTATAATCAACCAGGTGTGACCGTCCTGTTGATAAGGATTACAGTCAATTCGCCCCAAAACCAGCTCGCCCACCCTACCAGCTCGCCCCATTACCAACTCGCCCCAACTAGCTCGCCCCACTTATTTTACCAACTCACCCCACTTCTACTATGAATGAATGAATGAATCGGGCTTTAGGCCACCTTTGTGCACATATAGGCTAAACCGGGCCAGGAGAACCTCCTGGGGATGGTGAGATGATTGAGATGACCCCACTTCTACTACCAACTCGCCCCATGTTGTTTGTCAACTCGCCCAGTTCTCTAACTAACTCGCCCCAACTTTTACCAACTCGCCCCACTTCTCTTAGCAACTCGCCCCACTTCTCTTACCAACTCGCCCCACGTTTTTGCCAACTCCCCCCACTTCTCGGACCAAGTAGGCTGCGTCTATGACTGCTCTTACCACACAAATCAATCAAAATAAATTTCAGGACTACTTCATAATAGCTCACATAACTTACAAACTACACTATAATTTTAAATTAGTTTTATAATCATCATTATACATACATAAAGTTGGCACATATCTCATGACACTGCATATTGGGCATTCGATGTGTTATAGTTATCGCTAAAAAAATCGGAGACAGCGTAGTATTATGTATCATATGTTGACACCTCAACCTTATATTTTTTTTTTTACTCATTTTCGACAGGAACATTATTATGAAAAAACATAATTTCATATTTAGTTTTCCTTTAATTCATTTTGGTGGGAACATTAGTAAGAAATAATTTAGGAATATTTACTTGCCTTGTTTCGAGAAGCCGTCATTCAGCTGTTATTCAAATTAAGGAGTACAAAACTACACAAGGGCCGAAGAGTGTGTCATACGCCTAATCATGGTTGTTTTTTATTAGTCCAACGGGCTGGGTCTACCTCAAATTTTGGCTTTATAGATTGTATCATGGTCATAACAGGATTATATTCTCTAAAATTATTTGCTGCTACACCACATTTAAGAAGCGGGTGGTTTACTTCTCTCAGAAGCCACAGCCAGGCCCGTTCCCAGGAATTTTTAAAGGGAGGGTCCCCGGGAATTATTATTTTTTAGCTGCAAATTGGTGCAATATGGTGGATTCTGGAGGATATTGCTGGGGGTACATTTTCAGCTTTGTGGTCATGGGGTCTGAAAAAGCAAAAAAAAAATTAAATATCATGTTGATAATAAATATTATGATGTGATGCATGCATAGTCGCGATCGCTATGTGTATTACATTCAATTATTATATTACAGTCCGTGTAAGATGTGAGCAGGAGTGTGTTCTGAGATGATAGTTAAATACATCTTATTAACAAGTATATTGATGTAAATTATCAAATTTTGCTTTTAAATTGTTGTTTACTAACACTTGCTGTTACTAACACTTTTAGTAACATCACAAGTAATCATAGCAGTCACCAATTAGTCCTATCCGTCGGGCGATAGGCAGTTGATTCTAATCCGCTTAACCCTATGAGTCTTACAGCTTAGCAAGTGTCATAGTTGAGGATATACATTTTTTATTTCAAATAAGTCAGCAATTGTGATGAATATAATTATGTATCTACTGAGAAAGATTTTTCAGTATGTACTTTCTTACATATACTTGCTTATGCATTTATGTTTATTAAATGAAACACTAAGAACTGTGATAAATTGTCTGCTCACACTGATCAAGCTGATTCGATGGCTGAATAACCTGTAGTTTTACACTTTATCACGATTTTTGTAGCAGTATCATACGTTTTACGTCACTTTTTTCGGCACTAATGGTGATTTAATTGGCTTTAAAAGTGTGACGAATGATGTACAGATGATGACGTGAGGGTGCAGGGTGATCGGGTCATGGTGGGTTATCATGAATTTCGTATATTTTCTGATTATAATAAGTCCCTTTGTCTCATTCCGATACAATAGGATAGTCAACGTGTATTATGTGGATACTTTGAAAATGAAATGAAATGAATCGGGCTTTAGGCCACCTTTGTGCACATATAGGCTAAACTGGGCCAGGAGAACCTCCTGAGGATGGTGAGATGATTGAGATGACACTGTCCTCCAGACACAGGATTCGAAATTCGAGCCCTGGCGGTCTGAGGCCGAGCACGCTACCTCTCGGTCACGGAGGCTCCCCACAATACTAACTTTCACACGTGGATGGGGAAGAAACAATTTTGTTTCTTTCAAACCGCCGAGACCGGGAACCGAACCCCGGACTCTGGCGTGAAAGGCAGCGGTGCTAACCACTACCCTAGGGCCCCCGCCCTGTGGATACTTTGAGCATTATAGAGATAAATTGTATAAATTCATGTTGGTATCGACATAAATACAGGATGAGAAGGGGACGTGGCGCAATGGTTCGTTACTATTTCGGCACAGCACCTTTCATTAAAGGTTTAAAATCATCAAATAATCTGTGATTTTATTTTGGCTTATTAATATGACCATATGGTGTAAACATGTCCATAGACTAGAATTGCAAATGTTTTTTTTAATTTTTGTGCTGCGCATTCACCAGTTAGGCTAGATATAGAGACGAAATTCCTGATTTATGAATATTGACAACCATGTCAAAAATAAGAAATACGGGAATTTCGTCTCTATATCCAGCCTAACTGGTAAGTGCGCAGCACAGAAAATAAAAAAACTTTTGCAGTTCTAGTCTATGGACATGTCTACATCAGATGGTCATATTATTAAGCTAAAATAAAATCACCGACTATTTGATGATTTTAGACCTGGGCATGTCCTTTTAAAACAACAGTATATGTCCTATTAACAATAATGTTGAGGCGCTTCACACCATTCTCTCCTTATTAATCACGAAATTTGAGATCCCATGTTTCTCAACAATAAATATTTACTTCATTAAACTTCTATGCTCGAATTATGAAATGTTTTCGATATTTTTAAATTATATTCCGTATGCAGCGTGACATAGCCTAATACAGGTATTTTAGTAGTAGCATATAAAAATCTAGTAATGTATCCTATAATATATTATAATATAATGTATCTATGCGCTCATTTAAATAAAACATTTTTTTACAGCTTTGTGTCATTCGATAATTCGAGAAAAGAAGGCTAATTAAACATTATCCGACTGTATTCCCAGCAAACATGAGACATTGGGCCAACGTTGGTTTACTGTTGGGCCAACGTCGTAGGGTTGCTTCATATAGGCCTATACTTTAAAAAGATCAAGTTACTAGATATGCCATCACTTAGTGAGCTGTTGGATGATAAGGTGCTGTAATAGCTGTTGAGCGGGGGGGGATCACTCGGGGGGGGGGAGGGGGACACCCAGTGTCACTTGTACCCAGCTTTCCTATCGCGATGGATATTAGTTCTTACAGCTTTAAATTATAAACGATCAATATAAGTACATCATGAGAATAGCTTAATATAACACATTATCAGATTATCAGAGATTATACGAGCACTTTTTCATTTTGAATTTGTAAATCATACGGGTATGGTATACGCAAGCACTATTAACCTAACCATGTATTATTTATAACTTCAAATTATAATAAACAAGGCTGACGTCTACTTTTTCGCCTTCTTTTCTTCAGAAAAATCGTGAATATAAAAAAGTTTTATTATATTGTTATTTGTAATTGCAAAGAGATGGGTTGGGCGAGTTGGTATAAATGTGGGGCGAGTTGGTATAATATGGGGCGAGTTGGTTGGGGCGAGTTGGCATAAATATGGGACGAGTTGGTTGGAGCGAGCTGGGTTTGGGGCGAATCGACTGACACCTGTTGATAATGAGGGATCCTCATTGTGGTCGGATGTGTTTTAAGTCAGTTAAAACCCTCGGAGCTCTACATTCTTAGCTAGGAATGTAGAGCTCCTCAGGCCTCATTCTATACTTAAAGAAGCAATACTAAAGTGAATGTTAACCCTTTACTCGCTAAACACGAATACAGTCGTTTTAATCTGTTCAATTAACACGATAAATATATTAAAACACAGTACTTGGGAATGAAAGAGTGTTTAAACGTCAAGATTTGCAAATTTGTGATCTCAATTTAAACAAATAACAGTAATTTTCATCCACTTGAGGTTGTGGGTCGCGGTAGTGAGACAAAACTTCAAATTAAAGAAATATGAGTAATTTCCATTCACTTGAGGTTGTGGATCGCGGTAGCGAGATGGGTTAAAATTTAAATGAATTACCCCTTGTGTAATATAAACATTTATAAAAATGCAATTATTGATTTATAAATTATAATTTATATTAATCAAATAATATATTATTGAGTGGAGCGAATGGAGTGAGTGGAGTCATTCTAGACGTTTTAACCCCCCCCCCCCCCCCTACAAACCGGATGGGATCGGGTTGATTCGCACTTGTTCTCTGTTGCTGCTGCCCGTTTCGCATCGATACCGTATTTCTCTCGAGAATATACCTGCTATTTACCGCGTTGCAATCGGGACTTCCGTGTCAACTCAATCTTGTCTATTCAGCATAGCCTCCGTGTTGTCCATGATGTAGGCCTAATAAAATCATCCGGGATGCAGATGGTCTATCGGAGATCTGACCTTTAAATCTAGTTTGAAGTGTAATTCTAGAGTGAGTACTTCATACCCACATGACGATGGACAAATCGTCGCCTCGTAGCTAAAGGATCCTATCTGCCACTCTAACGAGTGTCAGATAGGATCCTTTAGCTCCGAGGCGACGAAATGTATTCTAATCCACTCTGAATCAATCCTTAAGGGCACTTACGCTTAACTTTTATCCCGCTATGCACGAATATATACTCCCCGTCAAATTAACCAGGATCGCATGATTTTCGGCGAATTCTCCGTCAATTCTGAACCGATTTTCTTGAAATTTTGCAGAGACCATTTTCTATTCAAATCCTAACAGCGGTAAAAATTTCGCAAAATTATATTTAATATTTCAAAAGTTAGACCATTTGAGATGTAATAGCATTCTAGAATTAGTTTAATAGTGTAGTGGTTAAGCTCCCATATAAAACCATTGTGCATTTTATGATTAAAGCATGAAACTTCCACCATTATTAGTACATATCCTGTAGTTTATTTTAAGATGTGGAGGTAAGTTAGATTTGACCCCTGGTGACCTCTAGAGGTCATTGACCTTGAAAGGTCAAAATATCTAATTGCGAAGCTAAAAAGTGGTGAAAATTGTGTATTACAATATCTATGAAATGTTTTTGTATTCCATAAGTGTGCGAAATACTCTAAGAGACTCTTGGTAATCATACAAATACCATCAAGGTCATGTCAAGGTTACTTTAGGGTCATTTGAAGGTCAAAATGGCCACAAATAGTGAAAATATCCACTTTTAATCAATTTAAACAATACTAGTGGTGCAGTCATCTATTACAAAGGATTACTTTTGACACAGTCTTGGTCAGATATCTTTTCCACGCGCATTTTGGGAGATTGAGGGCAGTATCTAACTTGGGGGGGGGGGGGATACATCCTAAGTATTCCCCTTACTACACCCTTTCCTAAATGTTTAATTGGACGAGCAAAATTACAGTGTGCAGCAGCTGTTAAACATCAGTTTGGGCTCCCGTGGAAAACTATTGATGCATAATTGGGCTATGAAGTCTAACATGGGTTGAGATTATGTTTTACTTGGATAACGGCGAAAAACAAGGTCAAGGTCATATCAAGGTCATTTCAAGGTCATACTGTCAAAAATATGTAAAAAAAAAATCAGAAAGTTCGGCAAAATACTTGGGTCATAGTGTGCTCGTTTGGCTCCCATAATAAAACAAGTGTGCATTTTATGATTAAAGTATGAAACTTCTACCATTATTAGCACATATCCTGATCTTTATTTTAAAATGTGGGGGTGAGCTAGATTTGACCCCTGACGACCTCTAGCGGTCATCTACATCGAAAGGTCATATAAGCATTCGCAATGCCAAAAGTGGTGAAAATTGTGTATTACCGGGTACCATATTTATAAACTATTTTTGTATTCCAGAAATATGTCAAATGCACAGAGAGACTACTATTATTGATAAAAATAACACCAAGGTCATAGCAAAGTTACATTAAGTTCATTTCAAGGTCAAAATCGCAAAAGAATGTGAAAATATCCCCTTTATATAAAATTCAACGCGGTTAGTGATGCAATTAACTATTACAAAGACTGATTTTGAGATATTATTGGTCAGACATATTTTCCACAAAAAATTTCAAGAAATTGAGGGCAGTGTCAGCCTTGGGAGGGGTATCACACCCTCATTCCCCTTATTACACTCATTTCCCAATGATTAATTGTACGAGCAAAAATTGCGTCTTGCAGCATTGTGAAACATGAGCTTGGGCTCCCATGGCAAAATATCAATACATAATTGGGTTATGAAGGATCATATGGTTTGGAACTGTGTTTTACTGGGGTACCGTTTGAAAGTAACGTACATGTCATATCAAGGTCACTTGAAGGTCAAACTGGCAAAAATCCTAAAAATATATACTCTCACTTACTTACAACTCCGTTGACCTCTTGAAATTGAGTTTTTATTTGCAGAATATGTATGATATTGATAATTTGGTGATAGTTTTAACACACAGTGATTATATGTCCCAATATATTATATTAAAATACACACCTTTGAAATGATCTTAACTTGACCTAAAAAGCACAATTTTATGAAGCCGATGTCAACTGTAACCGCCATGTAGGCCCCACATCGATTGGTTCATATAATACAAGATAAAAATACTCCGCCCCTCCCTTGTAATTGAATGTGCCTCCCCTTGTGTAGGATACAAGTGAACAAGTAGATTATTACTGTTCATTGTCTCATATGCTTAATGAATGGAAGGTGCAATTATGTAATTATCACGGCGTGTAATACTCTGAGAGAGGGACTTTTAATAAGAAGAATTGGCAAAAGCATAATAATTTCGGCGATTTCTTGGCAGCCATTTTAATTTTTTTTCAATTCTCAAAGATGAGAGCTCTACATCCGCCCAGATATCAATACAGGCGTGGATAATTCAAAGAGCAAAAACTATATCAGCCAAAACAAAGTGTTTTTATTACAATAAGATTTTTTATCAATCCCTTATAACATATACTAATCCGTTATAACGATCTACTAATCCGTTTTAGCGGTATAATATTCCGTTATAACGGACTAGTACTTCGTTATAGCGGTAGAGTATTTCGTTATAACCGTCTACTATTCCGTCATAACGGTCTACCATCCCGTTATAACGGTCTCGTATTTCGTTATGACGGTCTAGTATCACGTTATAACGGTATACTAATCCGCTATAACGGTATATTATTCCGCTATAACGGTCTAGTATTTCATTATAACTGCCTACTATTCAGTTATAACGGTCTAGTATTTCGTAATAACGGTATACTATTCCGTTATAACGGCTCAGTATTTCGTGATGACGGTCTACTAATCCGCTATAATAGTCTACTATCCCGTTATAACGGGCTAAGAATCCGTTATAACGGTCTACTATTCTGTTATAACGATCAAGTACTCCGTTATAACGGTATAGTATCTCGTTATAACGGTCTAATATTTCGTTATAACGGTCTACTTATCTGTTATAACTGTTTACTATCCCGTTATAACGGTCTAGTATTTCGCTATGACGGTCTAGTATCACGCTATAACGGCCGACACATCCGTTATAACGGCTTAATAATCTGATAAAACGGTCTAAAATTCCGGTATAACGGTCTAGTATTTCTTTATAACGGTCTGCTAATCCGTTATAACGGTATACTGTCTCGTTATAACGGCCTAGTTTTTCCTTATGACGGTCTGTTATCACGTCAAAACGGTCTACTATTCCGTTATAACGGTACACTAATCCGCTATAACGGTCTAGTATTTAATTATAACTGCCTACTATTCCGTTATAACGGTCTAGTATTTCGTTATAACGGTCTACTAATACGTTATAACGGTTTAGTATTTCGTTATAATGGTCTACTATCCCGTTATAACGGTCTAGTATTTCGCTATGACGGTCCACTAATCCGTTGTAATGGTCTACTATTCCGTTATAACGGTCTAATCATCCGTTATACCGGTCTACTAATCCGTTAAAACGGTCTACCAATACTGTATAACGGTCTACTGTTCCGTTATAACGGTATACTCTTCCGTTATAACGGTCTGGTATCTCGTTATAACGGTCTACTATTTCGTTATAACAGTTTACTAACCCGTTATAACTGTCAGACAATTATAACGGATTAGTCTGTCTACTAGACAGTCTGTCTACTATCCCGTTATAACGGTCTGGTATATTGTTATGACGGTCTGTTATCACGTTATAATGGTCTACTATTCCGGTATAACGGTCTACTATTCCGTTATAACGGTCTAGTATTTCATTATAACAGTCTGTTATTCCGTTACAACGGTCTAGTCTTCCGTTATAACGGTCTACTATTCCGTTATACCGTTTTAGTATTTTGTTATAACGGTCTACTATCCCGTTATAACGGTCTAGTATTTCGTTATATGGCATTTTAGTATCACGTTATAACGGCCTACAAATCCGTTATAACGGCGAACTAATTCGTTATAACAGTCTACTATTCCGTTATAACGGTATAGTATTTCGTTATAACGGTCTACTATTCCGTTATAACGGTCTGGTATTTTGTTATGGCTATGGCGGTCTAGTATTGAATTATGAAATGAATACCGAACGATGTAATAATCGGTTTTATTATATCATGGTGACAGCTGGTGTCTTAAAGCGACACAATCATTTTAGCCTGATTATGTCGTTTCAATTTAGCGAGAAAATTAGGCAGTCATGACATCGATATTTTGCAGAGCTATCTGACAAATTGATGTAGCCTTGAAATTAATTTTAGTATCCGGTATGTTTAATCCTAAAAATATATACTCTCACTTACTTACAACTCCGTTGACCTCTTGAAATTGAGTTTTTATTTGCAGAATATGTATGATATTGATAATTTGGTGATAGTTTTAACACACAGTGATTATATGTCCCAATATATTATATTAAAATACACACCTTTGAAATGATCTTAACTTGACCTAAAAAGCACAATTTTATGAAGCCGATGTCAACTGTAACCGCCATGTAGGCCCCACATCGATTGGTTCATATAATACAAGATAAAAATACTCCGCCCCTCCCTTGTAATTGAATGTGCCTCCCCTTGTGTAGGATACAAGTGAACAAGTAGATTATTACTGTTCATTGTCTCATATGCTTAATGAATGGAAGGTGCAATTATGTAATTATCACGGCGTGTAATACTCTGAGAGAGGGATTTTTAATAAGAAGAATTGGCAAAAGCATAATAATTTCGGCGATTTCTTGGCAGCCATTTTAATTTTTTTTCAATTCTCAAAGATGAGAGCTCTACATCCGCCCAGATATCAATACAGGCGTGGATAATTCAAAGAGCAAAAACTATATCAGCCAAAACAAAGTGTTTTTATTACAATAAGATTTTTTATCAATCCCTTATAACATATAATAATCCGTTATAACGGTCTACTAATCCGTTTTAGCGGTATAATATTCCGTTATAACGGACTAGTACTTCGTTATAGCGGTAGAGTATTTCGTTATAACCGTCTACTAGTCCGTCATAACGGTCTACCATCCCGTTATAACGGTCTCGTATTTCGTTATGACGGTCTAGTATCACGTTATAACGGTATACTAATCCGCTATAACGGTATATTATTCCGTTATAACGGTCTAGTATTTCATTATAACTGCCTACTATTCCGTTATAACGGTCTAGTATTTCGTAATAACGGTATACTATTCCGTTATAACGGTTCAGTATTTCGTGATGACGGTCTACTAATCCGCTATAATAGTCTACTATCCCGTTATAACGGGCTAATAATCCGTTATAACGGTCTACTATTCTGTTATAACGATCAAGTACTCCGTTATAACGGTATAGTATCTCGTTATAACGGTCTAATATTTCGTTATAACGGTCTACTTATCTGTTATAACTGTTTACTATCCCGTTATAACGGTCTAGTATTTCGCTATGACGGTCTAGTATCACGCTATAACGGCCTACACATCCGTTATAACGGCTTAATAATCTGATAAAACGGTCTAAAATTCCGGTATAACGGTCTAGTATTTCTTTATAACGGTCTGCTAATCCGTTATAACGGTATACTGTCCCGTTATAACGGCCTAGTTTTCCCTTATGACGGTCTGTTATCACGTCATAACGGTCTACTATTCCGTTATAACGGTACACTAATCCGCTATAACGGTCTAGTATTTAATTATAACTGCCTACTATTCCGTTATAACGGTCTAGTATTTCGTTATAACGGTCTACTAATACGTTATAACGGTTTAGTATTTCGTTATAATGGTCTACTATCCCGTTATAACGGTCTAGTATTTCGCTATGACGGTCCACTAATCCGTTGTAATGGTCTACTATTCCGTTATAACGGTCTAATAATCCGTTATACCGGTCTACTAATCCGTTAAAACGGTCTACCAATACTGTATAACGGTCTACTATTCCGTTATAACGGTATACTCTTCCGTTATAACGGTCTGGTATCTCGTTATAACGGTCTACTATTTCGTTATAACAGTTTACTAACCCGTAATAACTGTCAGACAATTATAACGGATTAGTCTGTCTACTAGACAGTCTGTCTACTATCCCGTTATAACGGTCTGGTATATTGTTATGACGGTCTGTTATCACGTTATAATGGTCCACTATTCCGGTATAACGGTCTACTATTCCGTTATAACGGTCTAGTATTTCATTATAACAGTCTGTTATTCCGTTACAACGGTCTAGTCTTCCGTTATAACGGTCTACTATTCCGTTATACCGTTTTAGTATTTTGTTATAACGGTCTACTATCCCGTTATAACGGTCTAGTATTTCGTTATATGGCATTCTAGTATCACGTTATAACGGCCTACAAATCCGTTATAACGGCGAACTAATTCGTTATAACAGTCTACTATTCCGTTATAACGGTATAGTATTTCGTTATAACGGTCTACTATTCCGTTATAACGGTCTGGTATTTTGTTATGGCTATGGCGGTCTAGTATTGAATTATGAAATGAATACCGAACGATGTAATAATCGGTTTTATTATATCATGGTGACAGCTGGTGTCTTAAAGCGACACAATCATTTTAGCCTGATTATGTCGTTTCAATTTAGCGAGAAAATTAGGCAGTCATGACATCGATATTTTGCAGAGCTATCTGACAAATTGATGTAGCCTTGAAATTAATTTTAGTATCAGGTATGTTTAATCCTAAAAATATATACTCTCACTTACTTACAACTCCGTTGACCTCTTGAAATTGAGTTTTTATTTGCAGAATATGTATGATATTGATAATTTGGTGATAGTTTTAACACACAGTGATTATATGTCCCAATATATTATATTAAAATACACACCTTTGAAATGATCTTAACTTTACCTAAAAAGCACAATTTTATGAAGCCGATGTCAACTGTAACCGCCATGTAGGCCCCACATCGATTGGTTCATATAATACAAGATAAAAATACTCCGCCCCTCCCTTGTAATTGAATGTGCCTCCCCTTGTGTAGGATACAAGTGAACAAGTAGATTATTACTGTTCATTGTCTCATATGCTTAATGAATGGAAGGTGCAATTATGTAATTATCACGGCGTGTAATACTCTGAGAGAGGGATTTTTAATAAGAAGATTTGGCAAAAGCATAATAATTTCGGCGATTTCTTGGCAGCCATTTTAATTTTTTTTCAATTCTCAAAGATGAGAGCTCTACATCCGCCCAGATATCAATACAGGCGTGGATAATTCAAAGAGCAAAAACTATATCAGCCAAAACAAAGTGTTTTTATTACAATAAGATTTTTTATCAATCCCTTATAACATATACTAATCCGTTATAACGGTCTACTAATCCGTTTTAGCGGTATAATATTCCGTTATAACGGACTAGTACTTCGTTATAGCGGTAGAGTATTTCGTTATAACCGTCTACTAGTCCGTCATAACGGTCTACCATCCCGTTATAACGGTCTCGTATTTCGTTATGACGGTCTAGTATCACGTTATAACGGTATACTAATCCGCTATAACGGTATATTATTCCGTTATAACGGTCTAGTATTTTATTATAACTGCCTACTATTCAGTTATAACGGTCTAGTATTTCGTAATAACGGTATACTATTCCGTTATAACGGCTCAGTATTTCGTGATGACGGTCTACTAATCCGCTATAATAGTCTACTATCCCGTTATAACGGGCTAAGAATCCGTTATAACGGTCTACTATTCTGTTATAACGATCAAGTACTCCGTTATAACGGTATAGTATCTCGTTATAACGGTCTAATATTTCGTTATAACGGTCTACTTATCTGTTATAACTGTTTACTATCCCGTTATAACGGTCTAGTATTTCGCTATGACGGTCTAGTATCACGCTATAACGGCCTACACATCCGTTATAACGGCTTAATAATCTGATAAAACGGTCTAAAATTCCGGTATAACGGTCTAGTATTTCTTTATAACGGTCTGCTAATCCGTTATAACGGTATACTGTCCCGTTATAACGGCCTAGTTTTTCCTTATGACGGTCTGTTATCACGTCAAAACGGTCTACTATTCCGTTATAACGGTACACTAATCCGCTATAACGGTCTAGTATTTAATTATAACTGCCTACTATTCCGTTATAACGGTCTAGTATCTCGTTATAACGGTCTACTAATACGTTATAACAATTTAGTATTTCGTTATAATGGTCTACTATCCCGTTATAACGGTCTAGTATTTCGCTATGACGGTCCACTAATCCGTTGTAATGGTCTACTATTCCGTTATAACGGTCTAATCATCCGTTATACCGGTCTACTAATCCGTTAAAACGGTCTACCAATACTGTATAACGGTCTACTGTTCCGTTATAACGGTATACTCTTCCGTTATAACGGTCTGGTATCTCGTTATAACGGTCTACTATTTCGTTATAACAGTTTACTAACCCGTTATAACTGTCAGACAATTATAACGGATTAGTCTGTCTACTAGACAGTCTGTCTACTATCCCGTTATAACGGTCTGGTATATTGTTATGACGGTCTGTTATCACGTTATAATGGTCTACTATTCCGGTATAACGGTCTACTATTCCGTTATAACGGTCTAGTATTTCATTATAACAGTCTGTTATTCCGTTACAACGGTCTAGTCTTCCGTTATAACGGTCTACTATTCCGTTATACCGTTTTAGTATTTTGTTATAACGGTCTACTATCCCGTTATAACGGTCTAGTATTTCGTTATATGGCATTCTAGTATCACGTTATAACGGCCTACAAATCCGTTATAACGGCGAACTAATTCGTTATAACAGTCTACTATTCCGTTATAACGGTATAGTATTTCGTTATAACGGTCTACTATTCCGTTATAACGGTCTGGTATTTTGTTATGGCTATGGCGGTCTAGTATTGAATTATGAAATGAATACCGAACGATGTAATAATCGGTTTTATTATATCATGGTGACAGCTGGTGTCTTAAAGCGACACAATCATTTTAGCCTGATTATGTCGTTTCAATTTAGCGAGAAAATTAGGCAGTCATGACATCGATATTTTGCAGAGCTATCTGACAAATTGATGTAGCCTTGAAATTAATTTTAGTATCCGGTATGTTTAAAAAATCACCTGCACATCTCCATATCGTGGAGAATTTGATTGTAAAATTTGACTACTTTCTCACAAAGTTTGAGTTTTGTGGTCACAATAAATTATGAAGTTGATTTGTGGCGGCCATTTTACATGTCAGTGAAATCTTGAACAAATTGCCTGTACATCTCCATATTGTGGGGAATGTGATTGTAAGATTTGGATAATTTCTGATTAAGGTTTTGAGTTTTTGCGCCCACAACAAATTATGAAGTTGAACTCTGGGAGATATTTTGGCATTATGGTAGCATGTTTAAAAAATCACTTGCACCTCCCCATGTTGATGAGAATGTGATTTAAAATTTCAGAAAAAATGACCACTAGTTTTTCAGTTATTGCACCCATAAAAATTAAGTGCCGTCTGATAGATCCCGGTGCGACTAACCCCCCCCCCCCCTTCCCCTACGGACGTGTGATGAAAACCTGCTCACCACTTCTATTAGGATATTAGGGTCACTCTAACATTATATACAATTCAACGTTCTAACCGACCAGTTATAATCAGTATAAATGGCCATCATGTTCTCTCAATTTATTTGGTCTCAATTCTAACAACTTCCAGCTACCTGGAACATTAGACTAGAGAGACTTGTTAAAGGTTATGGCATCAACGCCATATACCTATGGCTCACATGGCTTACAACATGCATCTATCTGCAGTAGGCCTATAGATAAAAATGTTTAAATTATCAGATATGGCTCACCTGCATATTAAGTTAGGTTGATGTAGATAGATGTGATTCTAGAAAAAGTGTATAGGGCCTACATGCCACCAGACTGAAGCTCAGGCTCCTTTAAGTGAGGACACATTTGAAAATCATGGAAACAGTTTTTGCCAGTTTGACCTTGAAATGACCTTGACATGACCTTCAAATTGCTTTCGGATGGTACTCCAGTAAAATACAACCCCACCCCATGTCAAACTTCATAAACTGTCAAAATTTTGCTATGGGAGCCCCAGCTGATGCTCTACAATGCTGCATAATTGTAATTTGGCCTGTTCAACTAAATATTGAAGAAGGAGCGTTTTAAGTGAAATACCTAGCCTCCTTGCCAAGGTTGTAACATCCCTTAATATCCTAAATGTGTGTGGAAAATACATAGGACGAAGGATATGTCAAAACCAGTCCCTTGTAATAAATGATTGTACAACAACAGCGTGGAAATTGATAAAAAGTGAACATTTTCTGCCAGTTTGACCTTTAAATGACCTTGGTGTAACCTTGACATGACCTTGATGTTATGTTTATCATTCAAAAAAGTCTCTTCGGGTATTTGACGCACTTTTGGGACACAGAAACAAATCATAGACATTGTAATATACAATTTTAACTACTTTTTGGCTATGCCAATGAATATTTTGACCTTTCGAGGTCAATGACCTTTAGAGGTCATCAGAGGTCAAATCCAGTTTACCTCCACATCTAAAAATTACCCTTAGGATATGTTCTACAAGTGGTAGAAATTTCATGCTTTAATCATAAAATGCACAATAGGTTACCTTATCTACTACACTATAATGGGTTTATAGAGGGACGTCGTAATTTCAATTTATTACATGTCAAATGGTCTAACTTTTGAAATATGACATATAATTTTACGAAATTTTCTGGGATATTAGGATTCTGTTGAAATATGATTGTTACAAAATTTCATGAAAATCGGTTGACAATTAACTGAGAAATCGACGAAAAACATGCGATCCTGGTTAATCACTTTTAATGTGACTTTGGGTATAGTAGTTTTTATTGGTGTTATTAGACACAGTTATTTGAAATGAAATGAATGCTTAAATATCAAGATTTTCAAATTTTCACTCACTTGAAGTTGTGGGTTGCGGTGGCGACGTGCAGCTTCAAGTGGGTGGAAATTGAAATTATTTAATATAAATAATAATGATTAGTTCTTATATAGAGCAAATACGATGCTCTGTGCGCTTCACACAAATTACCTCTGGTCACTGGACCTGTTCATTCATGTACCATTTCAATCCCTTTTTGGAGCATACAGCACTGCAACCATTTCGGCGCTAGAAACCAATCGCACACTTTGCTATCTCTGTTCTTTCAGGTATACTCATTTACACCTGAGTCAAGCGAAGTATGTGAGAATGCCGTACCTTGCCCAGTGACACAACATCGAAACAATTGACAAAGCGCCACGCTCTAACTATTGTGCCATGTCCCTCTTTAATTTTGTGGGCATAAGATCTGACCATCTTCAAGTGTGTCATTTTGTATCGTATCTAGTAATTCAGAATTATACAAATATATTTAGAGAAATAACATTATTATAATGTTAAAATTTAATATCGTGATATCACGAAAATGTGTGTATACTGTTTTGAAAATGAATACATAATGCGCAAACAATGCCTACTGTATTTTAGTGTGTTATAGACAAAGCGTAGAAGTCTCCTGGTAGATTGGTGGTGTCAACAGCTAACCAAACCACAGAGTCAAACTTCCCACCTGGAATATGCACACGTCAAACATTGTCACTAAAATACAATGTTGTTGTAATACTGGTCCATCGTGGGCAACGCTGGTCCGACATCCCAGCAAACATAAGACGTTGACACATTGTTGATTCAATGTTGGCCCGACGTCGTAGACGGTGGGCCAACATTGAATCAACATTGGGTTAACGTATCGTGCTTGCTGTGAATTACAGCAATATTGGTTAATATTGTGTTTTCCGGGAATTCATGTAATATGTGAGATCTTACCTCATTTCAATCAACAACTCCAACAATGTTTTTAAGCACATTGTGATATATAAATATACATCTCACTGTGAAGTCCACGGCGTAGAGTGTGATAGAGTAAAATCATTGTAGAAACATATTAAAAGCGGTGGAAATCTGTATCACGATTATCTGTTTTTTTATATTTTAATTTTAAAATATTAAGATTAATGTCTGCACTACCATTTGAAATATTCATATATTATACATGCGTTGTTTATTATATTAATCAGATGTTATGCTCTAATTATAACTATTTAATTGGTAAAAATACTGTTAATAATACACATACATTGCCTACAATTGCTTACGTTTCATAATATTCCTCTTCGCATGTTGCATTACCCTAGCCAATTAGCAATATATACATATTAACAATATACACATATGTTTTTGTAATATTCACGTGAAATATACATGGACATTTGCAAAGTGTTGATTTAAAAGACTGCAAGGTAATAACGACGTTAGACTTACATTAAAGCTCTCATTGCGTTTGCACTCTGTGATATATTGATGCAATAAATGACACATTGCTTGACATCTATTGAACGCAGGTAATTACAGTGGCAAAAACACGGCAGTTACTTAACTACTCCAAGTACTTCATCAGTTACTTTGCAGTGGTGCTTAGGATGGGATACCATTAAAACTGTGACGTTTGACAAATGACGTGATATGTCACAAAATGTCTGTGTTTCTATGTAAAGTAATTGAACACTTGTGGATTAATTTGATTGAATTGTTAGGTATCTAAGAACTGCCAGCGAAAAAGGAAGTCAGAGTTTAGCTATAAATGGACGCCATTCGATCTGTTTATTAATTCACTCCTGGGCGACGTACAGTAACTCCAAGTGAAGATTACATACTGAAAGACAGAGGTTAACACCATGTACAAGCTGTCAGTTATATTGTTGGTGCTGGGCATCGTTTATCAAGCTCAGAGCAGAAATGCTGATGAATACATGAACCGAAGAGGAGAAGACGAAGTCCTTGGCGATGCAGATATTGGGGAACAACAAGTGGAGAACGATGCTAATTCAGTCACAAAAGAAGGTTGGGTAGCCAACAGAGGCTGGTTCTGCGGAAGAGACAGAGACTGCAAGTAAGTAGACCTAGGTCTATGTTAAAGAGAATTCGATAGATTCGTACATCCGGATGTACGAGGCGCGCAGCGGCGAGTATATTCTGATCTACGAATCTATCGCAATTGAGTTCTTTCTTCGATCTCAAATAACTCAAAATAAGTACATGTATGTGTTACAAGATTTGGCATAGAAAATTTCAATTTGTATAGTCATCATGGTTAAACATGAAACAACAATGGCCACGCAGTGTCACGGTAAATCATATAGATTGTGCCCGACTTGGTCATAAAAATTACTGTAGATTCGTAGATCTGGATCTACTGTTCTAACAAAAGACTGAGGTTACCGGTGTATTTTAAATCAAAATAGATATCTCAACAACTATCATATATTAAGCCAAGCCTAATTTTCCATTGAATTCACAATCAACTACACGTCGCTGATTGCAATTCTGGACTTGCAGTGGCTGAAGATGAGTTGAAATGGGTGAGAAAATAATTAAAATTGGCATGTATTGTTAACCATCTCAAGCCTGAATTTACCATTGTCATCCTCGTCTTGTAGTGAATGAAGATGACTTGAAGTGGGTGGCAAATTAAAAAAACTATACTGTTATTATTAAAGCAGTTCCACAAAAGAAATGTTCGTTTTTGTGGGAAATTATGTCATTCTTCACAGATGCAAAATGATGCTTTGATGCATCGTGGGGGTTTAAATGGTTAAAAGAGTTTCATAAAAATTGTCATTCTAAAATCCTGATGTGTAAGAAAATTTCATGGATGCGAAATGATGCTGTGAAGCCTCGTGAGGGTTCAATGAATCAATCAAGCAATCAATACAATTTCTATATCTTCGGCCGACCGCGCTCAGAGGTATTTTGAGCATTTCGGCCGAACAAGTAAGTCAGCGAGATATGCAGGTTGGTCGTCTTTTAGGATTTGGAAAGTCATAGTGCATAATTTAAAATGAATGCGAAATTTGATTGTTTTTTCATGGGATCACAACGACTAAAACGTGGGGATTTGGTTACCATTCCAGCAAGGCAGTTCTGAACACGTTGTAATCTAGCGATGTTTCTTCTTCTTATTATTATTATTCTGCTTCTTTTTCTTCTTTTCTACCACGATAAACTAGACAGTCACAGAACTGGCATCGACTGTTATTCAAACGACATTACAGTGCGATGTCCGCTGGTACCGAGATACGTCTCAGTCAGTTAAAACAACAGCAATAACAACAGTGACTGTGTATTATTCAAGTGAGCCGTTATCGCTGTTTCTCTTTGCATTTAATTACAAAATTGTACTTTTCTTCTTTACTTCAGGTGGGAAGGCTGGTCAGCTTGGAGTCGATGCTCTAGACCATGTGGTCAAGGATCACAGACTCGCAAACGCTACATCCGCGAGCAAAAGAAGTGTAGGGGTCGTGACTGTTACGGACCTTCTGTTGAAAATCAAGGGTGTAACTACAAGGCATGCTCAGGTAATGAACAGCTGTATATATATAATTATAATGAATATATAATTATAGTATTATGATAATGTGAATAATATTGTAAGGAGTGATCAATAAATGTGTTCGCTCAGAAAAACTAATATTTCTTAAGAAATATAAGAAGTAATGCTATTTATATAATGATATGTACATATTTATACAATAATATTCATTTTTGTTGACGTATTCTGAATAGTCAGATTTAATTCCCTCTTTGTTCCGACAAAAAACTGTTATAACATTTACAAACATAGATCAAAATAATAATGTAAAGAGGCCTGTGACTTGATGATATTTTAATGACTTTTTACATGTTTTAGGTTTTTGAGAATAATACCTGAAGAGTAAGGAGTCAATCCTATGCATATATGATTATATGAGTGATCTCAACACAATAAATCATGTAAATCATGTGACTGTGCCAGAGTTTGTGTACGAAAATTGTGAAACCACAAACCAAATCTAATTGTTTATAACTTTTATTTGTCAAATTTGTGAGTGATCATTATTATATATTGTGAAATAATTATGAATCATTTGTAATACCAAGACCCTTATACCACTACTTGTGATACGCAATTGTAAGTGAAGAACATTTAATAAGAGTATTATTGCTTTATCTTTGAATAATAAAATTTGTGATCAGTGGTTGTAGTCTATTGTGAGATATATTTTATACGAGACATTTTTATATAATATTTTAATTTGAAAAAATGTTACAGTCGACCCTAATCATGCTAATTGTGATGCAGGGGAGTTTCGTTTCATTTACATACACAGAATAGCCTATGTGGGCACAAAAGTGGCATAAGCAACATGATTTCGGCATGCATTCTTTTATTCATCCATCTATTCATATCTCTTGATAAATTGACTCACTCACTCACCCTTTCATTCATTCACTAATTCACCCTTTCATTCATTCATTCATTCATTCATTTATTCATTCATTCATTCATTCATTCATTTATTCATTCATAAATTCATTCATTCATTCATTCATTCATTCATTCATTCATTCATTCATTCATTCATTCATTCATTCATTCATTATTTTGTTCATTCATTCATTCATTCATTCATTCATTCATTTATTCATCCATCCATCCATTCATCCATCCATCCATCCATCCATCCATCCATCCATCCATCCATCATCCATTCATTCATTCATTCATTCATTCATTCATTCATTCATTCATTCATTCATTCATTCATTCATTCATTCATTCATTCATTCATTCATTCATTCATTTATCCATCCATCCATCCATCCATCCATCCATCCATCCATCCATCCATCCATCCATCCATCCATCCATTCATTCATTCATTCATTCATTCATTCATTCATTCATCCATTCATTCATTCATTCATTCATTCGTTCGTTTATTTGTTCGTTCGTTCGTTCGTTCGTTCGTTCGTTCGTTCGAAGATGCTGATCAACTAGCTCATAATCTCATTATTAAAACTGGCGAATATTACATTTATATTTATATTATGATACACATTTGAATTTTCAAGCAAACCCACAAGTTCACAAGAAAACACCTTAATAAACACGCTAAAGGTGATCTATCACCCCTTATATAGTATGAATAAATTTGTGACAAATAAATCAAAGTTGCCACAAGATGGGGCACAAGTGTTTCCTTATATGGGGTGATTGGCTATCATGTGACCCTCAGAGAGGATCACGAGAGGGGTCACATGATAGCCAATCACCCCCATATATGGGGTGATTGGCTATCATGTGACCCTCTGAGAGGGTCACACGATAGCCAATCACCCCATATAAGGACATAATTATTCATACCATATAAGGGGTGATAGATCACCTTTAAGATGACTTATATTCTTCACAACAAGGTAATTACTTAAAGCGACACAATCAGGCTAAAATGATAATTTTTATTTTGGCTCCTTGACATGTTATGTATGTTCATAATATGTTAAAAATTATATGACTTTAGACCACTTTTGTGTACACATAGGCTAAATTGGGCCAAGAGAACCTTCTGAGGATGGTGAGGTCAGTCAGATGACACTGTCTTCCAGACACAGGATTCGAAATTTAAAAACCCCGGAGGTCTGAGGCCGAGCATGCTACCTCTCGGCCCCGGAGGCTCCCCACAATACTGAGTTTTGCGAGTGGATGGGGAAGAAACATTTTTGTTTCTTTCAAACCGCCGAAACCGGGAAACGAATCCCAAACCCTAGCGTGAAAGGCAGCGGTGCTAACCACCACCCTAGGGCCCCCGCCCCCATAATATGTTAACAACCACTACCCTAGGGCCCCCGCCCCCATAATATCTTAATATGTCCATAGACTAGAAAAACTGGTTTGTAGTATGCCACCTACTATCTTTTTTAAATTTCGCTTACACCATTTTGTTCATTGACTCCACCGATTGTACTAAATATCCAGTATATCTCCTGGCACATTTTAAGAAAAAATGACGTTTTAAGGTCAAGAAAAGCAAAAAACCCGTAAAAATGAAGAGAAAAATAATTTAAAAATAAATGATCATGGAAAACAAATTCTGATCAATAAAATGTAGCACAGAGATGTGATACTAAGCCCTAGAAAAGAAAAGAATTGACAAACTGACAATTGGTGGTTATAAAGTGCCAACATGTATAGCAAATACATTTAAAAAGCGAGTTTTTTAAGATGGACAATTGGAAACATAGCCTATATATTTAACATTTACTATGTATGAATGATCTTGAAACATATTTCAAGCAGCAATATTTATATTTGACTACATGGGGCTTGCCTATTGCCAAAATTATGACGTCACCCACCCCCCCCCCCTCCCTGATTTCGTAATTTGCATAATATTATATAATAATACTATTCATCACTGATAAACTAATTACGCATGGAAAACAATTCTGGCCATTTAAATATTGCACAGAGATGCGATTCGACGTCATAGAGAAGAAAAATTATGAAACAAAGTGACACCTAGTGATTATAAAGTGACAACATATTTAAAAAACATATAAGAAATATCGTTTGGAAGATAAATAATGTTTGAAAGTTCGCATGCATTCGAAATTTAATACTAATATTTGTCAAAGTATTTTGGGATAAAACTATATCCAAATTATCCAGGAAACTATTCCAAGTAGCAGACTGAGTATTTGACTCCTTGGGGCTTTTCTATTGCTGAAATATATACAAACCCCATATGCTTTTTAATAATTGGCATTTCAACGCTCAAAATATTTAATTTATTAAACTCAAAATATGACAATAATGAGGTCAAGGTGGCCTTTTTTATCTTAACGTTACTGATTTGGTTCATAGCATTACTAGGGGAAATGATGACATTTAGTCTTTGAGCCTTCTTATTTTGCTCTGCTTTTCCAGAAAATCGAAATTCAAAATGGCCGCCAAAATGAAAATATTTTTCAACGTTTTTTTCCGGTAAATTAACATTATTTCCCCATATACCTTAACATCAACATAAGAAACATCTATAAGGCAGTGTCTGTCGTTCATTCACCATGTTCACGTGATTTCAGCATGTTATTTTACTTTGTAACAAAATAATTGCAATTCACTTTGTCATAACGTGAGCAGTGAAGCATCTTACATCTACTTTTTAAAATAATAAAAAGGGAAATAATACTCAAACTAAAGAAATAATACTCAAAATAAAGAAAGAAACGAATAATAAAGTTATTAAAATGTATATATTAAAATTAAATACCATTTTATCAGAAACCCTCAACTACATTGAAGTACGAAGATGCCTCCGGATTGGACTATAATATTAGCGGATTAGCTATAATAACATCCACATTGACTCGAACATTTCTTCGAACACTGATACGGATTGCCGTACCTCTCTGTTCTCAGTCCTCCAAGGCGTTAGGTGCTATAGAAGTCATTTAATTGAAACTAAATGGAATTGAATTTGTACCATTATGTGCAGTTGACATACCATTACAGTTTAAATTTATGTCAGAGGTGTAACATTTGAAAAAATATAGAAAGCCACAGGCCCTATCACTTGAAATTTGACGCAAACAAGCTGCAAACTTTATTACAAAGCTTAAAAGTGTAAAATACACGAAGGTATAATAAACAAAAAAACAGCAAATAAAAAATGCGGAGAACAAGGTGACGTCATTGCGTAGAATGCCATGGATGAAACCACTTAAAATGAATAACACGTTTAACCCTTAAAGCGCTGCATTTTTTGTATGAAAACCTTAGAGGACAAAGGGTTTTTTAACTTGACATCAGCATAACTGTCCTAGTTAGCTCTTTCTGATTCATTTGAATAGCTATGTTATAAGTTTACGGCCATTATAAATATAGGGTTTTACTCTTACAGTGCGGGGATCGAATTTAGTCGTCAGAATCTGACGTTTACAGACGTCAGATTCTGACGTCTAAAGTTGATCCCCGCACTGTGAGAGTTAAGAAATCAAAGTTCTTTGAAACAATCTACAAAAATATAAAGTTGAATCAGATGAAACTATGTCAGATCACAGAGTAATTGTATAAATTATCAATGAAAAAATGTAAAGTTAGCACATAAGCCTAGTCTAGAAGTCCTCATGTGTCATAAAACCTAGCGATGCACCCCCTCCAGCTTAATAAGACACACTACCTTCATGTTTCACTTTTTGCCGTGTATTTCTGTGAAGGCGTCAGATAGTTGGCCTTCACTCAAACTATTTATTATCATATGAACAAGAATTAATCTAAACATTAAAACAAAAATCTGTGTTTCACAGGATGGCCTGTTTTGTTTTACATACATCAATACAGCACATACATGCAATACTTGATAACCAATGTTGGGCGGATGTTTGCCCAGAGTTGCAGGCGTCGCCCCAGCTCAGCTGACCCATCAAACACGAGACGTCGGACCAATGTTGGTTTAATGATGACTGTCAGTTTAATTATGATACAATGTGTGGCCATATGTGGCCATACTGCATCATTCAGGACTCTCAGATAATATGTTTTAATGTATCGCCGAATTATATTCAAACTGTCGCCATTTGAATTTGTGTGTAAACACGCCATATGCTAAGTTTAGTCACGTGAACCCAAACCGAGCGAGCAGTTGGACACAGCAGATTTCAGATGGAAACAATGGTAAACGCAGCATCCACATGTCATTTTAACAATAGGGAGATATCTGCTAATATTAGAGAAATATGCCCTATGAAATATGGCGTGTGTTGCCTATTCAACAATACTTTATCATATTCGCCCACAATGTAGGCCTACGGTAGCCTACTATATTCACATGCGCCCGTCGGCTGCATGGGTATTAACCGCGATGCACAGTGCTTGATATGCCAGAAAGGAAGTGTCAGACATCTATTTTATAATAATAATATTGGCCAGACAACAACTCATCGTCATATCTGAGATTATGTGTCTGTGAGACTCAGAACACACGCTAACGTTACATAGTTTGACAGGTTGGCTCAGCCATGGCTCGCTCAGCCACACACCACAAAGTCACATGACATAATAATGCCGCGTGTACAGGTGTATACATGAAGTAGTGTCTGGGCCGCGGCGCGATCTCATACAATCTGCCAACAGTAGTGACTGCATCTTACCTCACATTGGCGCCAACTTCGTGGAAGTGATCGGCTTCTATCTACACCTATCTCACATATAATAGGTTCCTATCTCAGTTCAAGTAAAGACATCATCTAACAGTAATAACTGTAGGCCTACTATAGACTACTCGATTTGAAAAACCGTAGGCATACTTGAAAAATCATATATTATGGCTCTGCCATTGTTTGTTTGTTTGTGAACTGTCAGAAAAAGACACCTACATCACATGATCAGCACATGACATGCATGATCTATATTGCTGCTGACGCTACTTGTGGGTCACAGTGGAGAATAGTTGAATGTGAATACTGCTTTTTAAAGTCGTATTGGCGGCGATATTTATCAAAATAAATATCAATAATAGAAAAATCTGGCCTTATAGCCAATTCTATTGTCTTGTTACTTCGAAGTGGGTACCTTTAAACCAACATTGAATCAATGCCTCGTGCTTGTAGGTGAACCATAAATCAGGTTAGTTGGGTTTTGTCTAGTGCTGTAAGGATTGCTTAATAAGGATTGCTTAATATTAATTAGTAACAATTATACAATGTGATTACAACGTTTAGCAATGATTTTGCTTGCAATTATTTTATCTGCTGCACCAAATCTTCCTGTTCAGGTAGCAATTGGGGCAATCTTCATGATGGCACGGCTGAGAGGATCTGGATTCGTAGCGAGCATCCAGTGCATACATTGATTCGAGTTGGGCATCTCGCATTGCCCACTCGTTCCTGTAGGAAATGCACTATTAAGGTTAGCATAGCCACACTCGTTGTACCACCAAGCGCCCACAAATAACTCAGCACATCCAGTGCCGTAATTGTCGTTATCCTTATCCTTTGTGGAGAACATCATGTTGTTCAGGTCATAATAATTGCCTGGGAACTCCACACCAAAGCCATCCCCCGCAGTTCCAGAATAACCACTGACTGAAAACAAAGTGAAAGCATATCAATCAGTCAATTTCAATCATAGCACTTGACTCATGCCTAACTCCTCGAGGACCGAGTTCAGGGGCGCGCCAATACATTTCGTTTTTTAAACTGTCCAAGTATCTCCTGGTCTTGTAGTGCATATGTTTTCATACTGACACATTATTATCCTCAATTTGTAGCAGGTGTTTGTGCCCAGATGCGTCTGTTTATCCTCAAAACCCATGTATCATTCAATTGATATCAGGCAACTAGCTACTGCCTTGTCAGGCTTGTTCATGCATTCATAGTGTGCTATACGATAGGTCTCTTCATTATAAAACATGTCAAAGAGAAACAAAGCTGATATCAAACAAATGTGGTCATAGAACCCTGAGGGTAGGGGGTTAAATACTGACCTGATATTGATTTGATGTTGGGCCGTCATTGCAGATGTTGCCTCTGCCTCTGATTTGTTGGTGTTGTGGTTGGTAAGCGACACAGCTATTGAAAAACCTGTTTGGTGTTTGCCTATCCCCATTGGACTGATCAGTGATATACAATCAATTTCATTAGCTTTATTAAACCCACAGTCATCTTCAAAATGGGCATGCGTAGGTCACGTGTATAGGCCTTCCGCATACACAGTAGGCCTAGAGGTTGATTGCATTCAGCTGAGTAGTTATAACCTGATTACAAGACTATGGATACTACTCCAACGAGACACTCACCCAACGCTGTTATAATGTTAAGCCAACGTCTGCGACATTTATACAACGTCATCTCAACGTCTTCGACGCTGGCCCAACAATGTATAAAGTCATACAAATGTTTACAGGGTGTTTACAAGGTGTCAATACAAGTGTGGCTCAGCCAGTTTCGAGATCCCCGCAGTAATACAGTCACTTTGTTTGAAAATCAACGACCAGCTTAGAGCCAGGGCTAAGGGCTTTGAGCTTTGATGGAATTATTAACTCATAGATGTTGCTCAAGTATATGTGAACTTGCTGTGATTTGAGAACTTGCTCTTAAGGAGGCTTTGGGTAACGCATTTATTATTATTATGGAATAGGGCCTATGCCTACCCACGGGCACTATTGCATTCTGGGGGACCCATATCCTGCGAATTTTGACAGTTGACTAAACCTAGCAATAGCCAACTGACGAGTATTTGCAGGACAGTTGAGTCACAGAATTTAAAGTGACCCATGGGATCCCTTGTCGTGGCTATTTATAGACAACTCTGCCATGCAAAGCCAACAGGCAGTATCTGCTTTCTTCACGAGTAAGCATATACCGCCTTTTGACTTTGCGGAGCAGAACCGATAGACAATGATGCTACTTCACTCATATTTTTATGGGAATGCTTTGTAAATAATCAGACCACTAAAAATAGCAGTTTTATATCAGGGAATATCGCACTATTCTAAATGCAAGATAACTATGTGGCCCTATCGGCCCATGTGTCGAAGTCTACCTGTTGTTTCACACAGTGTAATAAGTTTGTATAATTTGGGATAGTTATCACCCATACATATATAAGACCAGGAGAGAGGAGACAATTCAGACTACAGTATTGTTAATATAAGGCAAGCCGACAGCCAGCAAATCCGACTCCAAGTGCACGAATAAATATACCATTCAGGCTGACAGCCAGCAATTCCGACTCAAGTATACTCTGGGATAGTAAGCCGATATTTATAAAACCAGCCAACGGCAGACACTTTCGACTCTAGCATAGAGACCGACATTCCGACTCTGAGGTGTTACTTGCCACACAGGTCGACTCTGAGATCGAGCTAGGCCCAACCCTACCATTGATTAAGCCTGACAGCCGACAATTCCAACTCTAGCATTCCTAATATATAGGACCATTCGACAGCAGAAAATTTTGACTGAAGTACTCCTAATATAAGGCTAGCCGACAATTCCGACTCTGAGATTAAACTAGGCACAGCCCTACCATTGATTATGACTGACAGCCGACGATACCGACTCTAGCATTGCTAATATATACGGTCGGTCGACAGCAGACATTTCCGACTGTGAGATTTAACTGGGCCCAGCCCTACCATTGATTGAGATCAACAGCCGACAAGAAAATGCATCTGGTAAAACATCATTATTTGCAGATGATTCAACAATTACCGTCCGTGGCAAAGAGATACACTTTGTCAGGGAACATTTATCTAATGAAGCAGTACGTACGAACAACTGGTGCTATGAAAATGGCATGGCTTTAAGTTTTGAAAAAAACAAAGCAATGTTAATCCTATCAAAAGCAAAAGCATCACGTTTAGCTGAAACTGAAATAGACATCAACATAAAAATTAACGGCACACAAATAAAAAAATACCAAACAAGAAAAACTCCTAGGTGTGCTTATCGATAATAACTTAACGTGGCATAGTCAAGTAAAAAAAAGTTAATCAAACAATTGCTTTCAAGCTGTCTATTCTCAGAAAAATAAGACATTATTTACCTGCAAAGACCCGTATTTTGTATTATAACTACTATATTAAACCACACCTACAATATTGCTGCACTATATGGGGACAATGTAACAAAACTGACATATATTCAATAATAAAATTACAAAAACAAGCCGCACGGCTTATTCTGGATGCAGATAAGTATTCCCCATCTAGTCCTTTGTTCGATCAACTTGAATGGGATACTTTTGATAAAATTGTTCAGGAAAAACAGGCCACAATGGTATTCAAAGCTCTAAACAACCTTACCCCTGATTATATATCTATTTTTTTTAAACCAACATGCACAAACACAAATCATTCTTTAAGATCGAAGACAAGCAATAAACTCCATGTACCAGCATCTCATCACAAAATTCGTACGCGAATACAAAAACGGAAATAAAAAGTAGTTACAATATACATATATCAGATTTGTAATTATTGTGTTTGAAATAATATATATGTTGTCTGCAATTGTGCTTTAATTGTACTCTCAAATGTAATTTATGTATGTGTGTTTGTAGTGGTCATGTTTACAATGTATATACTGTATATATATATATGTGTATATATATGTATGTATGTATATATATTATATCAATACCATACATTATTTTATAAGTTATGTAATATGAAGTTAGGTACTGAGTTATATAAATATACCTCAATATAAAAAATGTCCAAGTATATTTTATTTTATCAATTATTCCCATGTATACAAATCAATCATGTAAATTGTTTTACTTCAAAATGATCACTTCTTCTGTAGATGTTTGTAAAATTATATGTTGCTGCCAAATAGATTGTCAGATTTACCATGTACACGAATTTAAATATATGCTATTATTACTATTTTATATTATATGAGTAAATGAATCATACGAGTTATGTATATATTATTATATTATTTAAATAGATGTATATATCGATGTATGTTTTTTTAATGTTTATGTATGAGGGCCCCACGGCGGATGAGCTATGCTCAGTGGGTTGGTACATACATGTATGTATGTTTTCAATTTTTATTGATTTTGTACGTTGTTGTATATACCTGTACCCTCGCTAAATAAAGACTTTATTATTATTATTATTATAATTGCGACTCACCATTGGCTGAGACAGTCGCAATAGGCCTATTATGGAGTCGGAATTGTCTGCTGTCGGCCTGAGTTACATCTCAGAGTCTGAATTGTCTACTGTTGGCTGGCTTTTTATATTAACAGTGATTAACAATACCATGGAGTCGGAATTTTGGGCTGTCGGCCTAGATGGTGTTAGTCTTACTATCTCAGAGTCAGAATTGTCTGATGTCGGCCTGTACTGCAAGTTACATCTCAGAGTCGGAATTGTCTGCTGTGGGCTGGCTTTTTATATTAACAGTGATTAACAATACCATGGAGTCGGAATTTTGGGCTGTCGGCCTAGATGGTGTTAGTCTTACTATCTCAGAGTCAGAATTGTCTGATGTCGGCCTGTACTGCAAGTTACATCTCAGAGTCGGAATTGTCTGCTGTGGGCTGTCTTTCTATATTACCAATACTAGAAGCGGATTTGTAGGTTTTCGGCCTTATTGTAGACTCAGTCCTACTACATCAGACTATAGAGTCGGAATTGTCAGCTGTGGGTCTGGGATATATATTATAATAGGGATAAAAGTAGCCTTAGTCCTTCTAACTCAGAGTCGAAATTGTCTGCTGATGTTATATATGTTAACAAGAGTTAAATTATTTTCTGAATTGTCAGCTGTCGGGATATATATTAGAATAGGCAGAGTAGTAAATATGAAAAGACATGTGAAAGACTCAATATTGCCTGTAGTGTAGTACTGGAATTGGAAATGTTTGTCGGCTCTACAGTAATAAGGGTTCACAGACCTACACTTGGAGTTAGTAGGTTCAACTACATAGAATAGAATAATTGGGCCACAAGTATAACATTGTAATGTACCGGATACTGCTACAGCTATTTTATCAACCTGATACTACAGGTGATCCACTGTATTGTCCTGTTTTGCAGCACATGTTTTATTGATCTACTTTACTAATGATATCGACTGCCTATATGAAGGACTATAATAGGAAGGAATATAAGATTATCATTTCGGTGTGAGTTTACCTTTTTCTCGTTGTTTACTAGTTTTCACTTCTACATGACTAATTCTGTGCATTTCATAGATCAATCCTAATATCGAGCCATTTTACCTTTAACAATCACTTGTTATATCACATGGGAAATGCTTACTTGACAGTCGATAATCATCAGTGCCTGGTCCAACAGCAAAACTCGCGTAATCTGCAACTGCAGGGGACCCACCGACGGGTGTTATTTCCACTCTGAGCCTCATGTTTTGTTCTGTGGTCATCTTATGAATATTTTCCAGCCCCAGCCAATGATCAGCATCTGTGTCCCCAAAGCCGGCTGCATACTCTGACCAGGTTTTGTAGAAATCCACAGTGTCTGAAGTGTGCATCATGATACGCGTCCATCCGACAGCTCCATCGTCCAAGTCACAGTAAGGGGAGAAGGTTTCCATGTCGTACACTCCACTCTGCCTTTGACCAGACGTGTACACACTATGGCAATTGGCTGTTTGAAAAAGAAAAGAAAAAACAGATTTACTAGCACTGAGAGGCGAGGCCTACATATTCTTGGCTGTTTAAAGCAGTAATCTACATTTGACTATGTTGAAAATATGCTATTCATGGTTCCAAGAATCGATAAGATAGTAGTAAATTGTACTAACTTTGGAACGAGTGTTTAAAACTTATGACGTTTCGACTTACTTCAGCAAGCTTGCTGAAGTAGCAAGCAACTGATGTCTTGACAGGGCCAAGTTATATGTGACTACACCTGACGACCAACAAGCGGAGATAGAATATGTTCATAATGCCCTTAAAGCTAACAACTACGTCCCCTCAAGCCCCCAATACAAAGTGGAGAAGAATAACAACATGAACAACAACAGCAGACGCTTGATTCTAGGCCTCCCCTATGTACAAGGCACATCTGAGATCCTGGCCTGGATATTCATATACAACGGTATGAACATGTATAACAAGCCGACCAATATCATGAGGTCCATGCGGGATAAGACCCTGAAGAAAAAACAATGTTGCACAATCCCCCACATCACCTGCAACGATGATCCCAAACATACATATGTAGGTGATTCGAAGCGGCCCCTGGGGGTCAGGTTCAAGGAACACACCAAACTGGACCGAACCACAAAAGTGGGTAAACACTTACACAGAGCACTGTGTACTTGTTCCAGCCAGACACAGACGGCACGAGTGTTTCAAAATGCAGACAGTTCTCCCAGCAAACACGAGGACCTGACCCAATGTTGTTTCAATGTTGGTCCAGCGCCGTTGGCGGTGATCCAATATTGAAACAACATTGGGTCAAATCCTCGTGTTTGCTAAGCTCCGCACAGGTGTCTACTTCCATCCCTCCCCCACCATAATATATGCGCCAGCTAATCAGGGTACTTTTAGCAGGACAGCCCGCCAATCACAAGCATACTACAATACTTAAAATTGAGAGTGGGGGAGATATGGCGTCAGCCATCTGCAAATTTTAAAATGCAGCAGAGCAGTGCCTAACGGCGGGCAGTGTAGTAAACACTCAACACCAGCCATAGTGTATCAATTACCAACAACAAATTCCTAGGAAAAGAGCTAGGCTGGCATAGACGCAAAGTCAATGAGGCCATCCACATACGCCAACGACGCCCAACCATGAACAGGGACCAAGGCTACCAGCTACCACCCATTTACGACAAGATCATTATGCCGATGTTTGAGCCATTTCACCGCCAAGACATCAGTATGTGATCAAGGCTTGCCGAAGGAAGTTGAAACGGCATAAGTTTCAAACACTCGTTTCAAAGTTAGTACAATATACTGCTATCTTACATTTGTCCAGTTAGGCCCCTACTGGGTCATCTCTAGACATTATAAAGCAATAACATATCCGAATATCATATTTACGAATCAGGCACAGCATTCAAACAGTACCATGGATCTATGATTGAAACCACTTACATTCATATTGCGGGTTCGTCGAGCTTTTTTCAATGATCTATGAATTCAACAAAAGAGCATATCAGAATATCACATTAGATATAAATACTAATTTCAATAAATCAAATTAAAATACTATGCATATTGATTGAATTGTATTTCATCAGAGTAATTGCGATATTCAGTGGTGCATCCAGAAATAAAATGAAAGGTATGTTTAAATAATTGAGAAATCATTGATCATGGTGGCAACTCCTGCTGAGGGTTCTGAGCATGTGCTCTGGAAAATGAATGTTAAATAGTGTGATTTCAAAGCACCTTTGTTGTAAAATGAAGATTGGAAAGTCTAGCTGAAGTCAATGAGATAAAAAGTTATCACTCTAGAAATTCACAGTATATGCCTCTGATATTCAAGCAAATATGAGATGTCAAAACAATGTTACTCTAATGTTTGGCTAAGATCAAACGAATATTACAGCAGCCTCTTGAGCTGGATATAAACTAGCGGGGTCGAAATATGTATTATTAACGACAAGCAGATTTTTACTCACTAGCACAACTTACTGGACCAGTACTTTAGTAGGAAGTGTAGTTAGGATGAGGCTCTGACTATATTTTAATTTTTTTTTTTGGCACATCCTTCTAAATAAAGCTTACCTTTGGCCGGTAGTGGTCAGTATTTGCGTCTTTGACGAGATTATGCGAGGAGTTTTGTGAGAACAAGTGACACCTGAGTTGGTCATACGTCCGCGTCACTTCGTAGAAGTAGCAGTCCGCATTGTTAATGCATATAATGCTGCACTTCAGGCGTGACACCAGTGAGCCGGACTCAAAGATTGTATTCGCTGATATCAGTCGATGTCCTGACACCTTCTCCCACCTCGCATGTCTCTGCAGCATTCCTACAAGAAATAAAAACATACCAGAACCACTGCTAATATGTTGGTAGTGTTTGTAGAATCGCATCCTATTATTATTTAATTAATATGTCAGTGAATAAAAGGCTATAATTTATCCATATATACACCAATCATGTCTTTTTATATTGTTCAAACAACTTATTTGATTACTTTGTGCCAATGCTGCGGCATTGGGGACCTGAGAGAAAGCATGGTCAGGTGCATTGCACTCTGAACTACAGCCGGGATAAACTGAATACATAGACCTACATACATGATCTTTGCGATTTGAACTTTAAGAAAACTGATGTTTCAACGCAACATGACACCACTTATTTGGAACCAGTGAATCCATAAACACAAACACAAGAATAGCAGTTCATATTTTCAGATTGGTTGACAATTTATTTCTTTATATGTCCTATTGTAGCGAATTAAAGTTAATATTCTTTTAGAAGTTTTATTTTACAATTGCAGATAAATAAATACTTCACAATATAGTTTCGCTTCAGAACAATTTTATCAAACAATGAGTATTTGTGTCTTTCCAACGTTCACAGTGTCCGACGATAAAAGATTTGGCCAGTCACTTACGTTAACTTTGGTTACCACGTAATTATTCAAAAATAATAAATTAACTAATCACTTTAAACAATTTGAAGAGTTAAATACAAGAAGTGATCTTCTCAATTACCACAATTAAACCCTCAATATCGTTACATGATGTATCTTATAGCATCTATACTCGCCCTCAAATTAAAAAAGATCAACCAGGATCGCATTTTTTTGGTGATTTCTCTGTCAATTATAAACCGATTTCCTTCAAATTTTGCAAAGGCCATTTTTAATTCTAATCCTAACAGGCGTAAAAATTTCGTAAAAGTATATAGCGTATTTAAAATGTTAGACAATTTGATATGTAGTAAATTCAAATTACGACGTCTCTCTATAACCCCATTAAACTAATTCTATAATTTTATTATATGGCAAATGGTCTAACTTTTGAAACATTAAATATAATTTTTCCATTTTTTCTGCTGTTTAGGATTTTATTACGAAATGTCCTTTGCAAAATTTTCAGGAAATCGGTTCAGAATTGACGGAGAAATCGCTGAAAATCATGCGATCTTGGTTAATTTGAGGGCGAGTATATACGGGTCTATATGGCACACAGTCGTTAACACTCAGATTCAGACTCATTTATTGGAACCTTATACAAAAACAAATTTAAATTTCTTTAACAAGACAATCGAAAACAAGCATATTACAATCGAGATCCATACTTAGACACTTTGGCCCGGCACCATTTGCTCATTCGTTCCGGTTGAGGTTGGAAACGTACTGGGTTTTGAATCCGTGAGGACTGGATGTTTCTCGTCGAATGCATGAATAAATGAATGAGTGTATGAATGAATAGAGCTTTAGTCTATCTTTGTGCACATACAGGCTAAACTGGCCGTGTGAACCTTCTGAGGATGGCGAGATGAATTACATGACAATACCATCCAGACTTAGATTTCGAAATTCGAGCCCTGCGGTCTGAGGCCGGAACCTTATCTGCTCAGTGTTGTCTATGGTACCGTACCACCATAAAGAACCCTTGAAGTCATTCGATAAAAGTAGAGCATAATACCGAATTCGAGCTTCCATCTGTCACGTAAAGCAATATTCACTCATTAAGTTAAGGGGCCACCCATAATTTTCAGAAAGAAACGGTGAATGAAAATATTTGGCTGAACTTAATGAACAAATCAGAACAACGAAAGTTATTATAAACACCACAAAACATATTACTATTTTCATTTTTACAGATTTCGAACTGTACCTTAACCCAACATTTATTGATATTATGCACTTACTTGCTCCACGGAGAGATAACAGCAAACTAATCAAGTATAATGCTCCTTTGGCAGTCATTTTGGTCTGATATTAAGGACCTTTGTCTGTACGTGTGTGAAATTCAGAGCATCAAATATGAAGAAGTATATACATATTGTATAACATATATATTATATATAAAATGTGACAAATTTTCCAGTTTAAATAATTTAATCTGACAATCGGGTTCACCACTAAATGTGACTGGCACCTCTAAGTATCGCCATATATACATGATATATGCCACTGACAATGCATTAGTCGTCATATCAAATTTGATAACTAAAGGTCAAACAGTGGAGTGTCGATTGAATTATTGCCGTATTGATGTGTAAATCTCTCATTTTGCATTGCATTCACAGAGACATCTCTCAACCCTTCTAAGCCTAAATTTATGTTTGTCATTTTCACCCACTACAAGCCGCGAATTGTTGTCACAATTCACGACTCGTAGTGGATTTAGATGACTGGGATTTCGGTGCCAAATAAAAAAATATATATTATTATAATTGAAGCAGTTCCATGAAAATTTTCGTTCTAAAACCCCTAGGTGTATGAAATTAAGTCATTTTTCAGAGATGTTAAATGATCCATTGTGAAAGATTAAATTGTTGTTAATTGTTGGAGGTGCACTGGACTAATGTTGGGCCAACCCTGTGAATTTGAAGCCAGTGACAAGTAATGCACAGGACAGCTTCAATTAGTGAGGTCAATAAGTGAATTCAATAAGTGTGTCTGTGGGTCTTGTTCTGATATTTTGTATTAATGTAGTGCGTATCAACATCTCATCTGCTCAGGTTAGCTAAACAGCCGTGTATCTTTATCAATTATATTATGATCTATTGTACAATAAACATGATTAATAATAATCCATTCATCTGAGAGGGATTTGTTTTGTTAATTGATGGGCATATAAACATAGTGTAGCTGTGATTCTATCCGTTGAGTGCGATTGCTATTATCATGCTAATGGCCAGATAACATTACAGTACCACTGTAAGGAGTATTCGATACACCGTATCTGTGTCTACAGAGTCACATATCAAAGTAAAGTGGACGTTATGAAAACATCGATTCAATCTGCCAGTGAATATTTTTTTTTAAAAGTGGACGTTTTGAAAACATCAATTCAATCTGCCAGTGAATATTTTTTTTTAATATTAATCTTTATTAAACCCAGATAACATGCGGCCGTTGCGCCGACCTTGAACCAACTTATGTAGTAGGCTGGAACCAATGCTATTTCACAACATCGGACCAAAGTCTTTCTGACGTTGGCCCAATACTGATCTAGCAGAGACTTATGCGGTATAGATCTGGTAATGTTCGCGTGTTTAGATTTTCGCGAATATATAATTTTGGGACTTTTTACGAAGTCTAGAATTCGCGAATTATCGATTTCGATTATAGGTAGCACTCATAATAATAATTTTCGAGAGATTCGTAAATTTGCGAATTTGTCATTCTCGTGAAATTAGCGAAAATTAAAACCTCACAAATATTACCAAATCTACAGTATATCATGCACTACCCTGCAACCATGAATCATTGATCCAATGTTGTTTTGGTGTTGGACCCGTGCAGTTGACGGTGGGCCAATATCAAGGCAGCATTGTGGCGAACTCGGTTTCTATCTCTTCATTTAATTTAACTTTGTATGCAAGTTTGGCTGCTTTCCAAGCTTGGTTGGCTTCCCGTCTAGCAAACACGATGTTGCTCAATATGTAGTGGATTATTAGTCTGTCATCTTTTTTATTTAATGGTTATTCGTGGTTATCCCTAGTTTATCCATGGGTTTAATTTTTTGGAACAAAATATGGTGCTGTATTTAATATCATAGAAGTTACATTTTCAACGCAGTCAGCAACGTCGCCTACTTTGTCTATTGCCATGTACCATGTCAAATTTGTATGTTTAATATTTAGATTTTCAAATTTTGCTTTTTCATAGCGCCAAATACGTATTCTAGTATTAGGCTCTTAGGGGAGTTTGCATTTTAAGTGAAGAAATACCGCATCGTGATCTATATCAGGATCATCGTTCCCGGACTCTTCTTTTATAAAATTAAAATTATTTGTAAAAATCAAATCAAGTACATTTTTTTCCGTGTTGGATTGATTATATGTTGCTCTAAATGATTTGCTTTCATTATATTTACTAGTTTATTTTTAAAGTCTTTAACCCTTTAACCGCCAAATTATTCAATCTGAATTTTCACCCACTTGAAGTTGTGTCTCGCTGACGCGATCCACAACTTCAAGTGAATGAAAATTATTCAGATTTCACAACATGAAGGCCAACTCTTTTTAAATCTTGCTGGTTGATGTCACATTTTATCTTTAACATATCTAAAATGTGGTATTTAATGTGCTAATAAAGAACGAAAACCCAAATTTATGCGGCACCGGCGGTTAAAGGGTTAAAGTCGCCTATAATAATGATGTCATCAGCCTGTGTAATATTTGCATTTTGAATAGTTGTTTGAATTTGTTCGAAAAATAAAACAATTGTTCATAAGAATTCATACCTGGATTTCTATAACAATTTCTTATGAGAACAAGTTTTGAATCTATTTTAACTTCCACCCATATTAGTGTTATACTCTTCTAAATTTGGGTGGCGTACGCCGTATAGGTCTTTGTTCAACATTAGCGTCGCTTATAGTTCGATCAAAGTCTGTTTCTGACATACCTATGACACTGTAATTTCCCTCTATACAAAGAAGTTGCCCAATTGATGAGAGTCGGAATTCGACCGTCGAACTTTTGATATTTTTGTGGTATAATTTAAATAAATTATTTGTGTTGAGGAAGAATTCTGTTGGGGCCTGGATTTGTTTCTATGTCATTACATTGAATAATACAATTAATACAATTAATCGATTTGCTTTTAAAAAAGGCAGCTTGAAAATAAGTTTATGCTTGATTTTATAACACTTGGTTTGCCACTATCCTATACTCGCCCGCCACTGATCAACCAGAATCATAAGAAGTACAAAAAAGAAAATGGAGCCGGCTCAGGATTCAACCAACGGAAAATAAACAAGGAACATCTTCAATGAATTTTAACAAATCAATATATTGTTCACCTATGCATTGCAACCCTCTTATGTGATCAGTCAAAAAAAGCAAAATTAAAAATGAAAAGAAAAATAAGTAAGAAAATAAAAATTAATTGTTTGAAACATACTGTTTCTATGTTTGCATATATTAAACAAAGTTAGAGGCATCTTTGTATATATTATAATTATATTTATCATTTTTATAGTGATTAATAAGTCCTCGAGGGCTGGGTACTTCATTTAACGATATTTCATGCTTACGTGCATGTGTTGTTAATGTACATGTCACTTAAATAAACAATATCTATCTATACAATACGTCTTGATTCCACAACCTTCTCACAAAAACTATTTATGCCAAATGCAACTAAATAATCAATATTTGGCAATGTTGAAAGACGGAGAGCACATCTTTTGTGGGAATTAAAATTTTCATCTCCTTATTATTGGCGTCTGTTGTCATGGTAACAAATTCTTCTAATGGGCGATTTACAATTGCTATTTGTATACTCGATTATATATTGGAGTTTCATAAACTGAGGTTCACATTACTGGAAACGTTCTTCATTGTTTGGTTTAGGCATTAGCGTGAGCCAATCAGTGAGCTTAAGACAGGCTACCTACATACTTTACTTTTTTTGTGGTATGTTTCTGTGAAAGCTTCCACATGTAGCTGACCTTTATTCAGTCTATATATTATCGTTGGAACGATAATACAATCAACAATAAACATTGTTTTTACATATATCAATACAACACATACATGCAATCTTCGATACCCAATGTTGGGCTGATATTTGCAGGCGTCGCCTCAGCTCAGCTGTCTAAACACGAGATGTGTATCCAATGTTAGTTTAATTGTAGTCCACATTCTGCATTACACCAATCAATTCATCTTGCTTGTTGTTGAGCCAATACATCAGGTTAGTTGGGTTTTGTCTAGTGCTGAATCAAGGATTGTTGATATCATTTAGCAACAATTATACAACGTATCATGCTTTAACTGGTACTGTTTTTGTATTGCATCTGTATGTTTTTAAATGTGTCATCTAATGTGATATGTATGTATACTGTCTCAAGCTTGACGGTTGAATAAGTAATAATAACAATAATAACAATAATAATAATAATATTAATAATGCGATTTTACAGTTTAGCACTGACTTTGCTTTCAATTATCTTATTGTGCGCTGTTAGGTAACAATTGGGGCAATCTTCATGATGGCACCGCTAAGAGGATTCGTATTGGCATAGTTCACCCAGTGCATACATTGATAATAAGATAACTGGCATTCCCCATTCGTTCCTGTGGCAAATACACTATTTAAGTGAGCATAGCCACAATTGTTGTACCACCAAGCGCCTACATAAGAAATAGCACATCCAGAGGCATATAGGTCGTTATTTTTGTCCTTTGTGGAGAACATCATGTTGTTCAGGTGATAATCATAGCTTGCCGGGAGGTCCACGCCAAAGCCATCCCCCGCAGTGCCAGAATAACCACTGACTGAAAACAAAATAAACATCATATCAATCAATCAATCAATCACCATTGAAACACTTGAATAGTGCGCCAAACTCCTCAGAAGACGGAGTTCAGGGGCGTGACAATCCAAGTCAAGGCATGGTTGTAAACTGGGAGCCTGTAAGCAAAGGAGCTAGGGTTGAGCAACTTAATCACATAAATGTGTTTTCTAAAAGTTATTATGGCAACAATTCCGGAAGATACGACTTGTGACAGAAAATGCCCTTGAGCTATTTTTTCTTTTTATTCGGTGTACATAACATTGTTGGTGTTGAAGTTAGAAGGCCGAAGTTGTTTTTTGGTGAAACAAGTGTCACCAAGAGGCTTGATAGGCATTGTGGTTGTTTATAACTCAAACAGTGGAAAATAAATGTGCGCATTATTAAGTAGATGCAGAATTTAACTAGAATTGCAATAACTGCAATGATGTTAATAGAGTGGCGGAACGACTAGAGCGTGGGGGTTTAGTTTCTATCCTAGCCCGTATAAATACCTGCACGGGACTCCCGCCCCCAATGAGCATGGTGGGAATATGCAAAAAATCAATTGCTTTAAAAATCAGTTTTTTTTAAGACACTTTCTTACCAATACAATTTTATCATTAATATGAATCCATCAGGACACAAGGTATTTTTTGCAGTTTCACTATTATATTTACCTCCTGAGATATGTGGAAACAGAATGGTGATGTTCTGTACATTTCATAGATCAATGCTAATATCGAGCGATTTTACCTGGAACAATCACTTGTTATATCACATGGGAAATACTTACTTGACAGTCGATAATTATCAGTGCCTGGTCCAACAGCAAAACTGGCGTAATCTGCAATTGTAGTGGCCGCACCGAAGGGTGTTATTTCCACTCTGAGCCTCATGTTTTGTTTTGTAGTCATCTCATGAATGGCGTCCAGCCCCAGCCAATGATCATCGTGTCCCCAAAACCGGCTGCATACTCTGTCCAGGTTTTGTAGAAATCCACGGTGTTCGAAGTGTGCATCATGATACGTGTCCATCCCACAGCTCCATCGTCCAGGTCACAGTAAGCATAGAACGTACCCATGTCATACACGCCACTCTGCCTTTGACCAGACTTGTACAAACCGTGGCAATCTGCTGAGTGAAAAATCGAGAATATCGATTTACGGCACCGACAGGCAGACAGAGACAGAAATTTTCATAGAAATAATTAAAAGTTAGGGTCTAAGATTAATCAGTCGGTGAGGCCTAAACATGCTGGATTGCTTGAAGCAGCAATATACAATTGTCTAGTGACGCCACCACTGGTTCTTTCTCTGGGTGTCATAATTCAATATTAAAAATTTAATGTATAGACATTATAAACCAGATAACATATCCGAATATCATATTTATGAATCAGGCCCAGCATTAAAACAGCACCATGGATCTACGATTGAAAACACTTACATTCGTATTGTGTATCCGTCGAGATTTTGTCAATGATCTATGTATTCAACAAAAGAGCATATCAGAATATCACATTAGATATATAAATAATAAGATCAAAAAATCAAATTAAAGTGCTATGCAAATTGTCTGAATTGTATTTTATTGTAATTGAGATAACCAGTGGCAAATACAGAAATAAAAAGAGGGGGGGGTGGTGTGGTGGTTGGCTATTCGAGAAATCATTTAAGACAGTGCCTTCTCTGCTAAGGGTACAGGGCATGTTACTCGGAAAATGAACATTAAATAGTGCGATTAAAGGGTACTTTTGTTGTACAATGAAGATTTAAAAGTCTGGCTGAAGTTAATGAGATGCAAAATTATCCCTCTGGAAGTTAAGGGACGTTAAGGGATGTTAAAGGCCCTGTGAAGTGATCTCAGCTCATCAGTATAATTAAAGTATATATCACAATGAACAAAACTAGCAGATTATTTTAGTCCACTAATTATCAGTTATTTTCAAATATAAAAACTGAAAAATGTGCACATTTCTTGGGCTGGGCGGATCTCCCACCCACGGACTTTACACACAAAAACCGCCTTTTATTTAATCTGAATTAACATTGAAACTGCATCGGGTATATGTTTCATCTCTCTTGTATTTGTACATGAGCTGAACTAGATTTCTATTCATTTCAATATGCCCGCATCGACAGGGTGAACAAGGGCCGAGTGAATGCTGACGCTGGCCAGGAGCGGTCGCGGTGATGGCCATCAATTTGGACTGGCGTTCCTTTTTGGTCAGTTTTATAAAATCATACAATACATCATCAGCTACATGTACATAGACATCTATTATAGCCAGCCAAGCATGTCTCCACCTTTTGACGTTACGAATTAGCTCCGCCCCCTACTTTTGCCTTTGGGAAAATCGTTCCCAGTGGTTTAAAAATGGGAGCTGAGCACTCTAATATTTAAAAAGTCATCTGAAATAGTATGAAATATGACATTGTGCAGAGTAGGTCTGGGGACTATGAACATTATAAACGAACATTATAACAACCTCTAGTGCTGGGAATAAACTAGCGGTGCTGAAATAAATATTATTAGCAACAGGCATATTATTACTCATTAGCACAACTTATTGGAATGGTAATGTAGTAGCGAGTGTAGTTAGAATGAGGGACTGACTATATTTTTAATTTTTGTTTGAGTGGCACATTCTTCTAAATAGAGCTCACCTTTGGCCGGTAGTGGTCAGTATATGGGTCCTCGACGAGGTTATATGAGGAGTTTTGTGGGAACAAGTGACACCTGAGTTGGTCATACGTCCTAGTCACTTCGAAGAAATAGCAGTCTGAATTGTCAATGCAAATGATGCTGCACTTCAGGCGTGACACCAGTGAGCCGGACTCTAAGATTGTATTTGCTGATGTCAGCCGATGTCCTGACACCTTCTCCCACCTCGCATGCCTCTGCAACATTCCTACAGGAAATATAACATACCAGAACTACTGCTAATATACTGGCAAAAATGTATATGTGTTATTATATTGTTTTGAATACTTTGACCTAATTCATTATTTCGTGTCAATGCTGCGGCATTGGGGACCTGAGGGAAAGCATAGTCTGGTGCTTTTGTAAAGCCAGAGGTCAGACCCCGATCTTTCAGTGTTCAACACAAAAAATAACTGAAGAAAAGTAACTATGCATAGCCTGATTCATCTGAAGAAAATTGAAAGCTTTGCACACTGAACATAAGCAGGGATGAGCTGAATACAATGACCAACATACATGATATATGCAATTTGAAGCAGGCGAGCAGATTTTATTACTGCACCAGCCCCCACCGCCCCCCCCCCCCCTCACCATAAAGAACTCTTGGAGTAAAGCAATATTCACTGATTTAGTCAACGGGCCACACTTACCCCTTATCCTGCTAAGGTAATTTATTTAAATCTTCAGACACTTGAAGTTGTGGCTCACAGCCCCGAACCACAAATTCAAGTGGCTTACAATTACTCAAATTTGTTAAATTTGAGCCCAAATATATGCAAATTGTGATGTTTAGACACACATTTCATTCCTATTAACATAAATTTGGTCTTCTAATAAAACGGTTAAAACGACACGGGAAGGTTCAATTTTTGAAATATACATGAGCATATTTAGCCCAAATTAATTAACAAATCAGAAAAAACAGTCGGTATAATTATAACCAAACTCATTAATAGAATTATTTTTACTGATTTAGATAACTTCACGTTTACCCAACATCCAATAATAACATGCACTTACTTGTTCCACGGGCAGATAACAGTAAAATAATCAAGTATAATGCTCCTTTGGCAGTCATTTTTATCTGATATTAATGAGCTTTCGTACAGTTATGAGCAACAAGTATGAAAAAGTCTATATATATTGTATAATATATATATTATATATTAAATGCTGACCACTTTTCCAGTTTAAATACTTAAACGGGCAATCGGGTTTGCCAATTAATGTGACTGACACCTCTAAGTATCGCCATAATACGTGATCTATGGCAAGGTATGATGCTGACAATGCATTAGCCGTCAGATCAACTTTGATAACTGAAGGGCACACAGCAAAGTGTCAATAGAAGTATCACCCGTTGATGTGTCAATCTCTCAGTTTACATTGTCATTTACAGTGACACATTAATAGTTGGGGTTTCACTGATTCAATGCTGCTCCAGTGCCGTGGACTTGAAGCCAGTTACAAGTATCTACAGACCAGAGAGGGATTTGTTTTGTTAATCGATGGACATATAAACTAAGTGTGGCTCTGATGCTATCCGATGAGAGTGGTTGTTATTGACAAACAAATGGCAGAAGACATTACTGTATCATTACTGTAAGGGGTAATCAATAGAACGTCTCTGTACCTGCAGAGTCTCACGTCGAGCTAAAGTACTGAAAACAGCGCAGCAATCTGCCAGTGAATAATTTTTGAAGAAAATACCCTTTACAGCGCAGGGATCGACTTTAGACGTCGGAATCTGACGTCTGTAGACGTCAAATTCAGACGTCTAAATTCGATCCCCGCACTGTATGAGTAAATATATTTTTAATGGCCGTAGACCCATAACATAGGTATTCAATGAAGAGGAAAGAGTAAACTAAGACATTTATGATGATTTCAAACTGAAAATAACGCTTGTTCTCGCACTCATGCTGGCGGCTTTCACTACGAGACGTATGGTGAGATCAGGCTATATCGCGCTCTCTCCTATACACTTCACAGCACAGCTTGATTTAGCCGTCTCAAATAGATATTCGTACGAGAAAATGCATACTGCATCGTTGGTACGGCGAGATGGGCTGATCTCAGCACAAGTCACCACATCAAGTCACCACATCAAGCCCTCGCCTAAAGGCTCGGGCTTGATGTAGCGACTTTTGCTGAGATGAGCCCATCTCGCCTTCCCAACGATGCCGTATGCACATAGTCTCCATTGTTTATACCAAAATATGCCAGCGCTGTAAGAGTAAACTTGTATTAACCCAGAAACATGCGACTGTTGAGACGACATTGAACCAATGTATGTAGTAGGCTTGGACCAACGCTGTTTCCCAACATCGGACCGACGTCTTTCTGCTAATTGGCGTGACGTTGGCCCAACGGCAGATGCCGACAGTTGGTACCAGCTCTCGGGCAAATGGCCAAATGTATGATGCCGATGCTTGTTTCAACGTTGACCCCATTTTGGCTCATCATTGTATTAGGGTTGGCCCAACGCCGGTTGCAAGCATGGGACCAACGTCTTTTTACTAGTTAGGTACCAACAGTTGTTAGACTTCAAGTATAACTCTGGTTTTAAATTGACTCTTGGAAAAAAAATGTTTTTTATTATTATAAACAGCAAAATAATGCATACAGTAATTGTCATAATTGTATGACTTGTAAGACTGTCTCACAGATAAAACATTAACAACAAATATCGTTCAATTTGAAGAGGCACAATTATGACACTCTGACAAATGCACATTACATCACATTTATTTCAAATTTATCAATCCACAAAGTAAAATAAACCACTAGCACAACTTGCGCAAAAATAATTAAAAGGCGATCTAGTAATTAAATATGTCTGTACAAGCGCGGTTGAAGTTTTTAAGAAGCATATTTAAATCATTTTTAATCCATTTCCTTTTCAGAACGCCTTGTCTGTTTCTGGTTGGTCCGTCTTTCAATCAAATATTGATGTACTTAATCAGCAAATTTACTCAAATGGCTTCTGTAACAAAACCATCATGGATGTTTAGAATATAATATTGAACACGTTAAACATAGTTCCGAGAAATATAATGGCGTATAATCCATATGGGTATTAAAACAATACATAAACCATTTACCTACATGGATATTTCGTTTTATTTTAAGTGAGCTGTGAATTGCGATTGCATTTTTCACCTAACAGGCTCACAATGGATGAATATTAAACCTACCCGATAAGAAAAAATAAAGGTAACATCTTTAATGGGTACCTTGGGTAGCGGTTTGTCAAAAGCTTGTGCAGGTCTACTTTGCATTTGTATTAACTGTACAATGTATACATGTATGTAAAATGTTAGTTCAAGCATAAATAGAATTATTGTGAAATTTGAATTTGAATGTGCAACTTGCGTGTGAAATGAAATGAATCGGGCTTTAGGCCACCTTTGTGCACATATAGGCTAAACTGGGCCAGGAGAACCTCCTGAGGATGGTGAGATGATTGAGATGACACTGTCCTCCAGCCACAGGATTCGAAATTCGAGCCCTGGCGGTCTGAGGCCGAGCACGCTACCTCTCGGTCACGGAGGCTCCCAACAATACTAACTTTCACACGTGGATGGGGAAGAAACAATTTTGTTTCTTTCAAACCGCCGAGACCGGGAACCGAACCCCGGACTCTGGCGTGAAAGGCAGCGGTGCTAACCACTACCCTAGGGCCCCCGCCCTGCGTGTGTGGAAGTATGGACCCACATTATCTCCCATACTGTGTAATGTAAAAGAGCCGACGGCGGAGCAGTTTCTCTCCACAGTTAGTCAGATGCGGGTAAAGGGCCAAGGAGAGTTTTAATATTCATCAATGCTGCACTTCAATCCACAATAAGACATACCCAGCAAACACGACTTTGACCCGATGCTGTTATAATGTTTGGGCAGCCTCGCAGACGTTGGCCAGCATCAAACCAGCATCAGGCCAATGTCTCGTGTTTACATTCAGCGCTCAGATGGTAGACATAACTAGAATTGGAAACTTACATGACATGTGTCATGAAATAATAAATGAGCCTACTGAACACAATACTTTACCAGCAAACACGATACATTCAGTCAATGTTCGTTAATGTAGTGCTACCGTCTGCGATGCTAACCCTACATTAACCCAACATTGGCTGAATGCATCATGTTTGGCGATCAAACATTAACACAATGTTGGGTCGACGTCCAGTGTTTGCTGGGAATATCGTTCGATGCTTGCCATTGCACCAATGGCGATAACGATAATATGTGAAGACTAAAAGTGGACCCATTAAGCACTCGCTATATATATAGCAATCAGGGTCGTGCACAGGAGGGGGTAGGGGGGATCAGAGGGGTCCTGAATCCCCCTCCCCCCCTTGAGCTGCAGATTTTTTAAATTTTCCAGGGATTCCCAGTAAGACTTAACTAATCAGGCCTACTATTACTTTCTATAGCGAGTGTAGTTAGAAGGATATCTTTTTGTTTTTGTTTGAGTGGCGCATCCTTCTACATAATAGCTTACCTTTGGCCGGTAGTGGTCAGTATCTGGGTCATCCACGAGGTCATATGAGGAGGTCATCCACGAGGTCATATGAGGAGGTTTGTGGGAGCAGGTAACACCTGAGTTGATCACACGTCCTCGTTATGTCGTAGAAGTAGCAGTTCGGATTGTCCATACACATGATGCTGCACTCCAGGGGTGAAACCAGTGAGCCGGACTCAACGATCGAACTCGCTGACGCCAGCCGATGTCCTGACACTTTCTCCCACTTTTCTGCAGCATTTCTACAGGAAAAAAATTAACAGACCATACCATATATTGGCAGTGTTTGTAGAATCCAGGATTGCATCCAAGGATTCATAGATAGTATTGATTAGGATTAGGTTGCGCCTATATGTTGTATGTACTTAACCCTGCGAAGTCTATTCATTTAACCCTTTCAAGCCTGATTTTACCATTGTCATCTTCATCCACTACAAGCCGCGACCTGTAGTGGATGAAGATGATTTGATGTGGTTTAAAAATTTAAAAAAATTACCATGTATTTGCAAACCAGTTTCATGTAAATTTTCGTTCTAAAACCCTTAACTGTAGGAGAATCAAGTTTGTTTTCAGGGATGTAAAATGATGCTTTAATGCATCGTGGGGGCTTAAAGGGTCAACCCTTTAGCCGCCGGTGCCGCATATATTCGGGTTTTCATTTTTTATTAGCACATTAAGTACCACATTTTAAACATGTTAAAGATAAAATGTGACATCAATCAGCAATATTTGAAAACAGTTGACCTCCATTTTGTCAAATCTGAATAATTGTCACTCATTGAAGTTGTGGATCGCGTCAGCGAGACACAACTTCAAGTGGGTGAAAATTCCGATTGAATAATTTGGCGCTTAAAGGGTTAAACTTTTACTGTTGAAACATGTTACACATGTGTAGGGGAGCTAAATTAGCTTAACTGCTAAACTTGCAACCTTGAGCATTTTCACAAAATTTAAGATGGCCGCCATAGCTGCTTTCGATTTTAACTTTAGTGGTCAATTTTGATTCTCTTTCTTATGCAGTGTTGTGTAATACATCTAGATAGGGTATTAGAGGGTGTAGAATTCATTTTTCTAGTTTAAAATGTAAGCGAAACAACTTATCAAAATATATGATGATTTGTAATAACCCAGTGGCGATGGACGGGTCGCGGAAGATCTCCAAGATTCAAATAATATTTGCAGATACAAGACCGGGGGATCTCTGTTTTGTTTACATTATAATAAATCAATCAATACATAAAACTTCTATAGCGCCTATATCCTCAGCTTAGAGGAACACAATTTCTTGGCGTGATCACATGTCATATTCGAGGCCAAAGCAGGTTCTTTAACAGGCAGCCGGGCTGCTGAGGAGCTAAGGTTGGAAAGCCAGATCAATATAGGTGATATTTAGGTAATTTACGGAAAGTTAAAATCGTTTCGGCATTTCTTATTGGCATAGGTGGGGCGTTCCATAAGGCTGGGCCAGATATAGAGAAAGTTCTTGACCCAGTCTTAGTTTGTATACGCGGAACAATAAATCTATTTGAATTTGTGGAGCGTGGATATTTTGAGAATCTCGTCCGAACAAGTAAGTGAGCCAAATATGCAGGCTGGTTGTCTTTAAGGGTTCGGAAAGTCAATGTGCATATTTTAAAATGAACGCAAATCACGGATATGATAAAAGCATGCCCTACATGTTCGGGATATGTATTTTCGGAAATTCAAGTTACTGTCGAATACCACAACAAGATTTTTTGCTGATGCAGATATATTTGTATCTTGACCTAGAATTAAGCATGACAAGTTATTGAGGATTTTTTTCGGTGAAGTTTGGTCCCAATGAGAAGAAATTCCGTCTTGCTAGGATTGAGCGACACAGCCATGAAACGATGTTGCAAATTCTCAAGAGCTTCTTCAGCGTTTTTGTATGTAAACGGATAGAGACATCTACATTTGAGTATCATCGGCATAAAGATGGTGGTTTATGTCAAAACTGGAGATAATATCACTGACTGGTGAAGTGTATAAGGCACTTGTCCCAGCACAAAGAGCCCTGTCGGATTCTGACGCCTGAAATCAACTGAAACAGCTAAATTTTGTAATTGCCGTAGACCCATAACATAGTTATTCAGATGAAGCGGAATGGGTTAACTAAAACATTTATGATGATTTCAAATTGAAAAAAAAGTTCGTCCCCATAGTTTTTATAAACAAATTTCAGCGTTGTAATTAAAGTTTTAACAAATTAAAGTTTTAACAAATCACATCAGTCAAAGTGCTGTATGGGGCACTCAGATGATTGGCCCATACAACATTGTGACGGCTTTGTGACGATACAGATGTATTTATTATATTCTGTCCGATGGTGGAAGCTCCAAAAATGGAAGTTGGCTTTCCGGTATCTACTCAGTCAATTCGCAAGCAATTTTCAAAAAAAATTGAGAAATTTTCTAGTTATTTGGCATCTATCCTGAAAATTTCGTGAAAAATAGTGTATATTTCAAAAGCTAGACAATTTGACATGCAGTAAATGTCTAATTATGACGCTCTTCTAAAAGCCCAGTAACCTAATTCAGGTGTATTCTCAGAATTGCGTCAAATGGTCTAACTTTTGACATACTCAATGGAATTTCGATTTGTGTTGCTGCCAAATGACTAGATAAAAATGGTTGCGAAATTCCGTGACAATAGCTTGAGAATTGACTGAGTGGACACCGAAAAGCTAACTATTATTTTGGACCACCTTCCACCGCCGGACAGACTATGGTATATCTGTATACCTGTCTCACAGTTGGAACCAGTGTATCCCTGCACGCAAGCACACGTGTAGGAGTCAACGCCATCCGTGCATGTACCCCCGTGGTGACATGGACTGACATCACACTCATCAACTGAAACTGAAAGCAGTATAATCAGTGCTCATACTCTCTCAGAGTGACCAGTGGCCAATCAAGTAGCCAAATATTGAACACATTCGCAAAATTTCAAAATTAGTGGTCAAGTACAATTTTGTTATTTTATGGTACACTTTCTGAAAATTCTGGTACAATTGTAGTTGCAAACATGATTCTTCTTTTAGTGGTCAGTTTATGCATTACATCCATTAGGAGAGTGACATGTAGCCGAATTAGTATCCAAATCTAACTCTTAATAGCCATATTTGTCTGGCTGTTGTCAATGGCTACTTGGCCACTGACTAGGACGAACACTGCGTAATGTAACATTTGCGATGACTGAAGATATATTTGTTGATTGGAGATATATTATGTATGCATATTTTCAAATCCCCAAATTTCACATTCACATAATAAAATATGCATTACCAAACAGTCAAATAATTCTAACTGCAAATCAATAGGCAAATCAAAATGTCTACTTTTCCTTGAGAGTGCAAACATAGCTTTTTGTGCAAGAGTATCGATATTCAAATAATGCCAATAGGCCTACATCTACAACTTACATACCCCAAAGTATATTCGATGTGGTCGTGGATTTCTGAATTAGATATAACGGCCAGGGACCCACCATCTGGATGGTCAGAGTTACACTGACTGTTGGCGTCGTCCCAGCTGAGTGGATTAAAGTCCACCCTCCAGTATACAAAGCCAGTCGATGCCAAAGTGGGAGAGAAATCAATTCCTAACTTTGAAAGGGATGTCAAAAACAAAACACAGTGAAATGTAAACAGAAACTATACAGACAGACAAACAGATAGTTATTGTAATTTCTTATTTATTTATGTTATAGCGATATATGTGACCCCATCTGACAAAATGAGTCATAAGTATTAAAATTGTTACCCGCCACGCAAAAAGGGCTGTGAGGTCGACATTAGCAAAATTAATTTTGTAATTTGATTTGATAGCCATGTCCTTCATGTTTCATTAGCTGAAAGAATGTTTCTTAGCTATTGTTTAAGGATTTTTTTAATTTAGTTAGGTCTATGTAATCATTAAAATGAAATTTCAAAATGACTTCATCATATAAATAATTCTAACACATCTGCCGGGATGAGCCTTATAGAATGGCGGGTAACAAATATTCTGAATCTACAATATTATCTTTAAAACGGGATATCACACAATTCTCTAACATGATTAGGCAAAACCAAAATTATACTAGATCAATAGAAAGGGTGCAGAGAACGATGACGCGGTACATATGTGGTTATTCAACGAACCAAATGATGTTATATTCTATTGGAAATGTTTACATCCCATTCATGATTTAGATCTCACTAAATTTTTAAGCTTCAGCCACAACAACCCCAGACAGAGCCGTAACTCCACAGGAAGTTTCCTACTTGATCCGCCTCTGTTTAAAAAACAGGTATTTAGTCGAGCTTTTTTCCGACAGGATATATTACTTGTGGAACAAATTACCAAATGATGTCAGATTTTATAAATAATAGAAAAAATGTATTTTTAAAATATTTTTTCGCAAAAATGCTTCTAACAATTCAACATACTCTTGGCATTTGCAGTGAATATGCGCTAAATGCAATCAAACGCTGTCTGATTGGCCGGTCTTGAGACACAGAGCGCGCAACATTCAAGGTATCTCGCTATTTAAAATAGTTGAACGCTGGGCTCGATACAGGTATCGCCCTGCGGGCTCGTGGGTAAGATAACTTGGTGAAGATGCAGGGCCCCCGCCCCACGCAGGATACGATGTTAGACAGATTATCCGCAGAACAAGTATACATAGGGTGGTTCAAAGGCATGTCGTGTTCAGCGCTGTCTAGTGTACAGTCCAGCATAAAAAAACCTTGAAGTTATATATTAATATTATAAGTAGAGGTAGTGTTCCTTCTGTTGCGATATTGCAATGCTGGTGCACAACATAAAGCAATATTCGCTCACTAAGCTAACGGGCCACCCATACCTTTACTAAGATACATTAAAATAGATGGCTGAAATTAAAATCACCAAATATATTTTGTTCACCCAACATTCAAAATTGTATAATCACTTACCACAAGCATTTTGAATTTCTGCAGATATCAACAAACTAATGAAGTATAACGCTCGCTTGGCGCCCATTTTAATTTGATCGTAATCATCTCTGTCTTTACTTTATTACAATCAAGGGCATGCAGCATGCATTGCTGGAGACCAAAGTTTTTTTTCCAATTTGGAATCATCATAAATGTCTTAGTTAACTCTTTTTTATTCATTTGAATACCTATGTTATGGTTCTACGGCCATATGAAGTATTATAATAATATCAGCGCTGGGATCGTCTTCATACGTCAGAATCTGACGTCAAGTAGACGTCAGTTTGACGTATAAAAGCGATCCCCGCGCTGATCTGCTTATGTTAGGGGGTGAATCTTTCCATAGATTCTGATATCTACAATAAACATGATGAATAATAGGCATAATCCATCCATCTGAAAGTAGTTTGTTTTGCTAGTTGATCATGTTGATGGACATATAAACTCACTGTGGCTCTGATTCTCGCCGATGAGAGAGATTGTTATTGTTATTGTTAATACTAATGGGCAGATAACGTTACCTCTTAGTCGCTCCGCACAAAAGCTCCACACAAAAGAGGTTTTGTGATGTAACGTTATCTGATGTCATTTATCTCATTATCAAATGGCCAGATAATGTGACAATAGATCAGTTTCGATGAAATTTATGGTCCTTCTAGCAAAACCGCAAGGAGTGATCGAGTCAAATGTCGAGCTGAAGTGAACGTTTTTGTAATAATTGTTTAACGTCAAACCACTCACCTATCGCCAAATTGTATGTGTCAAACTAGGCAAATACGAGCAATGTCACCAACCTGAGTTTGCTGGTAGCGGTAGCGAAACGGCGCTTGAAGTGAAAGACACAAACAAATGTGTTTTACATTTTCATTTATGTAAACATGACATGTAACGTCAGCCTGTAAAGGTTAATATAGATTAAGTGCACCAGACTAAAAATTATATAATAATATTAAAGCATAGCAGTTGCTCTCTTCATACACGTTATATATTTCACACACATTTCGATCATATTATTTTAGCCAGACCACGTCATTATTACAGATGCAATGGTGGGCAATATTGTAGGGGATTGGCCACTACTGAGGTAGCACCGAATTATTTGTGAAATTGTATAGACTATATTAACCAGCTACCTTGAAGCGTTGATTCAATAATGTTTTGGTGTCGGGCAAATGCCGTTGACGGTTGGGCAACTTTAAGGCAGCATTGTGTTAGATGGGCTGTGAGGTCGACATTAGCAAAATTCATTTCAAACATAATAAACAAGGCATTAGATGAAGGCACCTTTCCAAATATCCTAAAGAAAGCAGAGGTGATCCCTGTATACAAAAAATGTGACAAATTAAATAAATCCAATTATCGACCTGTGAGTATTTTAACGATTTTGGCAAAAGTTTTTGAAAAATTTCTTGCCCACCAGATCACTCCTTTTTTAAACATCGTCTTCTCTTGTCACCTGTCAGCCTTCAGACAGGGTTATTGCTGGCAGGACACGCTGCTCACCCTTATTGAAAATTGGCGTAAGGATCTTCTAAAGAATAACAAAATTGGTGCTTTATTAATGGACCTTAGCAAAGCTTTCGACTGCATGCCACATGAACTTCTGATCGCAAAATTTAAAGCTTATGGTGTTCAGGATCAGTCAATCAAAATTATTAAATCATACCTCTCAGATCGTGAGCAACGTGTCCGGATAGGCGACGCGCACAGTTCATGGAAAACCACCATTAAGGGCGTGCCACAAGGTTCAGTTCTTGGTCCAATTTTCTTTAATGTATTTATAAATGACATTTTCTACTTTATTAAACGAGCACGCCTCACAAATTATGTGGATGACAACACTTTCTCTTTTGCACATCAAATTTTCAAATTGTGAAATCATGCCTCGAAGCCGAGGCAGCAAAAGCTATGTGGTGGTTTTCCATTAGCTTAATGCAAGCAAATCCTGAGAAATTTCAGCTGATATTTTTTAATTGTAAAGTTGATTCTCCAGTGATACTAGACGGCTGTATAATTAAACCTGAAAAAGTAGTAAAACTTTTAGGCATTACTATTGATGAAAATTTGAATTTTTCGATACACACAGAATAATTTGTAAGAAAGCTGGCAGACAGCTGAGCGCTCTGAGAAGATTGTCTTTTTATCTTGACAGCAAGGCTAAAATGGCTCTTTTCAGAGCGTTCATCCTCAGTCACTTTCAATACTGTTCAGCCGTCTGGTATCACTGTACTGCTCCAAATGCTCGATGTATAGGAAAGATTCGGGAGGATCTCTAAAGTGTGTTTATTCCAACCATACCGCCTCATATGAGTCCCTCCTGAATAAAGCTCGCCTGCCATCTCTGGAAGTTGGGAGACAAATGAACATCGCAATTCAGACTTTTAAAATTCTTAATGATTTATCACCGACATACCTCCTGGAACTGATTGAAAAACGCTGTCGCACACGTAATTTAAGAAATTCTGAAAATATCCTGAAAATTCCTCTCATGAAGAGGGTGCGACATGGAACAAATTCCTTTTGCTTTTTGGCCCCCAAAATCTGGAACTCTTTGCCAGAGGCATTGAGAATTACCAGAGACCTGAAAACTTTTAGAGATGGCCTGCGAGCTTATTTTTCTCTTTAATTGAGAGTACAATAGAGGTAGGTCCCTTGACAGTCATGTGATATATTTATTTAATTATCAATAAATGCGAAATGTTTTACACAACTTTTAATCATATAATTTTCTCATATACAGCACAATATATAATTTTTTATCTTCTTTTATGTAATTTTTGTAATTATGTAATTTTTACCAGCTGATTTATATCCTCATATACATTATAAGTATTTTTCTATATAATTCTTACTCACGTTTTTACATTTCATGTTAACTTCCTGCCAGCCAACCTGCTTGTTTTAATTGTTATCTTTTATTGTTTATTTTACATGTCGCTTGACTAGCTGATTAGAGCTAATGTTATATGTTTTACTTTGCGACTGGAAATAAAACTTATCTTATCTTATCTTATCTGGGAAACGCATTAGTCACAATGGACACAAACATCACAATACGTTGAAAAAATGTTGATTTAAGGCTGGGCCAACGTCTACGACGCTGACCCAGCATTAAATCAGCATTGGGTCTAAATATTGCGTTTTCAGGAGAAGTTGATTAGTCTAAAGAGCAACTGACTACGGTACTTGAAATGTATTTCATGTATTTATGATATAAACATGCAAATAAATGAAAATTTCTATGACCAAGATGACAAGAGAAATGCGTTATGTTGTGAAATAGACACACCTGATTTGCATGTATTATTTGTATATTCTGACAGTCGCGAGGTGGTATTAGTGTACAGAGTTTCCACAATGAATAATAGCTTTCTCTATTCGGTAGATGGCGCTGTGGCGACGAGTGGAACACATGAACGGGGATCTGTATTTCGGTTACTGGTGTGTGCTCGACTTAGCCTCTCTGGAAACTTTTTTTTTTTTGGAAACCCACCAACTTTCCCTGCTCACCACCAGTGATAAAAAAGAATATATTCATATGAATGTAGATTTATCGAAATAGTATGAATATTCATACGAAGCTTATAATTTAACGGGGTTTTTTCTCACCCCCTCCTTTTCATGTTTGTGTTCCTGTTATGTCACAGTTATTAATGCATATTGTAGCATTATTTGTGATTACTCATTATTTTGCATAATTTTTTTACTTTTTATGATGATGTATCACGTATAATAGTTTCATTTGTGTCAACATTTTGTCAGAAATTATATAACTTAATTGTCATTAATAAATGACCTTTTCAATGCTATTTCACTTATGTTTTCTTCATGAAAAGCGAGCTGCGGGCTTATCCGTGCTCGGTTGTTGTCTTATTATTTTGTGCTTTTTAATAGAGTCGATATGCTTTAATGTTGCCAAAAATAAGTATTTTTTATAAGTCGTGTTCAGTTCAGCTGTCATAAATAAAGTTATTGAAGTATATTTGCATTGACGATGTACAAATTTATATGAACAAGTCTTGTATCCGCTCTTTGTTAGTACTTCGATTGAGTGCGCCTTTTAATGTCTCATAGTTTAGTCCTGACCATGCACAAAACCGACCCTCAAAGATTATCTACCTTTTTCTGAAGGTATATTTTAATACGGTTTGGTCTTTGTTTGTTTGTTTGTTTGTTTGTTTGTTTGTTTGTTTGTTTGTTTGTTTGTTTGTTTGTTTGTTTGTTTGTTTGTTTGTTTGTTTGTTTGTTTGTTTGTTTGTTTGTTTGTTTGTTTGTTTGTTTGTTTGTTTGTTTGTTTGTTTGTTTGTTTGTTCGGTTGTCTGTCTGTCCGTCTGTCTGTCCGTCCCTTGGATTACTTAAAAAGTAATGAATGATTTGCATGAAACTTTTACCAGAGGTGTGTCTCGGGGCAATCCATTCACTTTTGGAGATGATCCGGATTATCCGCATCAACATCATTAATTTCGTTGGAGGTTTGCAGTTTCTGACTGATTGTCCAATTTTACATTTTCTTATGTGTGCCATGTACATGTGGTTTAAAATCGATATTCAGTATAAATTGTCCATTGTGAAAAAAAAGTTGTTCATGTGACGATTGCAATGTGTTTTTATTTTCTCAAATGTTGGCTGACTAATTTACCTTCTGCTTCGCCGATAGGTAAATCATGCTACAAACAAGCAGCAGTAACCACATAGACACTAAAAGTGTTGGTATGTGAGTAGTGAGTTAATATTTAGGTCACGTTAACATCATGGTGAATATAGGGCGACATAATCACGAAGCAATGACTATACCCAACTAGTTTTTATTAAATGTATCAAAAGTGGGCATGTAAATCCGATGAGTGTATTGAACGAGAACAAAGTAAATGAAATGAAATGAATAGGAAATTAGGCCACCCTTGTGCACATATATAGGCTACATTGGGCCAGGAGAACTTCCTAAGGATGGCGAGATGAATGAGGTGACACAGTCCTTCAGACAAGAAGTCAGGGCTGATTTACCCTGGAATTAGAAGGGTTAATTCCCACCCTGGAGTTAGAAGGGTTAAATACTTTCCTTCAGACACAGAAATCGAAATTGAAGCCCTTGCGGTCGGAAGCCGAAAACGTTCCCTTTTGGTCACAGATGCCCCACACAATAATTATTCTTTACTAGTGAGTGGGGAAGTAACATGTTGTTTCTTTGCAGGGGAGAAACATTTTGTTTATTTGAAACTTGAAGGCCCGAGTGGGGTTCGAACCCGCGATCTCAGACTTTCCAAGCAGGCAGCTTTAAGCACTACACCAGGGCCCCCGCAAAGTAGCAGTTAGTAGAAAATCACAGCTTTTGCTATGCTGGCCAACTCTGACGTTAAACCATGCTGTTCACGTCAAACTCAGAATGGAGATGTAATGTGTCCCCAGATTCACCGCGCGTCAACTAACATTTTTGTTACAGCACTGATCTTCTCAACACTCAATTGCGACAGAAACCGTCATTCACCATTCAGTCCACCTTCAAACTTTGCTAGTAGTTATTGACGCAATGTACGATGTCATGATTGTATTTTTCAGTTGGGGTCCAGGGACACAATGCATGAATGAATGGTGGTAACCTCCTGAGTAAGGGAGATTAATCAGCTGACACTGACCTTCACAAGAGTCAACGGTCTGAGAACGAACACGCTACTTCTCAGTAACGGAGGCCCTGCACAATACTAAATCTTTACAAGTTAATAGCAGAGAAGAAACATGTTTTTTTCTGTGAAACCTGAATACCAGAGCGATGAATGAGTCCAGCTCTGACCTGACAGTCATTTCAAATAGCCACTACACCATGTGACATAATATGAACCAAAAGGTAGTAATAAGCAGCATAGATTTCAGCAAACCTAGTAATAGTACGATGCATGTTAATAAACATTAAAAACACTTAATAAGCGTCATCAGAAGGTTCACTTTAATCACAATCATTATTATTTTTACATAAAAGTACTCATAAAATGAGAAACTGGCAAATACATATAACTAATATCATAATTATTATGTATTGTATACTGGTAGTAAATTCCTTAACCTGATGCTTAGAATACCCCCTGAGCAGGGTTAACGTTTGGCAACATAACATATTGTTTTTTTCTTGTTAAGTCTAAACCAGCTTCTGGCATGCGGATTATCGTTAAGCTGTTTTAGCTACTCTCACTACACTGGCTTCGAGCATATGGCCAGTAGGGTGTATGCCACTACTACGGGCGCAGATTCCTTGGATCATCATGATCATGTATGATATTTTTTCTTATGAATTTGAATTATGTTGATTCTGTTGCTATTTTGATTCTGTTGCTACTTTGTCAGCGTGTTTTGTACTGCACCGAGATGATTAGGACTTTCTACATGTTGTCTCACATGACTATGATATATATCACATGACATCTTTATTTAATCACCTTGCCCGCCATATGTTATCAAATATAGCTAACTTCAGCCAAACTCTCTGCTTTTTACTATGGTTCACACAGGTAAGAGGGCGGGGGCCTTAGGGTAGTGGTTAGCACCGCTGCCTTTCACGCCAAAGCTCGGGGTTCGGTTCTCGGTCTCGGCGGTTTAAAAGAAACAAAAAATGTTTCTTCCCCATCCACGTATGAAAGTCAGTATTGTGAGGAGCCTCCGTGATCGAGAGGTAGCGTGGTCGGCCTCAGACCGCCAGGGCTCAAATTTCGAATCCTGTGCTGGAGGGCAGTGTCATCTCAATCATCTCACCATCCTCAGGAGGTTCTCCTGGCCCAGCTTAGCCTATATGTGCACAAAGGTGGCCTAAAGCCCGAGTCATTTCATTTCACACAGGTAAGTGTTGTAATGTGTACCGTGACCTAGATATCACTGATATTATATCCTTAATGTTAATTTTCCAACATTTTAATTACAATCTCTGTGGGATCATTAATCATTACAAAATAGGTGATTTTCGCGCCTCGCGTCGCGTGCATATTCGCTCTCGCGTGTGTGTGTTTTGCCCTTTATTTGTTGCATATTAACCAGGGAAATATAATATATTTATAGTTCCTTAGTTGCAACGCCTCACTCTATTATCTCCCTATCCAGAAAACTCCGAGCCTGTTTCAGCTTTTTTTACCTCGGGAATTATATTTAATAACACGTTGAGATTATTAAATCAATGGTGGTACGGGACAAAAGTTTTACGTAGTTTGCGACAAATGTCAGCCTTGATCAATCTAGATAGTGTTTTATCGGTTAAAATAAGTATATTATGCGGTGTTGAAACATGATACGTCCCAACAAATACATGATTATTGCCATAACTAGTAGTAATTATATTATTTCCCATGTATTGTGAATTTTCTGTTTATTAAATTACATTTTAAAACATTGAATAGTTAGACCATCAATAATAATGTGTCTTAAAGAAAATAAATCATGATTTATCATATTTTTTATTATGTTTGCTGTCTTCTCGTCCACATTATACTACTCAATGATAATGAACACCTGGTTGGGACTAACTGTTATTTAATATTTACGATCAAAAAAATACATGTGTAGGCTTAATATACAAACATAAGATTGAAGGGCAAGTGTGACACACATATTGCTGATATAAATTTAGAACAAAGATATACATTTGTTTTGTTTCACCACAGAAAACAAAAATACCATTCATACAACAGTAAATATATATTTTGATACAATATTTGAGAAAATAACTTCATCAACCATGGTTGGCGGTTTCAGAAAATGGAATTGTTTCAACCCATGAAGCACTAAATTTAACTATTTAAAATTTCACCCACTTGAAGTTCTTCAAGTGGTGGAAATTACCCATATTTGTTTACTTTGAGATCAAACATTTTGCAAATCGTGATGTTTAAACACATATTTTGTTCACAATAAAAGTGATTTAATCGACCTAGATTAGAAACAGTAATATAGCTATTAACGGTTTAACCCTTACAGCGCTGAAGCATTTTGTATAATCATTGAGACCAAAGGGTTTATTCTATTTCAATTCATCATAAATGTCTTAGTTAGCTCTTTACGATTCATTTGAATACCTTTATTATGGGTCTACGACCATTAGAAATATATTTTCTCTTACAGAGTGGGGACCGACTTTAGACGTCAGAATTTGACATCAGATTCTGGCGTCAGAAAGTCGACCCCCGCGCTGTAAGGGTTTATGGTTAAATGGTAATCGCGTCTAAAGCCGTTTTCAACCCTTTTATTTGTTCTCTGAACATTTGAATCAGAAATGAGAATTAAATTTGCTAGATTGGTAGATGTTTTTATTCAAACTGTACATTTTGTGAGTATTTCTTACTCACTTGAAGTTGTGTGTCGCGGTAGCGAGACACAACTTCAAGTAAGTAAAAAATAAATATAATACTTCAGCGCTTTAAGGGTTTAATTGGACAACAATAAATATACATTTGAGGCAAATTTTATGAAACGAGCAGCAAGTCTATCAGTCTTGGCAATCATTACATAACAACATTGTCTGCATCAGATACGGCTAGACAAAATACATTGGTACATGTGCATGACAGTAGTTTTTTAGTAAGGTAGGACTACCATCTCACCGAGTTTATAATATATATATAACATATCGGCGAATGATCTCATACAATGTTATAAAATATATGATTGTAACAAAATAAAATACAATATATCTATTTAATGTTGTGTGTATTATTATATGATACTACCTGTGATGACCCATAATATATACTTATATGTTTGTGTTTCCAGAACGATTGTAAGGCCCATTATCATTTCCTACGCACACGTATTAAAGTCAATATTAATCACAATTACACCATCTATATTATATCTCATGATGTTCAGGTGATCGTTCAGTACGTAAAAATATACTGACCTAAAAAAAGTGCGGTGTAAACCTCCCCAGTTATTTAAAAATAAAAGGAAGTGTAATGTCAGCAAATTATAAAAGGGGAGCTATTGTCTCAAATCTCTGTTGGATAAAAGAATTTTGTATGCGCTAATATACCAGCTATTCACCACTTACAATACTTTATATGCACCAATATATAATAATCACATTTTGAACATCATTAAACGCATGTCATGGGTGTCACAAAGCTTAGTCATATCCATGATCAGCCAGCAATGTGACGTCAGATTTTTAGAGGGCTGAAGGGGGTTTGTTTGTGTTCTCAAAAGTAAGATTTAGCCGTCTCAAACTTCGATATTTTCAGTGTAAAACTATTTAATGATAAACTATGAATGGTGACCAAATTTCTATTTTTTTCTATTTTTTTTCCTAATTTTTGACATGGTTGTCAATAATTAGAAATCAGGAATTTCGTCTCTATATCTAGTCTAACTTGTGAATGCGCAGCAGAAAAATTAAAAAACTTTTGCAGTTCTGTTCTATGAACATGTTCACATCATATGGTCATATTAAGAAGCCAGAATAAAATCACCGATTTTTTGCTGATTTTAGCCTGGGCCAGTCCCTTTAATCTGCCGATCAGAGCTCGTTCGTTTTCAAAATCAGATATAGTTGACGTGCCTCATTATATGGATGCTCATTCTCTCGCTGGTTTTGTCTTGCCATAGTAGTACACCTTTGCGTGCGGAAAGGCTCGACGCAGAACGGCTTCTGTTGCCGGATCCTCCCCAAGCAGGTCTGACCATTTCCATACACACACCTCCTTCACGCCAGGCGCCTTCACTCCATCCAACCATGAGCGTAGGCCCCGGAACTTATTCAAATTCTGCAAAAAAATATGTGAGAAATGTTTATAAATGCTGCTAATATTTCAAGCCGAAACAATAAGCTTTGTTTTACATATAATATTTTCAACATAGCAAAGATTATTTAAATATGGAATATGGTGTTATTTTTCATGTCAAAAAATCATGTTTTTCAATATTTTCAGCATTTTGACATAATATCTGATGTGTGTATTTAATGCGAATTTCTGCTTGCACTTCCTCACAAACACGGACAAGGAGAAAGATTTGTAGAAGTGTGAAAACATACATTGTTTTTCTTATTTTCTTATTTTTTATTCTATTGCCGATTATCTAGTTTACTATCATTATTATGCCCATGTAATTTACCAGCTGGCTTATACCAGTCGTAGTAGTCCATGTGCCAGAATCGGTCACCGTCCATCCCCCCCCCCCCCACACACTACTCACATCACCACTTTTTAAAAGATTTAATATGTCCAAAACATGAAATGAGATGATACCAGGTTTTAGATCTGATTTCTCAACAACGGATCACATGTTTGCTTTAAAATCTTTAATTGATATTTATTATCAACGAAAAAGATTATATTGTTGTTATATCGATTATAGCAAGGCCTTCGACACAATCAGTAGGTCTGAGCTATGGTAAATACTATCAAAATGTAATATTTCGGGAAAGATTTTCCGAGTTGTATATAATATGTATAAATCAGCCAAATCATGTGTAGCCATAAATGTTTTTTTGACTGATAATTTGTCATGTCTCATCGGGGTTTGACAGGGTTAAAACCTGTCTCCTCTTTATTTTCACTATATTTAAATGATTTGCAACAGTTTTTGCAAGAAGCGCACATGGGTTTAAAAGAAATACGCGATTTAGCATCACACACTTTTGATAATAATCTTTGTGCTCTTTTAAAATTATATATTTTACTGTATGCAGATGACACTGTCCTATTGGCCGAATCGCCAAAAGATTTACAAAACTCGATGTATTTGATGGAGGAATACTGTTATTTGTGGAAACTGAAAATAAATGCGTCAAAATCAAAGTATACTGTCTTCTCGAGGGGTGAAATTAGAAACAGACTCGAAATTTGTTTTGGTGAAAATAAGCTGGATGTATTTGATCACTATAAATACTTGGGTTTAAATTGTAATTTCAATGGAAAATTCACAGCTGCTAAGAAAGAATTGCATGATAAAGACAATAGAGCTATGTTTTCTTTACTGCACAAAAGCAGACAACTTCAATTGCCAATAGACATTCAATTGAAACTACTTGACGAGCTAATAAAGCCTGTTTTATTATATGGGTGTGAGGTCTGGGCTTATGAAGATACAGACATCCTGGAAAGTTACACCTCAAATTTTGTAAATATGTGTTAGGTGTGAACAAATCTACATGTACCAATTTGGTATAGGGTGAACTGGGAGCAGAATTTGATGAATTTCATTTCTTGTTTATATGCCTACGTTTAAACGAAGCCCGTAAAAAAAAATGTGTTGGTGCAATCTCACACATGTAAAGTCTAATTTAGAGTTATTACTCTCCTGCGATTGATCATATTAAATTATTGTAGAATATTATTATTGATAAATAAAGTTGCATTATACAATTTGAATTAATCTGAGATAAAAAAAAAATTATCTAGTCACTAGTTTTTTAACAGTTGTTATAGCTATGATCATCTGATTGTGGTAAGGTCATCATCCTTAAATTTATATTTTATCATATGTGTTATTCAACAGCAGTAACATTATGTCAATAAGCGAATGGAAACTGTTATGTGTACATTTAAATCAACGGTACCCCAATATTACAATAAAAGTAATACAACATAGATATAGAGATGTAGTTATAATATGTAATGCCAACTCATGAGAACCACTATCAGAACTACTTTAAATAAATATAATTTATTTTTAATTTAAAATTATGTATATTCAAGAAAAATGGGGTGGGTAAGATTATAATTATACATCACTGAATATTTAATATTTTCGGTGTGGTAGTAATAAGTTTGGTTTTATTACATTTTTACTGCTAAAATGTATGTTTTGTGACCTTTTGGTGTTTTTTTTGTGACAGCATTTGGTGGTAATAAGTTTGGTTTTATTACATTTTTACTGCTAAAATGTATGTTTTGTGACCTTTTGGTGTTTTCTTTGTTACAGCATTCTTAATTCTGGGTAGTAATAAGTTTGGTTTTATTACATTTTTACTGCTAAAATGTATGTTTTGTGACCTTTTGGTGTTTTTTTTTGTGACAGCATTCTTAATAGTATAATTTATAACTTCGTGTTTGAGGTCACGAGTGGAGGTTCAAAAATGTGATATTGATTTTTGAGTCGCAGTTTAGTTAAACTTCTTCACTCACGTTATAAAAACAATTAATTATTTTGCAAGCTTTTACTTTGTGCTAGAATGTAATTTTAGCAAATACTTATAGTTTTGAATGGTATTTCCTTGTACATTTTATTTAATGATTATGTAATATTACAAATATGGTATTTAATTTGACAATATTTCAGAAATTGATAATATATTTGAAATTGATAATATATACATTCATATGGGAAGGAGTGAATAAATGCAGTGCTAAGAAACAGGCTTTTCATGTTTTTAGCACTGTATCTATTACAAAAGGGTGTGTTATGGTCCAAATCTGTATATTCAAGGGTATGTTCCCCCTCAAACTGCATAATCATGGGTGTGTTTTCGGCCAAATCTGGATATTCACAGATTCAAGGGTGTTTAAATTCAGTTTGAGGCCTAGCACGCTATCTCTGGCCAACGGACCACATAATTTATGTTTTCTATCTTTTTTTCGGAAAATGGAGTTTAACTGTTTATTTCTTGCCTCACTCAAACATCTGATCAATATATATGCTGACGACTCAGTAATTAATGCAGCTGATAGGACACTTAAGCAGGTTGAAGCAATTCTTCAAACTGATGTTGATAATATAGTAAAATGGTTCTACAAAAAAACAGATTAATGCTGAACCGAGGTAAATCATACTCTATGCTTATCACGACAAATCATATCTTAACGAATGCTAAACTAAATATATATATTGATAGCGAAACAATTTCACAAGTCAGTACCTTCGGGGGGGGGGGGTTAGGACCTTTCCTATTATAGTTTTCAAACTCCTGTGGTTTAATCAGTGGGCGACAGAAGACAATTCTGAAGTATGATGTATGAAGTATGATGCAGCAATAGACAATTCCGACGGGAACACGATTAAAAGTCACGCCGACAGAATACACTTCCGCCGGTAATATATAAATATAAATTATACTCTAAAACTCGACAGCAAAAAATTCCGACAAGAATAAAAATGCATATTAGCAGTTCTGAAATAATGAGAAGGTAGAAACCGACAGAAGACAATTCCAACCGGAATATAAATTAAAATTAGACGTTTAAATGAAGCCGAAAAAAAGACAATTCCGACCGGAATAGAAATGTAAATTATGGGACAGTATAAATAAAATTAGAAATAAAATTTATTTTGAGTCGGAAGTGTCTTTTGTTGGCCTGATCAATGACAAATGGAAGATAATTTAATCTCGAGTCTTCTGTCGGCCTGATAAATGACAAAATTTTAATAGGAGCTAATTAAATTTCGAGTTGGAAATGTCTTCTGTCGGCCTGAAAAATAACAAGTAGAAGAGAATAATTTAACTTTGAGTCGGAAATGTCTTCTGTCGGCCTATAGAATGACAAATGTAATTTCGAGATGGAAGTGTCTTCTGTTGGTCTGATAAATGACAAATACAAATACGTTTAATTTCGTGTCGGAAGTGTCTTCTGTCGGCCTGATAAATGACAAATAGAAATATAATTAATTTAAAGGCGGAAGTGTCTTCTGTCGGCATATAGATGACAAATAGAATATATTGTTACTTCACGTAGAGTCGGAAGTGTATATTCTGTCTGTCGGCCGGATAAACATGATACATGACAAGCAGAAAAAAAGACAGTTGTATATATATAATATATATGCCTGTGATGCTGGTCACGTCATTTGTAAAATTACAGGTAGACTTTTACGTATGGGCCGCGGACCTTTAGTATAGAATCAGCTCCCAAGCTCAATTCGTAAATTAGATTCTATGTATTCGTTTAGAATTTCTCGAAATACTTACTAACACAAATAGCACCTTAATTGATCGACCTACGAACATTAATCTGTGAATATGATTCCATACTAAATAGGAAAAAAACATAAAATAATTTTGAGGTAAACAGCCATGTGATAATACCCTATTTCAGATATGAAAAGCGTGATCATGTAGAGTCACGTCGATCTGTTCCGAACAGTATCAGAGACTGAATTCGAGCCAGGCAGACAATGGCTGTTTCCCTCAAAATTATTTTATATTTTTTCCTATTTTATTTTAATGCTTAATGATTTTTCAGATGCCTTTCTTTTCGGACAAGGTGGGTCCCTACGTTGAAATTCAAAGATCTTTAATCAACTGATTTCGGGATTGCTTTTCATTCCAGACTATTATTGCAAATGTGGTACTTTTCTCTTGTCGTGATTAAAATATTATGATCCAAATATACGTAAATTGGAATATTTTACGCTTCTATCAATGTATGTATTACGTTTTATGTGCGATTGTATTTTTTTGACAAATAATACATTCATATTTTTATGGCTCTATAAATTAATCTATATTTTATATCCTATATGTTTATGCCTATATGATGACGTCTTTCAAATATTGTGCACTTTAAAGTACTTTTCTTTCTATGGCATCTTTTCATAACTTATATTTTGTTGATAGAAAGCTTGTGTGTACATATATATTATCATCCTGTGTAAATGTCAAGATGTCCTAATGTTACGTAAGTTTCTACGCTTTTCCAGAGTGATTTTTTTACCACTTTTTATCTCTGGTTGTTGGTGAGGGAAACTGGTATTAACACTTCTATCATGGCAATGCCACTTTTAACATTAAATTGATCTTACATATTATCAGATTATCAGATATCCACATATTGACATGTGCTTTTTAAAAGCTTTTTATGACAGTGTTAAATAATTGATTTTAAGTGTAGCTATGATTAGATTATGGATATTTTAATCTGTATATATACCATTTAAAATATCAGATATTTTAGAAATGTATTGTATTGAATGTAATATATGACAGGGCACATATTTTAAAATTAGCATCTTTGCTAATATGTATGCACCCTATATAAATATATTTTATTAAATAAATAAATTGGTTTTCTCGCCTTATGAATCATACAAATCGATATACTGTAGATCTGGTAATATTCGTGAGGTTTTAATTTTCGCGAATTTCGCGAGGAGGACAAATTCGCGAATTAATGAATCTCTTGAAAATTATAATTATAATAGCGCTGCTAAAGAAAAATAAAGATTTGCAATTTCTAAACTTCGCGAAAAGACCCAAAATCGGAAATTTGCAAAAATTTAAACACGCGACAATTACCAGATCTACAGTATTATACATGTTATTGTGCTAATTATTTGAAAAGTTTTGGTGACATGGATAATATCCTAAAAACATGGTGGCCATTTTGGATTTTTTCAATTTACATAAATTTAGGACTTAAAAAAGACTTAAAAAAATGCTAACCCATTTTTTCTTATCACTACTATGTTCCAAATTGGAATCAGCAAAAATCGCTTTTAACAAACATTTTGCACTAAAATACATAAGGGACTGTACTAATTCTTGATGTAGACCAAATGGTTCTTTTAATTTGAAATCATCATAACTGACTTAGTTAGCTCTTTCCGCTTTATTTGAATACCTATGTTATGGGTCTACGGCCATTATAATCTGACGTCTTTAGACGTCTAAAATCACTTATTGAAATGCTTCTACTAAAACCCAGACCATTGAACTTTGTTCCCACTCTGTACTTTTGAATATAATGTACCGGTATAAAATATGATACATTAATGTTGGCTTGTTTCTTGTTGATTTGTTGCCGATTATAAATAGCATAGTCCAATTCTATTATCAGATCTTCGTTGCCACTCCCAGTTTGACTATAATTATTAAAGACTTGATCAATCTCATTCAGGGCAATCTATACACGTGGCGCCAGGATAGCTCATCGGTAGCGTGGTTGACTCAGAGCCCGGAGGTACCGGGTTCAAATCCCGCTGCGGCTGATATCTTTCCTAGGTGCACAAATATGCAGTGACCCAAACTGCTCAAATGCATGGGATAATGACAACAGAACGTATAACCGATTCCCGCCGCATAAAAAAAAACGTACAAAAAATAAAGAAATAAAAATCACCAATATGTCAAAGTTGACATGTAAGCGGTCAATAAAACCTTTTTTTAAAAAAAAAAAAAAAAACTTTTCACAAAAACATGACTCTCTCCATATGTTACAACTTGCGTCACATATGTGAATAATTAGACCATATTGTGCATTAAACACGTCAAGGCATCTACATTTTGTATTTCCTTGATATTATCTAAGCAAATAACCGCTTATCATAGCAATGTAATTATACAGAAAAACGACGTTAATTCAGCGCCGTTAAGTTCAGCATGATGATATGATATGATGATATGATAAAATCTTTTATATAGCGTGGTATCCTGGAGACATGCAGATCAGGACGCTTCACAGTCATAGCATTTAGGAATAAAAGTCTTTTGTTTAAAACATAAAAATCTTGTAAAAGCAGTTAAAATGTTTTTTTGTGAACGTTGACTTTTATTGAAAGCTATTTGCATTCGTAGTAATTGATGAATAAATGAATCTTCAATTAAGTCTAATATGATGCAAGTGATGTTGACATGCGGACTTTGGCTGGTAGCTTATTCCACAGTTCTGGAGCAGCAACCTGAAAGGCACAAGTCCCGATCGCTTTTTTGGATGTAGGTTGGTACAGTCTGATTTATTTTGCTCCTCGTGTTCGTTCATCTCGACACTGAGTCTTCAACAGCCGAGACAGGTAAGATGGTGCTTGTCCATGCACACACTTGTATGCCGGCACCAGAACTTTGTACTTAATACGAGAGCTCACAGGAAGCCAGTGTAACTGTTTCAGCACTGGTGTAATATGGTCACGCTGACGAGTTCGTGTTATCAGACGGGCAGCTTTATTTTGTATCCGCTTTACTTCAGACGCTCGAGTTGATAAGATGGAATGCCTATCAGCACAGAGTAGGGTGCCACCAAATTATAGTCAATTGTCACATCTAACAATTTTATTTGTGCCAATAAACTCAAAAAGTGTTAAGAGCGAGATGACATTTGACCTAGGGTGTATTATTTATTTACTCACTAGTTTGTAGACGCCAGGCAGTGACTGTATTCCTTTTCCTGAACAAATTATTTCACAGCCTGGTCCAAATCACCACCATGCACCCCTTTTTAAGGCTCCACCCAGAAACAGCGAGCGTACACTGCCAACTTCTGACAGAAATCTGTACAGGGCTAAGTCACAAAATTCTTCACAGACATACATCTTTTGTATGTTACACACCTGCAACAACAAACATATCTTAATATGTGTTTCATTGGGGTAGCATTTTTTATTGTGTGATTATATCTCTGATACCACACGCTCATATCGCCGTATGCACGCATTCCGCTTAACCAGATTTATTAGCCGTTAGTGGCCGTTGCCACGTGAGTTTATAAATACATGTATTCCCAAAAACCACGGAACTATTTAGGTGTTCACTTCCACTCATTATTTATCTTTCTTTTTACTATTTTATTTGATCCAAGAGTTTGCTGCAGGTAAGAGTTATTTATTCGGTTCAGTAATGGATAAATTGAGCCAGCACAATTCGCATGTTATTCAGTAATTTATATTTGCCAGTGTTTTGAAGCCGATTGTAAATTTTGTCAGAAAAAACATAAACATGAATCGTCTCACAGCATCGCGTAGGCGGAAAAAGTAATCCCTTGATTGTTTTCTATTTCTCTGCCAATAGAAAATCATAATTAGGTGAAGGAGTGATGGTGTCTTATATTTACCATATATATTCAGGGAACTCAAGCGTATGTATAAGCCTATAGTTGTTATATCAACAAAACTGCTAAAAATGAGCAGTTTCTGCCGTGTGGTTATATGTGTGTGTGTGTGTTTGTTTGTGGTTGTGTGTGTGTGCGTGTATGTATGTTATCGTTTTATTAAAAGATTAGCATTATTGTTCCTGATACAATGTTTTAGACAGAAGTAGAATAGTACCCATTAGCAGGACAAGTCTGTGATTGGTGGAGCCCCCCCCCCCCCACGTGACCCCCATTCCTTGGGACAGGCTCCCCATGTGACCCCCTCTCCCCTCCCCTACTCCCCCCCAGGCCTTTGGACGTGGCTCTCCTCTCCTTGGACCCTTTAGACCCCCATCTTGGCTCCCTTGACCTAGTGTGACAATAGAAGTTTGCTTGATCTAGTGTAATAATATGAATACCAGAGGGTTAATGGTCTTTTTGTGACTCCAGGTCCATAAAATTTATGTGGCTATTAATTCTGGCATTTTGAGTGGTAATATATATTTTAGGTCTACACCAGATGACACAGCCTATAATTACGGCTCATGTATGGTAGTCTTATGATACATTTTGGCATTTTAGGTGATGTGATACCATGTGAACCCAGGTCCATAATTATTATGTCCCATCAAGCTATTTGTGTCAATTCAGATGGTCATAATTATGGCTATTAAGTTGGGCATATTGAGATAGTGGCTATTAATTCAGGCAGGCGTTTATATATTCTATGGGGAGGTAGGCCTACACCAGAGGGCACATCTGGCGTAGGCCTAAAATATATATTAACGCTCAAAATAAAAGAATTAATAGCCACATAATTATGGATCTGGAGTCACACAAAAATACCATTAACCCTCTGGTATTCATATTATTACACTATACTAGATCAAGCAAACTTCTATTGTCACACTAGGTCAAGGGAGCCAAGAGAGGGTCCACAGGGGTCCAAAGGGTCCAAGGGAAGGGGAGCCCACGTCCAAGGGCCTGGGGAGTAGGGGGTCACGTGGGGGGCGTGTCCAAAGGGAGGTGGTCATGTAGGGGGCCTCCACCAATCACAGACTTGTCCAGCTAATGGGTACTATTATACTCACACATTCAATTGATATATTAAACATGTTAAACAGTTTTGATAATCTATGTTAGACAATTTTCTTTAAAATATTACCGTTACAAATAAACAGCTTCTCTGAGCCAATGGGGTGAAGTAATGACTTTCATGCCAATGACCATATAACCGAACAATGTACTTTATTATCAGAAAAGCCACCAAATATCACTCTTTCAACACATCTAAACTAGGAATAATTGATTGCTGAATGGGGCATATGTTCAACCCTTTCAATGCGGGGACCGACTTTAGACGTCAGAATCTGATGTCTGCAGACTTCAAGTTCTGACGTCTAAAGTCGAACCCCGCACTGAAAGAGTAAAATATGTATAATGGCCGTAGACCCACAACAAAGGTATTCAAATGAAGCGGAAATAGCTAACTAAGACATTTATCATCATTTCAAATTGAAAAAAAACTCTTTGGTCTCCATGGTTTATATAGAAATATTTCAGCGTGTTAAGGGCTCTCAAACTCGAATCCAGCTGGAGTAGGGGTTTAAATATAGACCCCTAGGCTAAACGTGCTGAACCTATCTCATCTGGATAATTCTGAGAAAATCGTTGAATAAAATACCTAAACATAAGGGAGCATAACTCAAAACACATCTAGCATGTACAACGAGATGTTTCTATATCCTACCCGACCAGTTGTTTCTGAAGACGAGGTAGTCGATTCTATTACACAGCCCGATCGCTCATCACCATAACCTTCGTTTCTGCAGAGTATCCCGTTCCATAATATTAGTTTCTTCACATACCCTTGATCTACCTGTAACATTATATTGAATCAAATAAATTTACAATGCCTGTAACTTTATATCTTTTCGCGGAAGAAAATACACAAAGGTCACTCGTGGCCTACAAGCTTTGTCTGGTCATAGCATACTAAGCTAGACAACAAGGCAGGGACGATCACCAGACGACACACACATACTGCCCGTATTTTATAGTCGTTCGAAATTGTAACAGGTCGCTACGGCAATATATTAACTAATTCGTAAATAATATATATTTATTTAAATGATGTCAGAAACAATTGCACTATCATATTAAATAACGTACTTATAACAACAACTTTGTATCTGGCCTGAACATCAAAAATACATCAAATACCATTTGGTTGACCCCGAATGTACGATATAGTTCAATGAAGTTGATTGGATACCGTTATTGTATGCGTAGGCTAATGCCTTGTTTCAAATTTACACATACATCACATCTTGTCATTCCAAGTAAAGGCAAGTGTATGGTATAAATCTATTGGATAATGAAATGTTAGCACAATGTGACATGATTAATGATTCCATATCTCAATGCATGCACTATTGCTACACATGAATATCCTCCCAGTGAATGCTAAACATTTGTATAACAGTTGTACAATGTTGGATCAACGTTGACAAAGCATATTTTCCTAAATGTTTTGTCTGTATTCTAACCATGTGATGTATTTGGAAATATTATATTTGTGTCACGAAACATTACGATATAAGTTACAATTTAAACAGCTAAATATAATTGAATTATAATGTAAATGTAGTGATAATTTCAGAATACAGTAAACTGGATGCCCCCCTCCCACCTAACTGGAGTGTTTGTATGATGTTGGTCCACCGTCTACGCGGCTGACCTAGCACTGGGTCAACGCCTCGTGTGTGCCATGCCTGCTTGTATAACCCGTCCTTTATTAGCTCCCGCCGTCACCGTAGGTGAGACGGAGGGAGCTATGGATTCTACCTCCGTTTTTTTTGCCTCTTCTTTTGCCTATAACTTTGTAAGAAAATAAGCTAGGATAACAATTTTTGGTATGTGGGTTACTTCCAGGTGGATAATGGACAGGTTGAAATATTTTTAATCTGAATTCAATACGCAAGGTCGCAGAGGAGAAAATGATGATGTTACGGCGTTGGGCCGTTGGGCCGTTGGGCCGTCCGTAAACAATTCGTTTCCGGAGCATATCTCTGAAAGTACTTGTCCGATTGTCTTCAAATTTTACACACAACACCCCTAGGGGGTCTAGTTGTGCCTTTTGGGGTATTTGAACTTTGACCCACTTATGGTTCAGAACTATGACCTATTTAGACGTTTTGACGCGCACTTCGTTTCCGGAGCAGATCTCGAAAAGTACTGGACCGATGACAGTCATATTGCACATACATGTTCTCCAAGGTCCCTAGTTGTGTTTTTTCAGGTTTTTGGACCTTGACCTTGAAGTTGACCCAGCACTTTGACCTAATTTATAACATCGGTAAATCCGACTGAAAGATTTTGCGGAATATCATGAAAACCGCTCAAGATAGCTACACCATTACTATAAAACAAATTGTGAGGTTTCAGGAGAGGATGCATCTTGAAAAATTTCAAGTCGATAAAATTAAAAATGGCCGCCTATCGGCCATTATTCACCTCGACAGGCCTGATATTGCGGAATATCATGAAAACCGCTCAAGATAGCTACACCATTCATATCAAATAAATTGTAAGGTTTCAGGAGAGGATGCACATTGAAAAATTTCAAGTTGATAAAATTCAAAATGGCCGCCTATCGGCCATTATTAAATTTATTTTGCAAGCTTGTGGAGACCTGATAGACATGAATGAATGAAGGCAAGGTTGGCCATATGTTAATTAGTTAGAGTCCTGCAGATTTGATCAGTAATTGCCAGGGATTAATCTTTTTGGGGTAAAAGCATAACATTGGGCTCAGTCATACGATATAGTATCTACTAAGGTATTTCAGCTATGAAGCCAAGCCAAAATAGGCCTATGATTTATTAAAAATCTATGGCCAAATTAAAAAAGGTATATTTTATGTCGTCTGCTATCCGTCTCTGCCTTGTTGTCTACCTTGGTATATAGTGTACAGGCGGAGGGGTGGGGTGGACAGGGGGTGCCTATGGTCATTTAAATACGTTCAAAGCCATATAATCAAGTACCATTTTCGCATTTTGATCTGGATTTCATGCATTTTTTAAACCCATGCTTTATTAATAGTTTAAATGCTTCAATATTAAAATCATTTATGCTTGCTTGTGCACCTGTTGTGTTGATAAGGCACCAGGCTGGGCAAGCAGAGGAATCTCAGCCCGATACTGCCCATGTAGCACGAATAAGGCAAGTTTTGGTAGTTTTGTGGCATATAACCTGTAGATTGCAGGTGTTTTTGAATATATATTTTTAAACTCAGCGTTAATCAACCTGCAGTCTAGTGTAGGCCTACACATGGTGCAATCTGTATTTATAACATCCGGGTCCTATTGTTCAGGAGTCCGTTGTTTGGGCTATTTATAGACAGCTTTGCAGTGCAAAGCCAAAAGGCAGTAGAGTAGAAATTGGGTTTATATCTTGAAAACAGCTTTTCAAAAATGTTAGCATACGTGATTTATTATGAACATCTAAGGGAATTGTACAAAATTTGCCAATCAAAATGTAAAAAATAAACTTATGTGATAATACAGATATGAAAAATCTAAGCTCTAGTCATACAAGTATGGCACAGTTTTGCTGTCCCATACCTCAGTTCCGAACAAAACTACTGGTTAAAAACGTACACTAAAACGTTTTAAAGTATGTGCAGTGGGAAATATAAATTTATGGATGTTTAAGTACTGCAAGCATAGCTCTACATTCTTTCTGATATAATCTTGTTAATATAGATTTTGAATTTTGGTAGAAACAAACTGTAATTATCAATATGCAGATACAAACACACACTAAGTCAAAGTAGGCCTACAATTACGCAATCTTGAAATTAACTTGTAAAAATGGTGATTATTTATGTGCCAAAAATCGATACATGTCCCATGATATATTCAATTTAAAATATAACAAAAAAGTAACAAAACTGACAGAAAGTGGATGTGAAAAGTGGGTCTCACCTTGTTTCTTGTCTCACTAGTTCTTGTGCGACTGCGTCTCTCTTTCACTATGGGTTATTTCATAACAAATGTTTGGCAGTTCATAATACTTAGTATGCTCCCCAGTAGGCCAAGTGAGACACCAATCGTTGTCATAAAAACTTTTCTAACATTAACCCCTATTCTGCCTGTGTCTTTGTTCAAGACAGGCATTAGTCTACATCGTGGACCAAACTCGAGTTCCTGAATTTTGTGCAAGATCGGTGTATGATTTAGAAACCTAACCAGCTGGTCAACAGTCCAATCAATTTCATCAAGGTGAAGAGCGGTGAGAGTATCATTCACCTGCAAATAATGTTTGACAATCATGAATTGTTACAAATACAGATTGAATGTAGAATTTAATGGTTGTGTCTATTTTTAAACTAATTGCATTAAAACGAACGTGGTTCGTCTATTGCTATGTTAGGTATGAAAAGGAATCTGTGGTGGTCAACGTTGAACGACATTTGTGTTTAAAAACCTTGTCCATGTCAGTATTATTTTAGATTAGATTTAACATTTGGGGTGTTTTATTACGAATATAGTCATACCGACCCCAATTTGTTGAGTTATAGCCATTTTATCAGTTGGTGTACACTTTGATTTTTGTTGTAAAGGCGTCATACCCAACAAAATAGGGTTCTGAAACTATCACTGATACATATGATAAGTACTATTTCTAACCTGTTCATGTGTCAACTTGGTAGATTGGTCCACATCATAAAGCATCTTTGCATGACGTACCACAAGTGTGCGGGTATCTCGCAGGATTTTCACATGGTGAAGTTGCGACAACAGAACAGTGTCTGCTATTATTTTGATGCTGTCGTCCCCGTGTAAGATCAAACCATCTGATGTGACGTCACGAGGGTGAAATTTTTTTAACAACTTGAAAATTTGCTTCGCGAAATTGTGTATAATCCACTTATAACCAAGGGCATTGAGACGATTTGAATGTATTAGCTGTTCAGGTAATGCCAATTCACTATTGATTAATGTGTTACAAAATGCCCTTCTAGCTTTGTCACTGGAAGCTTCTTGTAAAAGTTGTGCTTCAAAAGACAAATCCATATCAATCGAATCTGAGAAGCGCAACCCGCCGTCAGAAAATACAGGAATCTTGAACTTGCATTTAGCTAGTTCTTCCAAAATCTCAGGTTTGATGCCCACAGCGAACAATAGTGCATTTGAGAAAAACCCTAGTGCCTTAGATAAGGTTGTGTTGCCAAAGTTTATTTTATCTGTGATCAACTTTAGTGCATTCGCGTTGTTAGCTATGAAGAAACCAGCACAATGTTCCATAAAAAGGTTATGTACGAATCGTCCTTCTGGCTTTGCTCCCGATGTTATGTTTATAAAGCCTATCTGACCACAATTTTCAGCATCAAGACCATGCTTATTGAGATTTTCTGTTGACATAATGAACTCTTCTCTCCCTAGACACTCAAAGCTGATTTCTGATATAGCCTTTAACACATGCCATGTAGACTTGGGAATGTCACTGTCTTGCATTGATCGATAAAAATTAACGTTCTCTGTATCTCGATCTTTCTCGACTTTGATACCAATCATAATGCCCCAAATAGCATTAAAAATGTCGGTCATACTTGAAAACTTCCTAAGTTTATCTTTGTCAATTAAATCATTTGCCTGGCATTTCCAGATATATGAGGCGATATTGAGCATCAAAGGAATTCTGAGTAGCTCTGAAGGTATGTAGTCTGTGATGTGACCAATGGTCGACACATCCAGTGAAGATTGCTGAGATATTTCCGTCAAAATAGCATGAGCTCTGTCAGCCACTGTCTCATCCGATAAACCTTCTGATCTTACATCAATATATGTGTCCCCAATAATTCTCAGGACTTCGTCAGCGCAGTGTGGCCGAGTGGTCACCACAACCATAGCATGGCGAGCTATTTCCCCCCTCATCAACTTTATTATTGTGTTATTTCTCTTTGCCGGTGCACTTATTTCATCAAATCCATCAATCAGAAACATACAATTGTGCGAATATGCCTTAATTGTATTTCTCATTTTGGCCATAGATTCTGTTCTCAAAAGATTCAAATCACAACAAATTATTCTATCTAGATCTTCAGTATGGTTGTTTATCAATCTCTGTGGCATGATAAAAGCCAATGCATACGTTTTTATTGCAGGGTGATCCTTGCACCAACATCTCGTAATGTGTGAGACAATAGTAGATTTCCCTATTCCACCACTGCCTATAATTATCATCCTTTTCCCATGTTTGCCACTTCCAAAGTGCTTAAATGTATCCATGATATCAACTACTTTCTCTAATTCCGAGTTGTGTGTATACTTCCCTTGGATGACTGATTTTATGCTTAGTTGTGGTTGGAGAAAAACGTCAATCCAAGATTTTTCTAGTGGAAGAGGTCCACGCAAAAGTGGTGCACACCAGTGTGATAAAAGAATTTCATACTTCTGCTTCATTTTGTTTTCTGAAAAAGTACAAACAATTATATAGGCCGACATATTTTAAATCACATTTACATCAGTCTAAGAGTAAGATAAGAACTAGACAGTCTGTCAGAGATTGCAAACCTCCATTGAAATTATTGATCCTAATCAGTATCCCAGTAATGGTCTACCTATCTGGCATGGTTTACCCGATATCAGGCCAATCGAGTTAACTAATAGCTGATTTACGGTCATTTTGAATTCGATATAAATTAGTTAAAAACTTAGGGTGCATACTCCCCCGAAACCTCAAATTTTGTTTTATAGTAATGGACTAACATCTAACACAGTTTGCAAAATATTGGGCATGTGAAAGTAAATAATGGCCGATAGGGGGCCATTTTGAATTTGAACGAGTCAGAATTTTTCAAGATGCATCCTCAGCTGAAATTTCACATTTCATTCTATAGTTATCGTCTAGCTATCTAGCACGGTTTACCAAATATCGGCCATGTGAAAGTGAAAAATGGCCTAAAGGCGGCCATTTTGAATTTGATCAAGTCAAAATTTTCCAAGATGCATCCTCAGCTGAAATCTCACATTTCATTCTATAGTAATGGTCTAGCCATCTAGCACGGTTTACCAAATATCGCCCATGTGAAAGTGAATAATGGCCGATAGGAGGCCATTTAGAATTTGATCAAGTCAAAATTTTTCAAGATGCATCCTCTCCTGAAATCTCACATTTTGTTTTATAGTAATGGTCTAGCCATCTAGTACGGTTACTAAAAACCGGCTATGTGAAAGTGAATAATGGCCGATAGGCGGCCATTTTGAATTTGATCGAGTCAATTTTTTTCAAGATGCATCCTCTCTTGTAATCTCACATTTTGTTTTATAGTAATGGTCCAGCTATCTAACACGGTTTACCAAATATCAGCAATGTGCAAGTAAATAGTGGCCGATAGGTGGCCATTTTGAATTCGATTGAGTCGAAAGTTTTTAAAAGGCATCCTCTCTCGAAACGTCACATTTTGTTTTATAGTAATGGTCTAGCTATCTAGCACGGTTTACCTGATATCAGGCCTATCGAGGTAAATAATGCTGATTGTCGGCCATTTTGAATTCGTAAGTTAAAAATTTTCAGGGTGCATCCTCCCCCGAAAACTCACACTTTGTTTTATAGTAATCAGGTAATGGTCTAGCCATCTAGCACGGTTTACCAAATATCAGCCATGTGAAAATGAATAATGGCCGAAAAGGCGGCCATTTTAAATTTGATCAAGTCAATTTTTTTCAAGATGCATCCTCATCTGAAATCTCACATTTCGTTTTACAGTAATGGTCTAGCCATCTAGCACGGTTGACCAAATAACGGCCATGTGAAAGTGAATAATGGCCGATAAGCGGCCATTTTGAATTTTATCGAGTCAAATTTTTTCAAGATGCATCCTCTCCTGAAATCACACATTTTGTTTTATAGTAATGGTCTAGCCATCTAGCACGGTTTACCAAATAACGGCCATGTGAAAGTGAATAATGGCTGATTGGCGGCCATTTTGAACTTTGACAAAATGATTTTTTTCAAAATACATCCTCTCCTGAAGCCTTACAATTTGTTTTATAGTAATGGTGTAGATATCTTGAGCGGTTTTCATGATATTCCACAATATCAGGCCTGTCGAGGTGAATAATGGCTGATAGGCGGCCATTTTGAATTTTATCAACTTCAAATTATCCAGGATGCATCCTCTCCTTAAACCTTACAATTTATTTGATATTAATGGTGTAGCTATCTTGAGCGGTTTTTATGATATTCCGCAATATCAGGCCTGTCGAGGTGAATAATGGCCGATAGGCGGCCATTTTTAATTTTATCGACTTGAAATTTTTCAAGATGCATCCTCTCCTGAAACCTCACAATTTGTTTTATAGTAATGGTGTAGCTATCTTGAGCGGTTTTTATGATATTCCGCAAAATCTTTCAGTCGGATTTACCGATGTTATAAATTAGGTCAAAGTGCTGGGTCAACTTCAAGGTCAAGGTCCAAAAACCTGAAAAGGCACAACTAGGGACCTTAGAGAACATGTATGTGCAATATGACTGTCATCGGCCCAGTACTTTTCGAGATCTGCTCCGGAAACAAAGTGCGCGTCAAAACGTCTAAATAGGTCATAGTTCTGAACCAGAAGTAGGTCAAAGTTCAAATACCCCAAAAGGCACAACTAGACCCCCTAGGGGTGTTGTGTGTAAAATTTGAAGACAATCGGACAAGTACTTTCAGAGATATGCTCCGGAAACGAATTGTTTACGGACGGCCCAACGGCCCAACGGCCCAACGCCGTCACATCATCATTTTCTCCTCTGCAACCTTGCGTATTGAATTCAGATTAAAAATATTTTAACCCGTCCATTAGCCACCTGGAAGTAACCCACATACCAAAAATTGTTATCCTAGCTTATTTTCTCAGAAAGTTATAGGCAAAAGAAGAGGCCAAAATAAAACGGAGGTAGAATCCATAGCTCCCTTCGCTCACCTACGGTGACGGCGGGAGCTAAAAAAAGCCAAATTGCTCCAAAAGGGATGTTAACAAATAACAACAATTATGGAGGGGAGTTTTCAGTTTTTTTTAGAAATAGCCATAAAAAAATTAAGGTCGGTTGGGAACTCGGAAACATATGTTTTTTTTGGACCAAGCAGACATGTTTTTTGTGCAGGCAAATATCGCCATGACTTGTATACACTGTGCTTTTCATACTTGTCACCACTTTTAACATACTAGAAAATTTGATTTTATATCATTATTCACTTGGTGTGCTTTTTGTTAAAATAATTCTATTCAAATTTACATGTCATGGCTTTCTTTTAATTACGTTATTTAATTGGGTTATTTTTATCAACATCACTGCCACCTGGTGATAAGTTGTATAAGAAATATGGCCTATCCTCTGATTAGGACCATTCTAATATTAGGCGTCAAGTTACCGTATATACTGGTACAGGTGTAGGCCAACTGTATGCATGCAATTGTTCATAATTTGTATGAAACATCATAAACATAGGAAAAGTCGAGAGATTAGTCGTGTGTAGGCCTATAAAGTTTCCGCCAGCGGAGCGAGCAGTAGTCAGCAATATGGGTCTTTAAGACTAAGTTTTGATGAAAATGAAAAAATAATCCAAACATGTTGGGATGCAAAGAGATATGCTCATATTAGAGGCACCCGGTCTTTGGTGCTCATATTAGGCGCACCCATTCTGATATTTAAAATTTCAGATTTTTTTAAAAAAAATTGTATTTTGAGCCGATTTGATTTTGAGTTGATTTGCCTACGTAAACTCAGCAATGCCTTGTTTCACAATCGAAAGGTTGTTTATTTTAAATCATGCTAAAGATTATTTTCATATGGTCATATCTTAAATCAAAGTTCAAAATAGTTAATATACATGCTCATTTTAAGATAGGTAGTGCCTTTTATGAGCCATTTAGCACAAATATTATTTTTCTTTTATATATATTTTTTTTTATCAAGAAAGAAAAAACAGTTTTGGTTTAACAGTATGATATTATGTACATCGATTGAACATGCCCAGATAATATATCAAAGTTACTGGCGGCTGTTTTTCTCAAGGTGCTCATATTCGGGCATTTAGTGCTCTTGAACCAACTCCTCCTCATCAATCATTTTAAATTATAAATAATTTTAAATTATAATTGTTCCCTTAATTAACTGTTAACAACAACGAAGGATACATGCTACTTTCGTTTTGGAAGCCGGTCATATTTTTTAAATCGATGACAGGGTTTCAAAGCGCGACGCTTCGCGGCTGGGATAGGGCACTCAGATTTGCCCCCCACATTCAAATGTCTTTCTACACCTATGAGTATGACATGTGACGCATATGGATTGACAGGCAGACATAACAAATCTTACTTGTTGGAAGTTGAAAAAAACCTTGTTTTATTTTATACATCCATCCATCATTCATGGAGTTGGTAAATTCCACCAAGAGAAGTGGAGCAAGAGTGGATTTCTGCAAACATTTTTTGAATTTTTTATCTGTCACATTTTCACACACCACAGGGATGATGTGACCTTCAGCCTGCTGGTCTTTCTTGATCTTCATGGCGGACAATATATGATCTGTGTGTGTGCCGCTCGGATGTAGTTGATCAGGCAGATTACCAATCAGGCATATTACCACATCAGACTCCATACTAGCATTCCGGTGATAAGTTTCTGTGTCGGTCCCTGCAGGGCAGTCTCTGGCCTTATACTGGCCTACATAACCAGCATGTTCGAGGAATTCTGTGAGCTCCTCTACTATCGGGTGTAAATGTTGTTTTTGATCGTCATCATTGAAAACATAAAAATCATATTGACGTCGCTGTCTGGATTTCTTTCTATTAACACAAAATTGCTCAAAATAATATAATTATACCAGTAATAATTACAACGCTTTTTTATATTCTGCGAGTTTTTACTTGTGCTTTGTTTTTTACACTATTTTACATCCCTTTCATACAGAAGTTACAATATGTATTATAAAGTATAGAATTAAAAAATAACAAAATCATATTTGAAAATACTTTTATTTAAGCCTAGATAGTTGAATGATGATACTAGACATATATAAAGTAACCGTTCATTTTTAAGAAAAAACTTTTGTTGTTGAATTAGGACGATTTACATTCCCTTTCATACAGAAGTTACTTGTATAAGTCATAGCTGTGAAATGTGTATTGTAAAGTATAGAATTATAAAATAACGAAATCATATTTGAAAATATTTGTATTTAAACCTAGACGGTTGAATGATGATACTAGACATATATAAAGTGACCGTTCATAAATTTCGAGAAAAAAACATTTGTGGTTGAATTAGTACGGTTTAGTTTGATTGGTGAGAGTATTATATATATGATAGCGAATCGAAACCAATACCCATTCGAATGATTATAGACATATTGGGAAATATTCAGAGAAAAAAAGGAGTAGATACATGTATAAACGTTTCATTACGTCAACAATGTCGGCTTTAAATGGATAAAAGACAGTAGCTTATAAGTGTGAGGTACGATGTAGGCCTATAGAATTTACATTATACTGTATATGTTGAGATTTTTACTGCATATGTTAATCATCAATATTGACCCATATGTCGAAATCCACTTCTAACCAGGGTTGGGGTCGATTATAATCATAATCGTCGATTACGATTTTAAATCGATTACATTGTAATCATAATCATAATCGTAATCGATTTTTTTGAAATCATGTAATCATGATTATAATCGTAATCGAGAAAAAATATGACCTGTAATCGTGATCATAATCGTAATCGATATTCTAAAATCACTGTAATCATGATTATATTAAATCGTAATCATGATTTTTTTTAGTATATATCACAATAAATAATATATCACTTAAAGCGATTTTTATAATTAAAAAAAAATAATAATTCAACTATTTAGAACAGTTTGGTAAATTTCGTTTTGTACATGTGTGTGTTTTCGTTCCGGCCCATGCGTAAATGCATATATATATATTTATAAATGTGGATGATCAGTAAGCGCAAGACATACAGCTTGTGTTGGTTTGATGTGGGTACAACGTCGTAGACACTGGTCCAGCATTGGGCCAGCTTTGGATCGAGTCTCACGTTTGATGCGTGTCCAGGGTTGCTAATGTACATACACACAAAAATATACATAACCAGATACTTGTAGGTGGCCCTCGCGTATTTCACCTGGGATTATTCTTTTAAGTTTAGGGCTAGATTTATTGTTTTAAGTTTAGGGGACCCTTCCCGTCGTCTGTGTTATTGGACCGGGTGGGACCCTAAGGAAATTGGCAGAGCTGCTTTGTCAACTGACTCTTTCTTTGAGGTCTAGGGGGTTATCGCTCCCAGTGTAATGCTGAATATGTGGCAATGTCCATGTCGTGATTAATAAGTGTTAAAACCCACCCCCTCACTGACACAGCCAACCGGACAGCTGGTGTCGTGTGTGGGTGAATAAACGCAACTCATCGTCTGTCCGCAACGATCTTGCCCTCATTGTATGATATAATACCATTATCAGTCATACACTGAAGGCATCAGGGAATTTTATCCGAAGAATTTCAGCAGACAGGATGCTACAATTCCACGGTTTTACTCTGTCGAGTTGGCCCGGGGGCTAACGATTTTATTAAAGCAATTACCGGTTACTCCAAATGACGCTGAAGCGAATACCTTGACAGACTTAGTATTTGACGACGTAATAACCGAGATTGAAAAGTAACATCAAGAATCTCACTATTGTCAGAGCAGTGAGACATTATGACAAACTTGACAACTTTTAGCATTTATCAGAGGTATAGGTTGTAATAAAAGAAATATCCATTAACAGTTGAAAATATGATGAATTAACTACATTTTACAAGCTGGACCACGACAACAACGGGCAACGGACGACACTATATGTGACAACAATATCTGAGTAAAAGTAGAGTTATGAAATTAAACACAAACATGCAATGGTTGGCTGTATGGGGACTACTATTTATAGTAAGCCCCGAATTTCTTAAAACTACTCTCAGCGCCGTCGGCGCTAGGGTTCCATCAATCAATCAATCAATGGCCTTCGCGACGTTATTTTTAATGGTAGTAGGCTTGCTAAGACCTCAAAATAGGGCAAAACTAGCATTGTTTAGTACAAATGTTTTCTTTGGCATAAATGTTCTTTACAATCTTCCGCAACTTTTAAGATAAGAACACAAGCTGAGTCGGCCTTATTTTGCCCTCATTTGCATAAATACAAGATGGCTGCCAAAAAAATATATATCTCCTCATATTTTATCACATACCAGGCTCTAGAGGACATATTTTCAGCATAATATTATGTTCTAATTTTACATTTTAGTTGATACTGGTAATATCAAATATTGAAAGAAGAACCCTAGATGAAGCTACCCATTTGCGACCTAATTTGCATAAATTAAATATGGCCGCCAAAAGGGTCTATATATAGTTATAACTCCAATATATCATCATATCTCGACCTCTGGCGCACATATTTAAACATCGTAAGCTCTAATTAAACATGTAATGTGATAATGGTAATAGAACAGATTGAGAAATATATATGAGCTACAAGAGCTGCTATTATACCCCCATCAACATAGCAACGCTTGCAGTTTCGCCCCCATCTGCATAGCAACCAATAGAGCCAATACAGCCCTGTGCTATCACCTCGAACCATGACAGTGTACTCTTTCAAAACCTTGAGATACCATTATACATTTCCTTTAATGAGACTTTTATCAAACCTAAGATAATAACTGAAGCCGAAGCTATCATTTTACATTAATTTGCATAAATCCAAGATGGCCGCCAATCGATTTTATGGTCTCACCACACAAATTCATACACGAAACAACATCTTTTAAAAAATGTGGCTATTTACAGGAACCTCTGAGATACATAATAACGTTACATATATCATTTTGATATGAAAATTACATTGGAATGTTTAATATGATGTTTTCTACACAAAACATTTGATGAAGTACAAATAACGTGTATTATGTTCGCTAGCAGTAACAAGGCATATGTGTCACATAAGTTGATGTGTTTAGGGGAATGTCTATTTGTTCACAAAGTAAATAGGTAAAACATGATGTTTAGATTTTATATTGATATACATGTAGTATGTTCTAGTGGTTGTATTCGGAGACGATCTTAAAAACTTATGAGCTAAGGTGTTATTTTACTACAGGAATGGAGGCATACTGGTTGTGTTTGTCTAATTATAAACCCAACTCTTGAGCTCGCCACGGAACACGGCGCATGATGCTTAATTATTGGTCTATTAGTCAGGCAGAATGCTGAGATAACCTAGAAATTCATACAGAAGTTTATATTTTGATTGATTTGTGCTCAGTATAGGCTAGAGTCATCATTTCCACCGGGAATACTAAATTTCACCCAGTGGCAATTTTTTTATTTGCATATTTCCAAGATGGCAGCCAATCGCTAAACTCAAATCTAAAAATGACATTTCTCTGCGCATAATTGCTCAAATTTGATGATCTTGGAGTCGATTTCCATCAAACCAAGGTCAATAAGTACATTTATGAAATTTTAAAATTATTTGGAGGTCGAGGTCAAAGGTCAAGGTCATTTTTAAATGGTCATATCTATTGGCCTACATGTTCAAATTTGATTATCTCGGAGTCAATTTTTTAAACCAAATGTCATGAGTACTTTATAACATTTTAAAACTATTTGGAAGTCAAGGTCAAAGGTCAAGGTCATTTTATGGGTCTGATGATATTGAAAAAGGCATCAAATGTGGCACGCGACCACTTTTCAACCAACTAAAAAACAGTTACCTAGCCCCTTCAGGTCTACACCCGTCATGAATTAATGCAACATATCCAACTGGGCACATGCATGGGTATGGATAAGCATGACGGGTATACTGTCATACTTTTAGCACACATCCTAGCAGCTTTTTGCAAAGTAGATATGGTAAATATTCCCAGATACCTTAATAATCCTAGGATAATTTCCCAAATGTAGGCCTACGACACTTGCCATGATGGGCAGACTTCACTCAAAGGTTAACTTTAGGCATGACAGTTAGGCCTAAACGATGACAGAAGGTATATGTATTTGCTTCTTTGCAAGTCGTGGCAAGTGTTCAGAGAGCAAGCTGTGAGATGCTAAGCCACAGCGAATTACTGAAGCCAGTTTAAAAGGAGGTAATGATGAGCACAACAAAATATCTGAAATTATCGAGCACTATGAAAAACATGGTCATGAGGGAGATGTGGACCTCTGAGCTGTCAATCAGTTTCTGATATGCATTTCCGGTTTACGGGGAGAGTATATAGAGATTGAACAGCCATGATCATGTACGTACTGTACGTACAGTGCACCATCGATTTAAAAGTGGAGACGTCAGCTTCAATCAGGGATTGTGCATAGTCAGAAAAAAACTTTGGCTGCTGGGTAGACTCCCTAAACTTTCCACCCCGACTTCATGCAAACATTAATGATGAAATGTCACTGCCTAATATTTTGAGGCGGCAGAGATTACATTTAATTAAAAATATCATGAACTTGTATGCAACGGTACTGTTTATTGGTGTCGAAAGCAATCCTTATTTCTTCAAGAGCAATTTTGGCAAATAGTGTGATTATAATAAATATTTGTGTCGATTTCTTGTTCCAGTGACTCTCTTAACACAAACCATCACACATGGATCAATAATTGCAATTACTCAGGGTACTGACTTTCTTGTCAGTTTCCATCCCTCGCGAATATGTAGCAGCATATCTGAATAGGTCATTTTGTTAGCATTGACAAAAATCCCAGTTAGTGATAAACATGTGTCATCTGGTAGTCGTCTTCACATAAACAATATTTCAGGGTTCCCACTCTACCTGGAAATCAGGGAAAAGCTGGAAAATGCGTTTCACTTTTTCCAGTTAGGGAAACGTCAGGGAATTTGAGAAAAATGCCTAAAATCAGGGAAAAGTCAATTTGATGAGCCCAAGAGCTCCATTTGTCTGTTTTTCCACGCGTACAAACCGTGTTCACTGGATATAGTGACCTGTCTGTTATTTTTATTAGTTATTGTGTATTGAGCGTTTTGTATGACCATTACAAGCTACACACACATTATAATTAGAGCCAAGCATGTTAAAATGAACTCATTGCAGGTCGCTAAATATGCTATGTGCTGTCAAACAGAGCCAAACGGCGGCCATCTTGGATTTATGCAAATGAGGATAAAAATATGTAGTGTCAAAGTTTGTTCCTATATTATAATAATAATAATAATAAATCATTTTTATAGCGCCATGTATCTGTCAGACAATCACAGGCGCTTTACATAACATGTATATTAATGAAAAACTAAACCTTTTGTGTGATCACTACCAACTACAACGCATAATTAGAACCAAACATGTTAAAATAAGCTCACTACATCCCGAAAAATAATGGAATATGGTACTAAATAAGGTCAAATGGCAGTCATCTTGGATTTATGCAAATAAGGGTAAAATGTGTAACTTCAACTTTTATTATTATATTAAACATTCTGTATGACCTTTCAAAACTACAGAGTATAATTAGAGCCAAATATGTTAAAACGAACTCACTGCATACCAACACATGATGAAATATGTTGCCAAATAAGGTGAAACGGCGGCCATCTTGGATTTATGCAAATGAGCATAAAAATGATTATGATTAGCATTTACAGCGCATAATTGGAGCCAAATATGTTAAAATTAACTCAATACATGCCGAGAAATGATAAAATATGGTTCCAAGTAGGGTCAAATGGCGGCCATCTTGGATTTACGCAAATAAGCATGAAAATGCAATGCTTCAACTTTTGTTCTTATATTAAACTTTTTGTATGACCATTAGCAGTTGATTAGCATTAACTACAGCGCATAATTGAAGCCAAGCATGTTAAAAATACCTCGCTATATGCAGTAAAATGTAGAAATATGGTGCCAAATAGGGTCAAATGGCCGCCATCTTGGATTTATGCAAATTAGGTGGAAAAAAGCCTCAGCCTCAGCTTGTGTTCTTATCTTAAATGCTTTATATGACCATAAACTACTATCATGCCAAAAAGAACATTTGTACTAAAAATGCAGGTGCCATCGGCTTACCAAGCCTACTATGGGGGTCGCCAAGCATGCTACACCCTCCCCCCCCCCCCGCCTTCGCACCTATTATAGTTGACGGAAGGTAGACAATTGATGACTAATGGGGCATGACTAGCAGCCTTTATAAACCTAGCCCCTATTGCATCCCAGCATCCAGATAAAATGTAAAAAATGGTACAAGTCATTATTATCTCTGGTTATTAACTTTGGTTGACGGGAACAGGTCGAGACGACTTGGGTTGACCCTTTACGAGAGACTTCAACAATGCTTTTATATTTAAGTAAATACTTTATTGTTTTGTTGTTCTCAGCCAATTAAAACTGTCCGGAGCAATAATAATATATATTTCTGGGTATTTTTATTTTATTTTAAAGATTCAAGTTATGGCTACAGCTACAATTCGGTTTCAAATAGTATAGGCCTATGTAGATTTTGCGATAACCTTCACCTGATGCTTAGCAGTGAAATATCAATACATTATCACAATTTATATTGGAAGATCTATATCTAAATGCTAACATAGGGAGGGGGGGGGGACAATAATGGCATGTTTAAATCGCCTTCACAACAGTGCATACCGTGTTGCATGTCCTAGGAAACAAGGTTGCCCAGCCAACACAGGTTGTTGATCCAATATTGGCCTAATGTTGGGCCAGCGACGCAGATGGTGGATCAATGGTGGGCCAATATTGGATCAACAATATTGGATCAGAATCTTGTGTTTTTAAGATGGTAGGCCCTATAGATATTATAAAATAGGAGGGATGCTCCTCGCGATGATCAACTGTTTGCACAGCAATCAGGCGCGACTGCTAATTGCATAACCTGCTATTTGTCAAATCTGCTATATGCCTAAGACAATGTGACTGTACAATGTGTAGGGCCTATAAGGAAATTTCAATTGCAGTTGTTGTTATTTATAGTTTGTTATAGTATGTCATTATTATTAATAATAATTTCTAAGATGATTTTAATCACCCGTAATCGTGACTGTAATCACGAAATATGATTAAAGTAATCGTAATAATAATCGTAATCGAAAAAAAGAGTGTAATCAAAATCGTAATCGATAATTTTTGCTGACATGTAATCATAATCATAATCGTAATCGATGATTATAATGACGAATAATCGTAATCATAATCGTAATCGATAAATAAAAAGGACATGTAATCATAGCCGTAATCGTAATCATCAATTGTAATCGACTCCAACCCTGCTTCTAACCAATCAAGGATTGTTTATGTCTGTGATATAGATAAATCAGCTCATAGCCGCCCTTCATTCAGTTATTGTGGCATACTAGACAGAATTCGACACATGGCCCAATATTACTGACATTGTCTTCATATTCACCTTGCCAAATCAAATGTGCTTTTCTTTATGGATAAATTGATGCTGTCAAGCAGTTCTGTTATTTCCCTCATGTCATTTTCCAGCATGTCTACATTTGAAGTGACTTCTTCTGGCTTTTTACGTATATTACTTTGTAAAGCGCACACATCTATTGCCATTTGTTCCAAAGTTGAATGTGCAGTTTGATTTGTCCTCTCTGCACTCTGCTCTTCCTCCAGCATAGCTAGTTCCTAAATAATGAAATTGAATGCTTATGTTCAATATATATCACAGTGCCCTTTCGTATTTCCGCACATGAACACTCACTCACTTTTATATTATTTTACTTTGTATTCTCGTACCTTTTTACTTTCGTACATGCACAGTTTTGTACTTAATACAACCTTTGCAGAGTGAGAAATTGCATAAGTCATTGAGTATGGGAGTGCGAAAGTTGGAGATTGCATGATTCAAAATGTGCGAGACTGCAAAATATGGAAGTACAAGATATGAGACGAGAGCGTGACTCTACAAAAGTGTCTAATACTGTGATCTGATCACCAGAGAACAAACCTATCTCACACCTAACAAAACATAGGTACGCAAGTGTGAGAGTGCAATGTGTGAGTTTATTTAAAAAGTACAAAATTAGGAAGTATAATGACTGCGCATGTACAAGAGTGTAAGATAAGGAGAGTATACAAATCTGATATTGAAAAGGTACAGTGGAGCGCCGCATAACTTACAAAATTTTTCTGACAACACACCACGCTCTAAATGGCAAGGCTCCTCATAGTTAGCCAGCCAAGGGCTGCTAAAGTGATGAAAAAATGACTAGATGGCATTTCTTTGTTACAAGCAATCTGACACATCAGGCATGTCCAGTAGGGTCCTGGGGACCCCGCCTGGCCGGATAACAAAGTCTCACTCCGCTTAAAAGCATATTATGACGTCATTCAAAATGGCCGCCAAAGAAACAGTATGAAAATCTAAATTGCGTAAAGTTTTGCCGATACTTGACCGAATTTCACAATCTTTTTTCTATTTTATACATTTTAGAGGTCACTGATTCTGAATATGCAAAGAAAATGCACAAAAAGCCACTGTAAAGTTGTCAAAAGACTATAATTTTGTTTCTGATAGATTTCATAATGCATTGAACCATTAAATGAGAAGACCTGTACATCGACACTATAGCTGAGGATCTACAATGGGTGGCAGTGAAGTATCAGGTTAATATGGTCTATGCATATGAATATGAGCACACAAGGTCCTATTATGTTGGTGGACGATTCATTAGATTACTCACTGATTCAACAGTGCGGATGCAGACGGTCATGCTGTGCAGACCACACACTAATATGTGAAGGAGCACAATGTAATCTTCTATTGGAAACACTTTTGTCGTGTAAATATCATCTAATCAATTCACCCACAATATTCACCTGTAGAGGTTATGAACTCTTGGGTAATATCTAAATATGCTTTGAAGAAATGAGCACACACCCTTCAGTCGAGTGATGGAATGATGAGTTTGTATCTATAGTGTAGTGGTTAAGCTCCCATAATGAAACCATTGTGCATTTTATGATTAAAGCATGAAACTTCCACCATTATTAGTACATATCCTTGGGTTTATTTTGAGATGTGGAGGTAAATTAGATTTGACCCCTGGTGACCTCTAGAGGTCATTGACCTCGAAAGGTCCAAATATCCAATTGCGAAACCAACAAGTGGTGAAAATTGTGTATTACACTATCTATAAGATGTTTTTTGTATTCAAGAAATATGCCAAATACTCTCAGAGACTGATGTTAATCATAAACATAACACCAAGGTCATGTCAAGGTTACTTTAGAGTCATTTGGAGGTCAAAATAGCAACAAATAGCAAAAATATCCACTTTTAATCAATTGAAACAATACTAGTGGTGCAGTCATATATTACAAAGGATTGGATTTGACACATTATTGGTCAAATATCTTTTCCATGTACATTTTAGGAGATTGAGGGCAGTATCTAACTTGGGAGTGGAAATACACCCTTAGTATTCCCCTGACTACACCCCTTCCTCAATGTTTAATTGGACGAGCAAAATTACAGTGTGCAGCAGCTGTTAAATATCATTTTGGGTTCCCATGGCAAACTATTGATACATAAATGGGCTATGAAGTCTGACATGGGGTGGGATTATGCTTTACTGGGGTACCGTCGAAAAAAAAACGGTAAGGTCATAACAAGGTCATTTCAAGGTCAAACTATCTAAAGTCATAAAAAAAATGTATTTTTACTTTCATACCGGATACCAGAATTAATTTCTAGGCTGCATCATTTTTTTTTCAGAAAGTTCGGCAAAATACATAGTGTAGTGTTTAAGCTCCCATAATGAAACAATTGTGTATTTCATGATTAAAGCATGAAACTTCTAACATTATTAGCACATATCCTGATCTTTATTTTAAATTGTAAGGTAAGCTAGATTTGACCCCTAGTGACCTCTAGGTGTCATTGACATCGATATGAAAAGACACACCCTTGAAATGATCCAAACTTGACCTTGGAAGCCCAATCTCAGGAAGCCGAAGGGCGCCATCTTTGTATGTCAACTGTAGCCGTCTTGTACATCGATTGGTTTATACAAGAGTGAGAGGCAACGTTAATCAGCATTTTAAAATATACAGCGATATGATGTTATTCCCAGTGTTTAGTCTAATACTAGTATGTTTTCGTGGTATCGTGACTAGGGCTATACCACACATTTAAACCAATATGTATATATTTCGCGAATTTGTTACTAACGCTTACAAATACTCGGCGAGTGTTGCGAATTTTGAGCGAATTTCAAATATCTTCATTCATAACATTTGCAAGCATATTTGCCTATGTGTGAGAGAGGGGGGGGGTATATTTTTCACACTCGAGCAATCTATTTTTTTGTGTGTGGAGATATATTTACTTCACTTCCTTGTATATTTTTCTCTTAACAAATTTGGATCCCAAACTAAGCCTAGCCTTCATCTGGAGGCAAACGATCCAAGCAAAGCAAGGCTTCACAAATTTAAAGGTCATTTAATGATGCCAGATAAATAAGGCTCGATTTTCTTAGGATTATTAAATGATGTTGCTCATAAGCTGGAATAATTATTTATTTCAAATTTGAACATTTGTTTACAACATCAGACAATTATTTATTTCACGGAAAATTAGTTTGGAAATATATATTAAAAAAATACTCCCCCCCCCCCCTCCCTTGTAATTGAAGGTGCCTCCCTTATGTAGGATGCAAGTGAACAAGTATATTATTACTGTTGATTGTCTTATATGCGTAATGATGTGCCATTAAGTAATTATCACGGCGTGTAATGCTCTCAGAGACGGATTTTCAATAAGAAGAATTAGCAAAAGCATAATAATTTCGGTGATTTCTTGGCAGCCATTTTTTTTATTATTATTATTTTCAAGGATGAGAGCTCTACATACGCCCAGATATCAATACAGGCGTGGGTAGTTCAAAGGAAAAGAACTATATCAGCTGAAACAAAATATATTTGTATGACAATAAGATTTTTTTTATGACAATGAGATCTTTTTTCAATCCCTTATAACATTTACTAATCCATTATAACGGTCTACTAATCCGTTATAACGGTCTACTATCCCGTTATAACGGTCTAGTATTTCATAATAACGGTCTACTATTCCGTTATAACGGTCTAGTCTTTCGTTATAACGGTGTACTATTCTGTTAAAACGATATAATATTTCGCTATAACGGTCTACTATTCCGTTATAACGGTCTAGTAGTTCGTTATGACGGTCTAGTATCACCTTATAACGGTCTACTAATTCGTTATAACGGTCTACTAATCCGTTATAAAGGTTTACTAATCCATTAAAGAGGTCTACTATTCCGTTATAACGGCCACGTTTTCCGTTATAACGGACTACTATTCCGATATAATGGTCTAGTATCTCGTTATAACGGTCTACTATTTCGTTATAACGGTCTACTAATCCGTTATAACTGTCTACTATCCCGTTGTAACGGTATATTATTTTGTTTTGAAGGCCTGGATCACGCTATAATGGCCTACAAATCCGTTATAACGGCTTCCTAATCCGTTATAACGGTCTACTATTCCGTTATAACGGTCTAGTATTTTGCTATAGCGGTATACTATTCCGTTATAACGGTCTAGTATTTCGTTATAGTGGTCTACTATCCCGTTATAGCGGTCTAGTATTTCGTTATGACGATCAAGCCTTCCGTTATAACAGTCTACTATTCCATTATAACGGTATAGTATTTCGTTATAACGGTCTACTATCCAGTTATAACGGTCTACTATCCGTTATAACGGTCTAGTCTTTCGTCATAACGGTCTACTATCTTGTTATAGTGGTGTTGTATTTCGTTATGACGGTTAAGTCTTCGTTATAACTATCTACTATCCAGTTATAACGGTCTACTAATCCGTTATAACTGATTGATGGAACGTGAGGCCTATAGCGGAATAGTAGACCGTTATAAATTCTCAAGGATAAGAGTATCCGCCCAGATAACAAGACAGACATGGATAATTCAAAGAGAAAAATCTATATCAGCCAAAACACGGTTATCTACGGAAGTGGATTTATTTTCTAATCTGTTATAGCGGTCTAATATTTCGTTATTATGGTCTACCAAATTTTTATAATGTCTAGACGTTATAGATGTCTATTATTCCGTGATTATGATCTTGTAGGTCGTTATAACGGTCTAGTATTTAGTTATGACCTTGATAACGGTCTAGTATTTCGTTATAACGGTCTACTATTTCGCTAGAACAGTTTAAAACAAAATAGTAGACCGTTATAACGAAATACTAGACCGTTATAAAAGGATAATATACCGTTATAGCGGATTAGTAGATCGTTATAATGGATTAGTGGACAGTTATAACGGATTAGTAGACCGCTTTAACGAAACTATAGGCCGGTATAGCGAAATAATAGACCGTTATAGCGAAATAGTATTCCGTTGAAACGAAATACTAGCCAGTTATAACGGAATAATAGACTGCTATAGTGCAATAATGAACCGTTATAGCGGAATATTAGACCGTTATAACGGATTATTAGACCGTTATAACGAAATACTAGACAGTTATAACGAAATGCTAGACCATTATAGCGGGATAGTAGACAGTTATAACGGTTTAGTATACCGTTTTAATGGATGATTAGACCGTTATAACGAAATAATGTACCGTTATCACGAAATACTAGACCGTTGTAACGAAATAGTAGACTGTTATAATGGATTAGTATGTCGGTATAACAAAGTACTAGACCGTTATAATAAAATACTAGACAATTTCAACGGAACATTAGATCGTTATAACGGATTAGTAAACCGTTATAACGAAATAATATATCGTTATAACGAAATACTAGACCGTTATAACGGAATAGTATATGTGCAAAGTAGTTAATATTATATATCCTATTTGATTGCTATGAACGGTTTAGTCTAGTAATAATACAATTGTTGCGAAAAGTGGAGGAAAAGCGCCATGTCCTAATAGAAAATATTGCAGTCTATTTATTCAATACAGAACGATGGAATAATCGGTTTTATATATATCATGGTGACAGGGTCTTCATTTAACGAGAAAATTTGGCCGTCATGACATCGATATTTTACCGAGCTTTCTGAAAAATGTATGTAGCCTAGAAATTAATTCTAGTATCCTGTATGTTTAAAAAGTAACCTGCAGATCTCCATATCGTGAAGAATTTGATTGTAAAATTTGCCAAATTTCTTACAAAGTTTGAGTTTTTGCAGTCACAATAAATTATAAAGTTGATTTTTGGCGGCCATTTTAAATTTCAGAGAAATTTGAATAATTTCTGATTAGGTTTTGAGTTTTTGCGCTTACAAAAAAATTGATTTTGAACTCTGGAAGATATTTTGGTAGCATGTTTGATAACTCACTTGCACATCCCCAAGCTGTTGAGAATGCGATTTAAAATTTCAAAAAAATGACCGCTACTTTTTATTGCACCCACAAAAATTAAGTATCGCCTGATGCCTCACGCTTGATAGATCCCGGCGCGACTAAAATCCCCCTTTCCCCACGGACGTGGGATAAAAACCGGCTCACCACTTCTATCAGGATATTAGGGTCACGCTAAGAATATATATATAATTCAATGTTCTAATCGAACAGTTATAATCAGTATAAAATGCCGTCATTTTCTCTAAATTTATGTGGTATTCTAACAACGTCCAGCTACCTGGAACATTATATTAGAGAGACTAGATAAAGATGATGGCATTAACGCCATAGACAGACAGACAGAAATCATTTATTTTGACCAATCAAATATACATAAAAAATAATAACAATATTTATCAATAATAGTATATGTTGATCAAGGATGATCCATGTTAAGGCATATACGTGCCGCTATGACATGGACCACCTGACATGCAGGTGTATGATTATGAAAAGTAAATTAAAGAAATATATACAATATTTTATCCATAATAGCTATGATTCTGTATCAATTTGACTAATAATAATTATACACTATATATATCCTATCACCGGACATGAAAGGGTCCATCTGGCACGTTGTAGAGCGGCAGATACACCCTTTCATATCCAAGAGTATAAAAAAAAATAGTGGGGCACAACACCATACATAAGGAATAAATTATTGACGACAAATATAACAGTTGAAAATATCACAAGAATCAGAATAACTTTTTATAAAATATGTTTTAATATATGTAACATATCCAGATAAACTGTGTGTATGAATTTTAGAGGTGATGTCGACAGGAAAAGTATTTAAAATATTTATGATTTCATAACGAACATTATGCTTTGCAAATTCATGGTAGACTCTCTCTGGGCATAGTAAATTACGATTTCTTGTGTCATGATTATGAATATGTGAAACCGGTGTCAGTTTAAAATTATTAAAATACGCAGGCAAGGTTTTATTCTGCAATTTATAGCCAAAGATGAGCAATTTCATCTGGTACAAGGAATCTACTTTTAAAACATTTAATCTTTTAAAAATAGGTTCACTGTGTGCATTAAATTTACTCAGCGTTATAATACGAACAGCTTTCTTCTGAAGTTTCAAAATTCGATCTGATTTAAAACCCCATGACAAAATACCATAATTTATATGTGGCAAAATCAAAGTGTTGTATATGGTTAATAAAATGGTAAGCGGAATGTGATGTTTTAACTTATTTAGGACTCCAATAGTTTTTGTTATTTTATTCGCTATTGTATGGATATGTTCATTCCACGATAGATGTTTATCAAAATGTATACCTAAAAAATTTAAACAATCGACACATTCCAATAGTGATTTACCAATATTTAATGTAGGTTTTTGTATGGATTTTTGGGGCATGTGAAACAACATAAATTTAGATTTTTTAACATTTAGTGACAGTTTATTTGCAACGAGCCACTCATTTATTTTAAAAAGCTCAGCATTGATTAGCGAGCTAATGATTTTTATATATCTGGACTTAAAATAAAAAATAGTACTATATAAAGTTGTGTCATCAGCATAAATGAGCAGTCTGAGAATAGAACTTGCTTTATTAATGTCATTCATGTATATTATAAATAATAATGGACCTAAAATAGAGCCCTGAGGTACACCTGTCATAATATTACTTAAACTAGATTTTGTGCCTCCAAATTGTACATATTGTTTACGGTTTGATAAATAACTATTTAACAAATTTAAACTACCTCTTCTGAAACCATAGTAATTAAGTTTATGTAATAAGATAGAGTGATTGATAGTATCAAAAGCTTTTGATAAATCTAAGAAAACGCAAAAAGGTGTTTTACCTTTATCCAAATCACATATAACTCTATCAAGCAATTCATACGCAGCAAATTCTGTGGAATGTTTTTGTCTAAAACCATATTGGCTTTTGTAAAAAAGATTATTTATTGTAAAGTATTCGTATATTTGTTGGAACATAATCTTTTCAATAACTTTTGAAATTGCAGGTAGAATTGAGACAGGGCGATAATTTTCGATTAGTGTTTCGTCATCTTTTTTATAAAGAGGGACAACTTTAGCTATTTTTAGCTTATCTGGAAACACACCTGTTTCAATACACTGGTTCGTTATAAGAGTCAAAGATTTCACAATAATATTTTCAATTGATTTTAATAATTTAACCGAAAGACCGTCAGCTCCTTGACTAGATTTACTTTTTAGTTGTTTAATCACATTTTTAACATCAGTTTCAGTTACAAGGGTAAAATTGAAGTTGGTTTTTGATGGTTTGTCCAGGTATGATTTAAAAGTTTTTGTTCCAGAATTTTTTATTTTATTTGCTAATGTTACTCCTATGTTTGTGAAGTAATTGTTAAAACTGTCCGCAATTATTTGCTTATCTTCAGTACAATGATTATTGATATTAAAACGTTCAGAAATAGACGTTGTAGATGTCTTCTTGTTTAATATATCTTTAATATTGGTCCATGTTGACTTTATATCATTTTTACATTTTTCAAAACAAGAAAAGTAATACATTTTCTTGGCCAATTTGATATTTTTCTTTAACAGCTTGTTATAGTTTAAAAAATTCATTTTTACGGTTTGATAATTATCCGAATAAATATCAAGTTTTTTCAAATTGATGTACAAGTTATCTCTATAAATTATAGATTTAATAATACCACGCGTAATCCATTTACTATGTTTGTGTTTATGTTTTTTAAACTTAATCATTTTAGAAGGAAAATATTCATTTATAGAATTTGAAATGATTGAATACAAAATGTTGTAATTCTCATTTGGGTCACATCCTCTTTCTGTATTTAATTGATCATACATATTACTTGCGGACAACGCATCAACGAAGTCATTTATGTTCTTAGTGTTTAATCTACGAGATTCAACCATTTTAGGAGGTACTTGTTTTACTAGTATAGGATCAATTACTAAAAAGTATGGTTGATGGTCTGAGAGCCGATGTGTTAAAATACCTGAAACATTTCTAGCTCCTATTGGAGAATATTTTACAAAGAAGTTATCGATTAAGGTACCACACCGCTCTGAAAATCTTGTTGGGAAAGTAATTTGAGGAAAAAATGAATTTGACGTGAGAGTGTCAAAAAAGTCACTAACATTTATTTTGTCACGTATGTTTAAAAGGTTTATATTGAAGTCTCCAGCTATTACAACCTCGTGTTTACAAATTTGTAAATTAATTAAGATCGGTGTTAGTTCCTCTAAAAAAGTGTCATGGTCCTTTTTATGTACAAGAGGGGGTCTATGAATATTTCCAATGATAATCTTTTTATTTAGAAAACCAGAAACTTCAATAAATAAACTCTCCCACACTTTAGTATTTTCCACTAGGTCTATTTTCGTATAATCAAATTTTTTTCTTAAGTAAATGATAAGGCCACCATGGCCGCAACATAGCTTTCCCTGTGATATTAGCGTATAGTCATCAATGTCAAATTGAGAAAGATCAGAATGCTCGGACAGCCAAGATTCTTGCAAGCAGATTGCAGAAAAATGACAGTTTTTTAATCTTAAATTTTCTATTAATATTCGTAATTCGTCAATTTTTGCATTTATTGACTGTATATTTAGACTCAACAAAGAGAATTTGCTTTTATGCTTACTAAGCTGGTCAACAAGCATTTGATCATCATGGTAAAAAGACGGATTTATAAAAACAGGCTCATTTTCGTTGACTGATGATGTATCTAGAATTTTGCACAAAGAATTTTTTTCTGTACCACCTAAAGATTCTAAAATAGTGTCACTGACACTTTCAACAAAATTCGCCATATTTTCTACATTTACATAAGTTTAAAAGTAGAAGTATCAAAGCATGTACATAAGACAATTCATGTAAAAAGATACCATGATAATTTTGTTGCAAAATAGATAAACTATTAGTCGAACTGGCATTGCAAAATACTTGTCTGCATGTAACATTTGTATGCTTTGGTATGATCAATACAAAACAAATATAAACTGTCTGTTTAACAAAACTATTTGAAAAGTAAAACAAAAAAATCTGTAATGTGGGGTGAGGTACATGCATTATGAATAAAATATCAAACAAAAATATCAATGAGAAAAAATACAATACATTAAGCAGTGAGAACATATCCATGGCTCACATGGCTTACACTATGCGTCTATGCCTATAGATAATGATGTGGTCCCGAATTGACCAAACTTATTGAAGGAGACATGATTGCCACATGGATACTAGTAAATGTATAACCAATAGGCCTAAAACCAATTACATTAAGGGAAATTACGATAATGAAACAGAGCTGTCTTTAAATTATCAGATATGGCTCACCTGCATAAAGGTAGGTTGATGTAGATAGATATGATTTTAGAAAAATAGTATATATGTGCAACCACCAGACTGGAGCTCAGGCTCCTTTAAGTGAAGACACGTTTGAAAAAAGAAATTGGAACAACTCTGAAGAAGACATGTGATCATGGTAACAGTTTTTGCCAGTTTGACCTTGAAATGACCTTGACATGACCTTTAAATTGCTTCCGGATGGTACTACAGTAAAACACAACACCACCCTATGTCAAACTTCATAAACCCAATTATTTATCAATATTTAGCTATGGGAGCCCAAACTAATCTTTAACAATGCTGCATAATTGTAATTTGGCCGCACAACTGAATATTAAGGAAGGAGCGTAATAAGTGGAAGATATTCTCCTTCTCAAAGGTTGATACTGCCCCTAATGTCCTCAAATGTGTGTGGAAAATACATAGGACGAAGAATATGTCAAAACCAGTGCTTTGTAATAAATGACTCCACAACCACAGTGTCGAAATTGATAAAAAAAAGTGGACATTTTTACTATTTTCCGCCAGTTTGACCTTTAAATGACCTTGGTGTGACCTTGACATGACCTTAGTGTTATGTTTATGATTCTCGCCGAGTAGTTGACACACGTTTGGGACACAGAAACAAATCATAGACATTGTAATATACAATTTTCACTACTTTTTGGCTTTGCCAGTGAATATTTTGACCTTTCGAGGTCAATGACCTCTAGAGGTCATCAGAGGTCAAATCCAGTTTACCTCCACATCTAGAAATGACCCTTAGGATATGTTCTACAAGTGGTAGAAATTTCATGCTTTAATCATAAAATGCACAATAGGTTACCTTATCTACTAAACTACTACACAAGCTTGTAATCACTTCAAATGAAGAGTTCAGCAACAGCGCTATAATTATGGATCTTTGAGATCTCTGCATATTCATTTTCATCTAATTTGTAACCATATGATTACTTCACCCATACGACTGTGTAAGAAAGGAAATCCTTTCGATCACTGACATGTTGTAGCTGCCACACGTGTACTATCAAGGAGATCTTCTCACATGCCACTAAAATATCAACAGCAATTTAAAATCACATACACAACAAAGAACGGGTGCCTACCGTCGTGCTTCAGAGGGCTTTTGAAGGCGATTGTATGCGTTCGTTATGTCAATTCCTCCTGTGGGTAAAACCCTACCACCAAATCCTACTTTTGGCGCCGCATACCAGTTGATGTCCGTGTCAAAGCAACATATGCCTCATTGCCCAAACAGTTTTCTAAATTGTTTATTTATATTATTTGCCATTTTTTCTATTTAATCTTGGAATTTGAGACGTCAACATTACTGATTATAAGTGACTGGTGGCTCTTAATATATTAAATATTATGGTAATACTTGCATGACATGATGTAATATGCTACAAAATATCCATGAAATCGTATTAAAATATAATTAAATATATTACTCACCATGAAAACATGGTTAAAACATGATAATGGTAACAACAGCGTGAATATTTGATGAAATCTAGCGAAAAGCTAGATTTTCACTGATAATCGCTTATTATTTTTGCAATAACTAATAGTAAAATAGCTGCAAATGATTAAATCGCTTTAAATAAACACAATGGATTGCTTTTGCGTACGAGCCCATTTGCACCATTCGCAACGATTGTTAGCCATTCATAAGGCATTGGCAAGCATTCGCAGTGCATTTGCAACATATTCGTAAGGAGAGTTCGAGGGATGACTGAGGTGAAAATATTCGCTATCTATTCACAATTTTTGGGCGAATTCACTGCGAATTTCAAAGATACATATTTGCTATATTCGCTAGCATATTCGCCTATGTGTGAGAGCAGCATTAGTGTATGAACAATACCACCAATTCTCAAACACAAGCAAGTCAGAGGTCTTAGGGAGTGTACAGTGACAAAATAGTCTAGCTATATCGATAATGCTAGTTAATCTCAAAGACATTATGATAAGCGTCCTCTGCTGCAGCAGGTGTGCTGTACACAACAACTGTTAAATGATATAGAAAACACGGGCTATTTCACAGATAAGCCCGGTAGAGGGCACCCCGTGTCACAATTGCCCACAGAGAAACAGCTACAGCGGTTTGAAGATCAGGGGATCCATGTTATTTAGTGGCCTCCAAGTAGTCCAGATAAATACTTCCCATACCTACACCACCACCCACCCCACCCCTTCTATAATTACGCAAAAAAAACTTTTACTCACAGTTATCTGTTTCTCTAGGTTTTCTAACTGCTTCTTCATTCTGGATGTTTTTTTCTGACTGGTTAACAATTTACTCCTGTAAAGACAAACAGACTTTTAGCATAATTAGCCTTACCTGCTTACAGCCTGATATAGCTCATTATATAATCTAGACATAGATGGACATTCCAAATTTGAATCATTAAATCTTCTCTCACAAACGTGAATGCACTTATATTTAAAGATGTAGACCCCCTTTAGTTTCGAAAACAAATACATGTACTTATATACTAACATGATGAAAAACGACATGTACTGATATTTATAACATAATCCCGACAAAAAATATTTAATATGTTATTTATTTTGTAACACTCCAAATTAGTGATTTAAATAATATAACAATAACATAATTTGTGAGGGCAATAGGCTTTATTATTGGCCCAACACAAATGCCAGTGGCCCAAGGCGGAGTCACGGGTTGCTGGCATCTGTGGAGGGTCAATAAAAAAGCCTATCGCACGCAAAAAATAATGTTATTACTATTATTATACCTTATTCAGCGAATCTTGAAAACATATTTATTATTCGTCTACAGTTACAGCATAGGCCCACATGTCCACACAGAAAGTAACCACCTTGTCAAATATCACAGCTCGCCCTTCTTCATCCAGGTGTCAGCCCGCCTATTAGGCCAGTAAACCAGCGATCCGCTCCCCCCCCCCCCCGTAAGGTGATCAGCGCTACTGGCATAGAACAGGCGCGCACCTGTATACTATGGCAGTGGCTTGCAGCCTACTAAGCAGGCAACAGTGCGTACACACAAAGAGTCTATCAGCCCTGGATTAGGGCTGATAGCCTTATCTTATGCCTGCCTAAAGTAGCAATATTCTACTAGTAGCGCCCTCTCAAGTGATCATGATATCACATTTCAAGACCAAAAAAAAATTCGGACTAAGCATGGCATTCTACCCACGACCAATGCTAGAGTGGCTCAGCCTGTCACATGACGAGATCAACCAATCACATCCGTCATTCAGTTGTTATTTAAATTAACAGGTGGATAACCAAACTTGGGCCGAATTCTTACATTGCTTGTATCTCATTGCCACTCATGTCTCTTTGTAATATATCTGTGCAGTGAGATCTGTACTCGTTACGGCAACTTGCCAGCACCTTTAAAGAAATACATTTTTCATAAGTAAATTAAAAATTATTCTGTATTTGATTTTTATTTTATGTGCGAAAACATGGACACTTATCAAATGCGACTTTCTTGCAGATAGTGGTGTTAAAACAGATTCACACGCACATGCACGCACACATGCTTGCACGCACACACACACTATACTGTCACAATATTTCTTGCTAACCTGTGTGGTAGAAGGCTGTGTTGCGCTAAACATTACATCATAAAATGTATCCCACATCATGCGCCTCATCCCGATTAGTGAGATGTTGTTCTGTAACAACAACAGAGAGCTCGGAATAATAAAGCAACATTTACATTTTACTCCTGGGTTCAGCATCTGTTTACATTAGACTAGAGGTCATATCCAATTAGTGGTCTGGAAATCAGTTCTGATAATCATTTTGGAAGCAAACGACCTATGACATTTGGTCCCATATAGGCCTAATTCCTTCATTTGGGTGGTCGTCCACATGGGAAAATAACTCAAGGGTCATAAGGTAAAATGAGGTAATGACATGTGAAATCTTTAAAAATGAGAAAATAAGCGATTTTATCGACATACTAGTTGACAAAATTATTTTGTGGACCACTTATTATATGTCTATATCCATAAATAAGCCGCATTTATATACATATTGCTTTGAATGTAGTCTTGTGCAGACGATGTCCCCGCCGACGCCGTGCAGCCGCCGCCTGAATTTATTTTAGCAACAATGTCTCATCCCCTTGCATTCATATTTTATTTGTTGTGAAAGTAGGGCTAGTGGATATTTCCGAATATGATGTTTTGGCACTGCGCTAAGTCGGCGGCCATTTTCCAATATGGCGCCTAACTTTCCTTGTGAGCACTCCAACCTTAACCGATGCACAGACTTGCGAGATGTTTGGTGCAAATGAAATATCCTACTATGGCCGATACCTGCTTAGACTTTGAATGAAGCCCATCAACCACATAAAGTATGGGTAGGAAGAAAATTGGTGGGGGGAGGGGGCGGTGCAATAGTAAATTTCAAAAAATGTTTTGACTAATATTATAGGAGCAGACTCTCAAGCTATTTAAATCGTATTTGGATGAATTATTTTCAGGGAAGGGACATCAATTTATTTCACATTAGATATAGAGTAGAATATGAAGTGGATGTATGTATATATGTAAGGAAGGGATCTTGAGTGTGAATTTTTTTTATATTACTTTGCTAATTTGAAGTTATCCTCATGACCAAAAGGTCAATTTCTAGGTCAAATATGATTTTTAGCATATATGCTAGAAAATGGAGCACGTTTAATACACTTTTTACATTATTATGTGTATTGTCAACCCTCCTTCCATAATGTTGACTTTGTTTTAGCACAGAACACTTGCTAGGACAGAACATGTGTTAATTCACGGAACTGGAGAAAGACAGTTGTATAATATTATAAAGCATGGCAGTCGAGGTTGCTGGCGTCTGTGTTGCAGAGAGTTCCAGTTAAAGCAAAGCTCCACCAAAGCTGTCCCACCTGACAGAGTTGTACTGATGGATTTTTTTTGGCCTCTGACCTCATCTGATTGATGAAATATCAATTTCTGACAGGGGACAATCATGATCTGATATTCTTGGTACATGTATTAGTACTACAATCATTTGAGATTATTTTGTTTGGAGTGCTAGTAATGATTAATTACAGAGTGCTGCTACTATACCTGGGATCTATAAGTAGGATTATACACTAATTGAGTTATGTTGTTTGTGGTCATCTAGTGTTTTTCAAAATGTATAATGGATAAATGAATACAGCCTGGTATTAGTTGTTTTCTCACAGCCTAGTCTGGTAGATTAAGGTCACCAGCAATAAGATGTTCTCGCCTTGTGTGTGGCCACCTAGTCGCTGCAGTGACGCTTGTATTTCTCCTAAACTGTCATAATCGGTCGTATGGCACATATGATCGGCTACAATATGTATTAATTTAGACTCGTCTAGACTTAGTTCAATTTGGCTTTCAGTATCAAAATCATCATACCCTCTCCATAAAGCCAGCCGATTACATGAAGCAATGAATATTCCATTATACGTATCATTTGGTCTATCTCGCATTTACTATGTCATATGGGCGGGGGCCCTAGGGTAGTGGTTAGCACCGCTGCTTTTCACGCCAGAGTTCGGGGCTCGGTTCCCGGTCTCGGCGGTTTCAAAGAAACAAAAATATTTCTTCCCCATCCACGTGTGAAAGTCAGTATTGTGGGGAGCCTCCGTGACCGAGAGGTAGCGTGCTCGGCCTCAGACCGCCAGGGCTCGAATTTCGAATCCTGTGTCTGGAGGACAGTGTCATCTCATTCATCTCATCATTCTCAGGAGGTTCTCCTGGCCCAGTTTAGCCAATATGTGCACAAAGGTGGCCTAAAGCCCGATTCATTTCATTTACTATGTCATATAGTCACATCATTGATTTGTATCCCTAGCAAAATTCTGTACCGACCATTATGACAGGTTCCATTGTGTCTTAATTATGTTAGTTCCTGGGTCTGTACCACTTGATTCACCTGATGCTTTCACTTCTGGTTCACTCCGTCTCGATTCTCCTTGGTAAGACAGACAATCATCAATACATTTTTTTGGTATCATAATCATGAATCAGACGAGATTCATTTAATTGTGTTTTCAACTAATTTGAAGTTGTATGATACGACGTCTGACATCATAATCATGAAGCGAATGGGATTCATTTAGGTATGTTTTTAACTAATGTTAAGTTACATGATACGAGGATTGACATGTTCATCATCAAGCAGCATCAGCATAATCCCGATATTATCATGATAATAAACCACAATAACTTACTTTGATCGCCTTTACCCATTCTGAACAGTCTTCTTCTGTAGAAACTCGTACATTACAACGCCTTTAAAAAAATAATATACATATTGAAATTTATTGTCTGAGAAATACTAAAATAGCATGCGAGTAGGGAGACCGGGGCTAGTTTAAGCATGGGGTTCATTGCATCTCAAACCTGAATTATATTACTTACGGATTGTTTAACCCCTATAGTTGTGTTTCAGTCAAGGAGAAAGACCGAAATTCGATAGATTCGTAGATCTGAATGTACGAGGCGCGCAGCGCCGAGTATATTCAGATCTACGAATCTATCGTAATTGAGTTCTTTCTGCGACTTAAAATACATAAAATTGGTTCATGTGCTACAAGAATTGATAGGTGAAATAGTCAGTGTGGTTAAAGAAGAAACATTAGGCATGTAGTATCATGTATAATAATCACTGTGCCTGCCTGGGCCAGTATGAAAAATAACAGTAGATTCGTAGATCCGAATCTACTGTTTTTTAACTAACGCGATCCATAGTTTTAGCAGGGTACCCACAGATATATAATGATCTGTATTTTTCCCAGGCAATATTTGTATTTTTATTGCAACCTGTATTTCACCTGTATTTCACAAAATAAAAGAAGTTCCGGTGTTTTCCTGCATTGCAAATAATAAACAAAAGTAAGTTCAAAAGACTTTTCCCTTGTCCGTAGGTACCCTGTTTAAGTGACTGAAAATTACTGAAAATGTTTAAAAATTAGGTCACAGTGTATATCAGATTCGAAGACATATTATTTCGTATTCTAAATATATTTTAATTCTCATAATATATGGATCAAGCTTGATAGATTAGTTCAGCAATAGAGAGTCTGTGGCTAAGATATGAAAACAATATTACCAAAATAGAATGATCAAAGTAAGCACAATTTAGATCACAAACAATTGTACAAGTTCGTTTTGTGACCATAATTTTCAATTTGGGGTTTGTTGAAACATCGAGATGACTATTAGTGCTTCGTTTCATGAGCCTGATACAAAAAACATCAGAGGGAAACTTGTGAAAATTGTTTTAGCTAGCCTAAGTCTCCCCTACCAGCTCATATTTGTGAAATATATATGACATGTATGACAGGAGAGGGATGTGGCACAATGATTAGAGCGTGGCGCTTTGCAGTTGCAGCTGCCTGTCGTGCGGCTTCGAATCCGCTTGGGGCAGGTTTTCAATAATGTCTTATTTCTCACCTCTCAACGTTGGGACATTGTTTGTGTCCACGGGCAAGGCACTTTGCCCTCACATGATTTACTTCACTCAGGTGTAAATGAGTACCTAATAGGACAGAGATGGCAATGTGTACGATAAGTTCAACTTGCTGAAATGGCTGCAGGACTGTATGCTCTCCGTGGAGTTGAAATATCTGGAGTGTATGAACTTAATATTTTGCAGAAGCATAAGCCTTGACCCAGAGGGTGGCTCATGGGCTATTAAATTTTAATTACCCAATTGATTTCTATTAGGGGCCCCAATTTTTCACCGCTACACACACGCCGCTCCAACGGCTCCAGCGAGCATGATACCGGGGGAGATGGTGATTGCCACGTAAGCCACATTTGCTGTGTGGCCTAGAGAAGCGAGCATATTTAGGAGACAGGTTATCTAGTATTTACTGTGACAATACATTAGGTAAGAAACTATATTGCAGTGGACTTTGTGCCTTCCTACACACTGTTGTTGACACAATGTGCCAGCAGCCCTCTCAAGCTTATGATTAAGGCCACTATGCGGTTTCGCTCTGTTTTCGATGAGTGCGCGCATTAGATTCGGGAAGTACACTACAATGATTACCAACAAAGCACGTGTTCTTTCCGGTGATAAAAATTTCCAAAAAAGAACTGTTCTTTTCAGCAAATAAAAAAAAATCATCCAGCTGTGTCATTTGTTCGTTTTTGCATAGCCCTTTTTTTTAGAAAAAACGTACAAATTTGTTTTTATTGCCCTCATTACCTTTTCCATGAATAGATCCGATTTTTTAAAATTGTTTTTCACACTCCCTATTTAGATTTTGTTTTTGTCTGATGTAAAACAGATAAATTAATCATAGTAGCCTATTTTACAAGGAAATTATGTTGGCTACGTGCCCAACTTTCTAAGTCACCTGCATATATACACAGTGAATGGGGCTGGTCGCGCAGACTTGCGGAACCCACGTAGACAATGAATGTAAAGAGTGAAAATTGAGAGATTTAATCAGTATTTGCCAGAACTTGTTCAGTTCAAGCACTATCTAATTAATGGATATAATTCGCGTCAAATCAATTGTACGCTTATTGTATTTTGAAAAGACCCTGTTAATAATAAATATAAAGATTAGGCATTTTTATGAACTATTAATTAAATGTTATAGTATCGTCGTTTCAAAATACAATGTTTAATCCCCACGACAATGCAAATTTTTGATCAGATTTAAATTCTATCAAAAGATATAAAAAAATGTTAAATCAAACAAGGACGCCTTCTCCCTTTCAGTGCGGGGACTGTCTTTATACGTCAGAATATAACGTCTGTAGACGTCAGGTCCTGTCGTACAAAGACGGTCCCCGCGCTGAAAGAAATAAAAAAGATGGTCGTAGACCCATAACATAGATATTCAAATGTACGGAAAGAGCCAACTTAGACATTTATGGTGATTCCAAATTTAACAGACCCTTTGGTCATCATGGTTTGTATAAATTTATTTCGGAACTTTAATGGTTAATTCATTGCGTTATTTGAATGGTAAAGATTACAAACTCGAGTGGGTTTACATAGTTTGTTCTTTTGGACCATCAAATATAACCCTTCGTAGCCCTTTACTGGTTAGATCATCTAATTTAAATTTTCAACCACTTGAAGTTGTGTCTCGCTACCGCGATCCACAACTTCAAGTGGATGAAAATTACCCATATTTGTTTCATTTGAGAACAAACATTAGCAAAAATATATAACACACATTTAGCTCCAAATAACAGTGATTTCATCGGCTAATATCATGGATTAAAACGGCAGACACATAAATATAATAAAAAACTTTAATTTGAGATAAGTATTGTATGTATCCTACCAAGTCTTTCCGGTGATTGAAAATATACACGAATCATGCTTTGATGGCAACACCTGCAGATGTGTGAGGTCAAGCACTTTTGACCCTTTGTTTTCACGAAGCCATGTTAGAGTGCTCTCTTCTAGACATAGCTTCCCTCTGTAATATAGAATAATACAGTATGCATTATTATTGCTAACGAGAAAACGTGATAATTACACTTATATTTAAACTGAAGGGGAAATAATAATATAGAAAATCTATTGAAGATGACACATGCTTCCTGTACCAAAACCAGAGATAGCTAGCCCTACATAGAATTAGAAATAGTAATAAAACAAATTGAAAAGGAACAGAAAACCAATCAAATAAATAAAAACTGATATAGTTAGGTCATGTATGAAACAATATTAAAAACTGCAGAAACGGTGGGCTAAGATCATTTTATATAATCCGACATAGCCCATATAGTATACAAAAACAGGAGTTGTGGCTACAATATATGAACACAATTAAAGTCAATAACATTACCAGCTCTTATGTAAATAGCGCGTAGTAATAAATGAAACTAATATTATGGCTATCAAATGTTCTGAAATGTTAGATAAATTAGTTTTGCGCATATAATTTAATGTTTTTTATCGTAGATTAGCACGCATCAAAACACAAATGAGAGAAAAGTCCAATTTCAATAAAATATCATTTAAAAGATATAATGGAAAACATTACTATCTCTACTGTCGCCTGATATAGTCTGTCTATATCGAATTATTATTTCGTAAAGCGCTATATTATACCAATTTTCATCCACTTGAAGTTGTGTCTCGCTACCGCGACCCACAACTTCAAGTGCGTGCAAAATATTTATATTTGTTTAATTTGAGACCAGACATTTGAAGATCTTGATGCTTAAACGTTGATTTCATTCCCACTTAATGAGATTCAATCTAGTAATAAATACAATAAAAACCACTACAGGCGTACTTATACGTCAGACGTGTACAGACGATCCCCGTACTGAAAGAATTTAAAAAGAGAAAGGGACGTGGCGCAATGGATAGAGCGCCAGACTGCCTCGCTAGTCATGCATGCGTGTGGGGTTTTCAGAGAAACAGCATTGTTTCTCAATGTGACTAGACGATCACGTTAATGGCGGCCTCGTCGAGTTCAGGTTGAGACCAGTGTAGCGACGTTATTCTCGCGCAGGGCTTCGCGCTCCTCGCAAAGAATTTAAATATTTCTAATGGTCGTAGACCCATAACACAGGTATTCAAATGAAACAGAAAGACCTAACTAAGAGAGTTATGATGATTTTAAATTGAAAAACACCTTTTGGTTTACACAAAAATAATTAAGCGTTGTAAGGGTTGAGCTGGTGACTACTTTGTTCACTCACTTGTACGTCACCTCTCTTGGTGAGGAAAGTTCTATCTGTACATCTGCTACTTTGAATTTTACATCAGGTATATTGATCGTACTGTCATTTTCAGTTATCTGTTCCACGCTGTGTTCAGTTGAGTGTGATGCCATCGCCTATGTCTGATAAAAGTATAATAATCTGATAATGATCATGAAATCCATTGACGGTCCACCAAAGATGAGACATTGGCCCAATGTTGGCATAATGTTGGCCTATCGTCTACATTGGTTTAACGTCTTGTGTTTGCCGGGAACACGTGGAAAAGGATTGACACAAAAATCATTATTGAACAAAATTAAACAGCCCCTTTTTATTTAGATAGTTATACTTCCATACATAACATAAACCAACCTGTGACAGAAATATGCCTGTAGGCATATACATTTGCACATGGTTTAAGTTTAAAACTGAATGCCACAGTGGGCTTACATGACAAGTTCGGGCTGCCTAACTTGCGTCGTATGCATCAGGGTAACCATGGTAACACAGGGCTATGTTTATCTGATTATACCAAAATCGTGTGTGAATTTTTTGTCGTATAATTTTATGAAAACATTTACCGACCTTTCGTCTGAAGAATAATCAGATGCCTGTCACCTCACTGATTTATCTGAAGTTATATAGACCAACATACATGTAGCCTAACGTGTTAAGCCGTTTTCAGCCTTTTTATTTTATCTTCACACAAGAAAATTTAAAGAAAAAATGAGCTATGCATTTACTAGATTGCCAAATGTTTTGATTCGGACTGCAGGGCCTACATAATTATGGATATAATTTTCAGCCACCATCACGACACATAACTTTAAGTTGGTGAAAATTTAAATTCCATAACTCCGTGCTATAAGAGTTAATATAATTATTATTCTATAGTTGAGGCTGAGCCACAGATTTATATTACTTATATAACATAGGTCTATATTCCAACGTGTCACTTACCTCGCAAATCGCATGGCTCTAAAAATGTATTCTTTTAGCTTTTCAGCTCTTTGGTAGAGTCGCAGGAAAGCGATTCCTATGTATTTGCACCTGTAAATCTTAGATAAGAATAGGACTAAAACCAACACTGTGCACTGTGCCAATACAGACAGGCTGACTATATTATTATAGTAGTGAAGCATAATATTTACAAGCGCAGGCCACACCTATGTGACTATTTGTTTATTGGAGTTCGGTACCGAAAAAAGGGTATCTTTTACCAAATAACACTAATTGCGAAAATGTTATTGTAGCCTAATGATCAAGTAGCCATTTTTTTGGAAATGTTGTCGAATAATAATTGTATGTACTGACTATGTCACGTGTCTGTTGAATTGTGAAAAACATCTTCAGGCTAGTTATTAGAGGCGTGTTTTAAAAAAACTGAATGGAAAAACTTTTGATCAAAATTACCAAAACATCGGTATCTGTCACTTGAGTTTACTAGAGCAGTGTTGTTTGACATTTAATTTTTTTAGGAGAAACTCCACTGAATTTTGACCAAACCGCCCCCCCTTCAACATGCTGGATCCGCCCCTGCTAATGTTCCAATTAATAATACACCAACCTTGTTTTATTTAGTTTCCGGATAAGAGGGGGGCGTTTGCTTTTTGTAGCAATGTGCGTTCACCATGACGTTCGATCCGATTCAATGCAATTCTAAGAAAAAGGAAATATGAACTTCACCCCTCCTGGAACAGCCCCTTTAATTACAATGTACACTATACACACACTATTCCTTTATGTGACCGGTGACGTGATATTGTTTTTCATAGTTCTACCCATACCTACGCTTTCAAGAAACATTGATACAGTGCTGGGATAGGGGAGAGACGGGAAAAAGGAGCCATCGGGCAAAATTGGCCATCAATGATATTATGATTATGCCGTGTTGTATGAAACATTAATCATGTTAATGGCGTCATAGTTATGTGAATATGTGTAGGCCTATAGCCTACAAAAACATAAATAGAGATTAGTTTCAGTTAGCGGGCAAAGGGGACCATGCTCTATGGTTTTTGTATTGAAATGGCCCGGGCCCCTTTGCCCAAGGGGTAGAGGTGGAATACAGTAGAACCTCGCTAAACGGACCCCTCAAGGAACTTAGCAAAAATGGTCTCATTAGCGAGGGGGTCCCCTAAGTGAAACTGTACATTATACCTTATAATATATGAACATTTCCATGCTCTAAGAACAGTATATATGTACTATCAACTACGGTATATGAGATAAAACAAACACATACAATAATAAATATCTTTATTTAATTTGCACTAAAAATAATTAATAAAATAAAAACATTTATTTTACATTTATTGAAGTTTGCCGCAGTTTGTATGCTGCCTCTTACAGAAGCAACACGCCAACTATCTTGAGCAGTCATCAACTTTTCAACGGTATCAGATAGCCTTTTTCAGAACAGAACTCTGGAATAGAATCTATCCATCCTGGAACATCTAAAATATTTTAGGCGTAGAAGACAGATCTCGTTGGTCATCATATTCTTCATATAATCTGCTAATTGTCGCTGAATGTGAGTGCGACTTGCATCTATGAGATTATTTTTTTTCTTTGAGCGTGAGCTTATTACATCTAGCTTTTGCCAAATTGATGCACAACGTTGATTACTAAATTCAAATCCCCTTTTTATATCTTGTAAGCTGTTGTTCTATCTATTCTGTGAGCTGGTTGGACATCGAACAGAAAATAGCATTTAAACGCTAAACAAGCTAAATGTAACTGGGAGCAGTTCAACACTGTATTATAACGTGTGATGTTGACCCAATGCTGGCTTATTGCTGGCCAACTGTCTGATATGCCGGCCCAGCATTGAACCAACAGTGGTTTAATGTCTCGTATCTGCTGGGTTATCCCTTTAATTGATCAGAGCAGACCCTGGGAACGCTATGGCCTTGTTAATGTGGCGCAATCCATAGTAAATCACACGCATAATTGCCGTTTCTAAGTTACGAATACGAATCAGTTTATTTGTTAGGCCATGATGCACAGATCAGTAATACCATTGATCAAAAATGATTATCACAACCCCGAGACTTAATAACTAGTACAGATACAGAATTATAATTATATGTGAGTCTATAGAGTGCACCAAAAAATATAACATTGATATGTTGACCTCTGAGGGTCAAATTCCCGGCGGAAGTAGTAGCTAATTTTGATTCAATTTTCTAAAATAGAAGAGGATCGGTATACAATAAATTATCTTGCAAAGATACTGAATACAAAGATTATCGTTATGAGCCTTACTTTATTAAAAGCTACCAATAGATTAAAATTAACATGAAATAAGATTAATTCTGAGCAATCAGACGGTTGTCGCTTGAGTTCAAGCAAGCGTGAAGGCGCGACGTCCACCATATAGGGCCCATGACAATTTTACTGCCCCACCAAGAGTGACAAATAAATATCACGGTGCAGGGCGTTCAGCTAACAAGAACCATAGAGGTTACAAGGTCTTATCCAGATAATCATTGTTTGTCTTTTGTGGGCATCCAAGCGTGGAGGCGCGTATTCATGACTATCACAGTAGGTGTGAATGCTCTATCAGTGATCCAAGCGGCTCGAAAAATGGACCCTTGATGTCCCATGTGGTCCGCTTAGCGAGGTTCGGTACAGGTTTTGTGCAAAAAAGTGGTCCGTGTCCCGAATAGCGGGGGTGGTCCGCTAAGGGTTAATCCTTAAGCATTGCGTCAATGGGAAAACTTTGGGACTGGACAAAAGTGGTATGAGACGCGAGGTGGTCCGCTCATTGAGGTGGTCCGGAAACGAGGTCATACTGTATATTATCTCTCCCCAAAGTGATCTCCTGACTGAATTAATGACTAGAAGCCGAAGGCAATAATGTGTCACACAAAACAATTGATTTTCAGATCAAATCACATAATATCATCAAGAGATTTATACTAATATAAATATTCATAAGATTGTTGTCATAAACCCCCCGTCGTCTAGTATTTACATCTACGACATTTTTTTGTCGATATGTACACTTTTTCAAACAACCTACAGCCATTTTGTATTTTTATCATTTTCCATGCAATATACAAGTTTTATATTAAATATAGCTATAATTTTGCTTGATGTTCTTTATTTCGATGCAGAGTCAAGTGAAAAAAATCAATTATTACAGGCAAAATGCACAAAATTACTTCTTTTTTTAGAAAACAGATGGCGGCCATTTTGTATTTTGTCATTTTTCATATAATAAAAGTTTTCTGTTGATATAGCTCTAATCTTGATTGATTTTAATTATTTCGATGCAAAGTCAAGTAAAAAAATCAATTGTTACAGGCAAAATGCACAAAATTACATATTTAAAAAAAAAACAGATGGCGGCCATTTTGTATTTGTCTTTCACCAAAATTGTGGGAAATTTAAAAACACACATAACATCCAGGCTTATTTATAAGCATACCTGGATTGAAAAACCGTGGCCTAAATGTGGATACATATAAAAAACGTTTGATGAAATGGTGTTTACCAGCGGGGTTTTTTTGTAGTGAATTTTGCTGATTTTTCCGCCCTTCCCCTAATGATGTTTTGGCTACGGCTCTAACTTATAGTAGGGTCCCGAACCATGATTCCGTGGTGACCAACCTTCGGCAAGTAAGGTCTGACGATTGTTTTAGGTAGCTTAAGGTATTTGTCAATAATAAGCTCCTACGCCTCTCTAGAAAAAGTTGGCGCTAATTTGTAGAGCGTAAAATCCAAAATGGCCACCATCGATCACAGCGAAAAGCAAGTAGGCCTGGCGTCGTACTTTTATATATACTTTTATTTCGCGTGGAATTAATTTTCGCGCATTTCGCGCAAGGAACGTGAACGCGAAATCATATTTCCGCCAAATATTGTTCACCACATTAGTATTTCGTGAACTTTGGGACTGAGTTTTAAAGGGTGTGACTGGCGCAGTGCAGTCAACCGTGGTTATGTAATCTAATCGTGTGATTGTCAAGCTAACTTGCGAAAGTTTTTTTAAGTCCTGGGAATTATATTTTTATTGTGACAAAACACAGAATACTAATAATTTTATTTTATTCCCATTTTATTTTAAACCTGCTTGTACAAAGCCCTTGATAATACAGTCTGTATGTTTTCTGTGTGATTTATTCGATGACTGCTATTAACCAGCGGGCATTAATGGGTTTAATGATAGATGTCACCGTTGATTCAAACACGGGTGCTGGCGTGATACTGGTCCAGCGTCTAAGAATGTGGGCCAGCATTGCACCAATACTGGATCTGGACATTGTGTTCTCTAGGGACAGACTCTATGTTGTTAGGAGGGCTGTCGACGTGTTTCTTGGCATTTGTTTTTCTAAGGATTTGAGCAAGTGACACTAGTTACCCATAGATCTATGCAAACATTACACAAATATGTGCACAGCACTAATATAACTATTTTTATATTCTCACAATCAAACAGGAGCTTTTTCCTAAAAAAAATTAAAGCCAAAAATATATAGACTTATGTCACAGAAACAACAAATGCAGTAAATCAGCAGCAGGATAAAAAATATTTAAATAATAACCTGTTGGATTGATAGGGCTAATAAGCCCACTGTGTGTCAAGGGGATAAGCCTCAATGGTCATCCCCCTCCAGTTAATTGGTGACCATGGCATTATGTTTACTTACGACGCTGCGTCATAGTGATTACTAGTCAGGAAGGTTGATGACAGTCGTTACGGCAAGATAAAAATTAGGCCTACATGTCTCCAGGCCAAAAAACACAACCCCAAAAATGAAGTGGTCCAAAATCGGTTTTGCGCGAAAATTCATACCCGCCAAGTTAAAGTATATTACAGTAGACTATTCACTTAATGTTTCACCCACTGGTCTCCCAGTAGACCTCATTTTTTAATGCATTTAGGTAGAAAATAGATCTATGAAGGTCAAGCAGTTTATATTTTAAAAGATGCATGTCCCGTTTGGCCGAAAATGGCACAAATCCAAGATGGCCACCAGCGGCCTTTTGAACAAAATATATGTTTAACTAATAATCCAATAACCAAATGTGATATGTCATTTCTGACTAATTTTGGGGCGTGGAACCCATTTCTGGACCTCAATTATAAAGTACAGTTATAAACTTCTTTGACCTTCCAGTCAGATTACCAATGTGGTCAGATCGTCATTACGGTAAAAAATTTGTGGCAATATGGCAAGTTTACTCTCGTCATTGCGGTCAAATGAGTATATCGTTATGATCATTTTGAGAGGTGATTTTCATATTGAAAAACTGTCACCTATGTTTCCACCCATGTACAATGCGTACATTACAAACATGACAAATAACTTCATTATCATTTGGTGACGATAACATCAAATCACACATTGCTATATAGAAAATACAATACACCTTTCTCAATAACAACACGCCACACAGTGAGCAACGCCGAACTGTTTTAATCAGACAACTGGTATACACTGTTCAATGACAACACGCCACACAGTGAGCAACGCCGAACTGTTTTAATCAGACAAACTGTTCACGCGCAAACTCGTGCAAACAATCTAATAAATGTTCTACTCCACAGTCTACAACGCATCTCATCGTTTTACTTCAAGAATTTCAGAATCCAGACCCACCCTAATACCGGTACTTCAGATATATGTCAAGCCTCCACTGTGCTACTGCTGCTCGCGATAGAATGGTGATGGCCAGCAATAGTTTGGCATGGTTAACATGTATGCAAATTTTACACTCGCTTAAGTCTGCACAGTTAGCCACATAGGCCTGCAGATTTGAGTGTTCAATATTTAAATGATTTCAATAAATAAACAATTTCAATGGCCGAAATGCCAACTTTAGAAACTGTGTCAACGTCACCTGATTTTGACAGGCTTGTGTCGCGTGGGACTTATATAGTCAGTATGGTGTACACTGTTGGCTGATCATGCACGCGCGCCATTGCATTCTGGTCAATTACGCCTACAGTCATGTCTGCCACACAGCACACAGCGTGGACACGTATAAACCTGTTCACCACGCATCAACACACAGTACAACCGTAGGCCTACAGCCAGACGCTAACTGTTACTACATGTAGGCCCTACTACAGCGACAGCCGACACGGTTAGTCGAGACCAGTAGTAATGGCAACGATTTTCACTGTTTGGGGATTCCCCACATTTTAAAGGACAGCAACCCAGCGATTTACAGACTTCAATAGTGACAATCTGTATTTCCAGTCACCAGACCAATAATGGACTTCCCAGTTTGACACCACAGTACAAGCTCAACATCGATATAATCAGAACTTTCCCTGCGGACATCGTTAAAGGTGTAGTCAACTGTCAAAATTCGTGGGAAGAAGGCAATAGTGCCCGTGGGTAGGCCAAGGCCCTATTCCATAATAATACTAAATATGCATTTCATACCCAAAGCCTCATTAAGAGCAAGTTCTCAAATCACAGCAAGTTCATATATACTTGAGCGACATCTATGAGTTAATAATTCAAAGCCCTTGTCTTTTGCCCTTACTTGGTCGCCTACTTGCAAACAAACTGACTGTATTACTGCGGGGATTTGGAAACTGCTTGACCCCCAAGCTTGTATTGTCACACAGTACACACAAAACATTTGCAAGACTTTATGCAATGGTGGACCAACGTCGAAGACGTTGGGCCGACATTGCATAAATGTCATACAAATGTCTTGCGTTTGCTGGGCAGGAGGTCTTTCTCTCAAACATTGTACATTTATCTAATGTTGGTTCAATGTTGGGCCAGCGTCGCAGACGTTGGACTAACATTAAAACAGCATTGGATCAATGTCTCGTTTGAGTAGTATCTTGTAATCAGTTCAGTGGCTATATTAATGCCTCAATCTGTACTCAATAGGCTACTGTTGGCCTACACTTAACCGTCCCAGGCATGCGCGTATTGCAGCTGAATGATTCTTTAACCAGCGCGCCCGAACCAGGTACCCCACACATAGGGTATAATGCAACCCACAGCTATCACACTGTGAGATGCCAGCTGTGATCGCTCACAATAGAGGCTCAAACGGCCCGAGCATGATCATCAGCATTTTTACTCCTCGCACTAACGGGGATTTGGGTATATTGCACTATAAATGCTATCGATAAACAAAACGACCTCATGAACACACGTTCGATACAGTACACTTAGTACTGCCCCTAACGATCAGCAAATGCAATAAAATCGTTGCCAATATTTTAGCATGTGTTGGACGAACTATCCACACACCTGCTAGATTCGTGTGGCTGGTTCTCACTATTACAGCACCAAACGATAAGACGGCGGCACCAGCCACACGCATAGCACTATTACATTGTATCACATTGTATTGTATTGCATGTAATTTACCTAGTAATTTTTGCACAGCAATTGACGTAAACAATTTGGATGTATCAACCCTTTAACACCTGGCATAACTAAATCACACATTATGTAAATTAATGAAAGTTTTATAGTGTAAATCTAGTGACTACATTGAAAATGGATAATTAATAGCTAATTCCGTTGAAAGAGACAATATGAGTATTGGCATGACCGTTTTAAGTGACATTTGCTAAGAGGATCGGAACACATAATTTCAGAGAGTTTGGTCATTGCCGCACTCATCGACGTCGGCCAACACCCCACTCTGTAATTTCACTACGACACTCTGACTATTCATGTTATATTGTTATATTTTTTATATAAACGTACGATTCGGTGCTACCCAGACGGTCTCGTAGATTAACCGTACTTTAGCTATTTCTGCCTGTCACCGTAACCACAAGCATAGTTTTTAGACACACGTTGTCACTTAGCCCGGGGGTAATGTGGCGCCGGCAACACGCAGATACCGTATCCTCGACCGAATTCGTTTGGGCCGGGCGGAATCAGGTGTTGACGAGCCCCCGCTTCCGCCTAGCCTTGAGCCGCGCTGGAAGCCCGCCATTCTCGGCCATTCCAATCCGACTCGTCTTTGGAGACGGACGTCTAGTCCACCGCTCGTCTAACTTGCCGATATGGCCTGGTCGTCACTCTCTGTCGCGAGGTAGCACATCATTATTATACACTGTCTGTGAACATCAATAAAGAAAGAATGAAATAATCCTTGTTACGAACTTTAATTTATCAACCCCTGCTGACCAGACAGGATTCAGAGAATATAAGATCAGGCTCAATGAAATTTTCTCCGGACCATGCGTCCCAACAAATACATGCTTTTCACTGTGATCGAGGGTGGCTATTTTGGATTTTACGCTCTACAAAATTCCGCCCACCTTTTCTAGAGAGGCGTAGGAGCTTATTTTTTGACAAATACCTTGGGCATTGTCCTTCTTCATACATGTGCATTCGAAAACGAAGCTATATCAGCCATCTTCATTTTAATAAATCGATCTTATGCTCAATTAAATGCCTTGAAATCTCGTGCATATAGTTTTTTGGGATCTGCCAGTTTATTGGGCCGTTTTCACGAGCGACCAAAAATGAGGCTGTGGTGGCCATCTTTAATTCATTGATTTTGAATAAATCAATCTTATATTTAGTTTTGCCTTGACTTTGACTATAGGCCTACATGTATTGGCGGTTTTCCAGTCTTATCAACCATTTTGAGTGTGTGTGTGCTTCAATCTTAATATTGTGGTTGAGTGATAATATGTTTTATTGAGCAATGTGTCAATAAAAAGCTTGTTGATAGAATAGTAATTTGAGGAGGTATATGTTTTAAAGTTGTGTTAATAGTAACTGATTTCGCCTCACGCATACAGGTATATTGATGGGGGTAAGACAGAGATGCAGTAACTTCAAAAGATGGCCGTAATTTCTTTTTTACTGTAACAGTTAGTCTAGACAATCATTTAGCCTGTATGTGCACTACATCAGTGGAGGATGAAGAGCTTTTTGTTTTTGGTATGCAGAATTTCCCTCATAAACACATATTGTTTTTCGAAAATATTCTGGGATTTTTTACCAGACGGGTCAATGGTCTTCCTATGAAATCATGTATCAGCCCATATAACGTGGCCTTAATATGATCTCCCCAAATGTATTAGTTGTAGGCCTATATGTATTTAGCGTACATATTGTACTAGGCCTATTCATTAAATACAATGAAGCTATTGTAGGCACTGTAGTTCAAGGGCCTCTGTATTCCCGTGTGATTTGAATGTTTATTTTCTGTTTATATAATATCTTCGTTTTCATCTAAATGTTGTATTATGTTTATTTATTATATCAAATGGAGCTATTGTAGTGTAGAGGTCTAGCTCTGTATTCCTGTGGGATTTGAATGTTTATCTTGTGTTTATATATCTTCGTTTTGGTATGAGACAGCGATTTAGCAATGGTACCATTTTTTTCTAGCTATTTGCCCACCTATTTACATAAATCCAACATGGCCGCCAAATATTGATATTTTGGCAATGTATATGGGTTCCACAGAGATATTTTTGTTGTTTTAATTACAAAGTGTCCGAAAGACAATTTGAGGACTATTTTTTGCAGTCGGTCATAGTGCTCCAGTGGAAATGAGAACATTGCCATTTGTACAATTGTAGCTTACAAATACCATGACAAATATAGTAAATTTTACCTGGTACGTATTTGACAGTATAATCATGATAACTATATATAGTCAGGGCCCATTTTTCAAAAAGAGGCATTGTTAAAGTTTGTAAGGCATTTCTTAGTAGAATTTGTCATGCAGTTGTTTTCACACAATTTGGATATGCTGATTCCAAATCTGTCCCATGCCAAGCTCTATTTTTAGTTTTTCCCTTTCAAAATTGTAAAACAAAATGGCCGCCAAAATAGCAGATAAAGTCTCAATTATCATGATTATACATCATGTCTGGGTGCACAGCGGACATACAAACTTGACTTTCGTGTTGAAAATAACATTTTTGTTTTGAGGAATTTCATGTTCTAAGACCTGGTCAACCAACACGCAAAAAATCCAAGATGGCCGCCAATAATACAGAAAGTAGCATAGCGTTTTTCTAAAAGTCATAGAAAGCTGTTTTTGGTGGCCAAATATAGGTTTTTAATACCAATAAATCTAGTACAATACAGTGATAACCTCTAACTTTTATATTACATGTAGTTTCAGGGAAAAAGCCAAGATGGCCGCCAATTATACAGCAAGTACTATAACCATTTTTCTAAATGTCGTAGGAAGTTATTTTTGGCGCTTAAATAATTTTCTGATACAAAAAAATACACAGCATAAAAAAACTCAACTTCCACTTTACATGTAGTTACGGTGAATGCAAAAATATCATTATTTAAAAACAACACATTAACTATGAGGAAATTGCACAAATTTAGCATGTGTTACTTTCATCACTGTAGCTACATAGGCTTGCTGTGCATATCTCAGATTTGCATGAATGCCATCATCTTGCATAGTGATAATGCTAGAATAGTCACCCTCATCAATATATTTATCATACATTTGTGCAGCTTCGGAATTGATGTAGCGACTCCTTGATAGGACACCATTGTCTACTTTCTCGTGGTCCTAATTCGTACTTAATCAAACTAAATGTGATAGTTATTCAGGTTGAGCAGGAAGCTTTTACACGAGAACTAGAACTTTGCAGTTGTCCATCAATGAAACTCCGACCACAATCTCATACATGTTTATAAATGTTATCTGGCCAGAGCTGTATTTATTGCTAAATAGGCCTAAAATATAACGGAAACAATATCCACTTTTTGTGGTAGGGGTTATTGACGAAGAGGATACATTGAAATACTCAAATTGGCTTAAGTTCTAGTTCTGGGTGTTTATAAATTAATTTAAATGTATTTCTTTTAGAATTGATGCGCTGGTGTTGTGGAAGCCATTGAGACGGTTGAATGGTACAATAAATATGACCAGTTCTAGGTTTACACAGCTAGGCATTGCTATGATTTGAACGTTTCGAAAGCAGAATGAGCAAGTTTACATCAGTTCCTACGACTACCACATTGTCAGTATCTGACAGTTTGATTGCCGTAATAACATTTACCGTCTTAAATACCAGAGTTCATTGAATAGTTGAATGGCGTTGTTCTTTACCATAAGTGGTGAATTTGAACATTGAACTGAAACTGTATTGCTCTCCTCCCTGATTCTGTACTTTATCTGTTATATATTCATCTGAGATAACATCGCAGTGTGCATGGAAATGTTTTTGCTGTAGGATACATGTGCCTTGCATAGATTATTAGATTATCAATGTTTATTACAAAAGAATAAAATAGATAAGTAATAAATACTCTGTATGAATGATAATTAATCTACTATGTCTGGAGGAGACATATAGTTATTATGGACCTAAATATCATCACGTCCATCATATGATTTTATCACTTTATATATGGTAAGATTTATTGTCTTTAACATTGATACCTCCAACTGCAAAATAGGGTGGTCGCTCCCATACCACTTCAAGACACAACTGAACCTGTTGGGTTATTGTATATTATGTGAGAGTGAGAGCTTATATCTGATTAGAAGCATGCAAGATCAGAACCTGCTGATTCCTCATACATTCTACCATATCACGACCACATCTAGAAAGTTTCTGTATTTTATGTTAATCTTCATAAAAACATCCTGATCGTGCTACGAACGGTATTATTGCCCCAATTACCACATATTCTGCATCATATCTTGTTGCAATGGTGTACCCAATAATCTTTGGTGACTTGTTCATGACACTCTATAGCTTTAGTTGCCAAGACTAGGTTAGTTACTAACATCTTCTGAAGATGATGTATGTTCATACTATATTTATAAATATATTCATCGTCAGTATTTTCAACATTACCCTAGCGTGTCCTCACCCATCAATCTTATATGCCCAAAACATATATAAGTCAACTTCTGCACCAAATTACAGATTTCCGATATCGTGTAACTGTATTTTATCATAGTTATTGATGGTGATATCAGTTAGGGGAGTAGAAATATGTGTAGCCTACATTACGGTTTTGTGTGGATCTCTGAGCCGATGGTTGGGACTTTATTCGTTCTATTATGTCTGACAACTGTGTTATCAGCGCATTACCAGGCTTTTGTACGGTATCTATTCTGATCAAAAATATAAAAATTAAGATGATACTATTAGTATGATTATGTAAATTGTCAATCCAATTGAGAAACATAATTTTTATATGATGTGCACGTTTTAACTAGCACAATATACCTAGTTACTAGAATCATAAATTGTTAAATTTAAACGACGTATTGTCTCAATAGTAACGGAACATGTATGTGTGTCATTATTGCCATGGTTATGCAGACCACCTTGATGGATTACCTTCATGTTTTGCTTAGCCCTAGTACAGGGCTTGGGCAGGAGGGTCCCACCCGTGGCCAACGCACATTTAAATTACTGCTTTCTTCCTTACGGTACTGTTAAAACACGATGCAGGTGGATATCACGTAGGCCACATACTATTAGGCCTAGAACGGATATATGGTGAGCGACAGGTTATCTAGTGCCGGACAGTGATCAACGATCATAAAATATTTTTTGTCAAAGGTCTAAACATTTTTACAACATGCCGGATATTACGTTTGTTTCCCTCGGCTTCTAAATGTGAAATATTGACTTTATTAAATAAATCATTATTATTACACTGGACTACGATGTGTCGCTTTCCTGGCGCAACATTGTTTTTTCCCCCCATAATTTTGTGAAATATTGATAATATATGTTATCACGGCTCTGAATTGGTTTCCCGGGTGTGAGAAACCTATATGTAGACACCAAAAACACATCTCCATGTTATTTGGAAGCAAAGTTATAGCACATTGCCTTGCAGTGGCGGCCATTTTGGATTTTGTCCTCTAGCGGCAAACGCACAAGGTGAAATTCAGGGGACTTTAAGTATGTTGCTCTAGTGGGTTTTAATACACTGAAAGGATGTTTTTATGTTCATTGTAAGCCAAGCCGTGATGTAAAGTTGTGACATCTTCACTATTTTTGGCGGCCATTTTGTTTTTGAATTTTGAGTAGAAAAAACACAAAATATAGCTTGGCATGGGGCAGATTTGGAATCAGCGTTCCCAAATTGTGTAAGAACAACTGCATGCCAAATTCTACTAAAAAATGCCTTACAAAGTCAGAAATTTCGAAAATGGGCCCTGACTAATATATATGTATATAGATATATAAATATTGCAATGTAAACTCTGGATTTACCTTAGTTCTAAGAATCAGCCGCAGGACTAGGAAGCTAAAAACACATTGGCCACTGCCACACAGCCTGAGGAAAGCAACATAGCTTCGGCTGCTACAGCAGGATACAAAAAACCCAACTGGGTATTGGGCGAATCAGGTGGTTGTATTTTAGGATAAAATAACGGTTTAACTCATAAAAAACACAAAAGCCTACGTTTTGTAATGTTTATTGTGAATCTGACATGGATAAATTGACTTCTTTGTCGACCAATTTAAATAAAGAGAATATACAAACAATTGTACCCATGTAGGCTATTCATAGAATGATTTGATGGATCCTGACTTACCTGCTTACGGAAAAGATGGAAACTTAGCTAATTAGACGTGCCTACATTTAACCCTTACAGCGCTGAAATACTTTTGTATGAATTATGGAGACCAAAGATTTTTTCAATTTGAAATCATCATAAATGTCTTAGTTAGCTCTTTCTACTTTGAATACCTATGTTATGGGTCTACGGCCAATATAAATATTGTACTCTTTCAGTGTAGGCATTGACTTCAGATGTCAGAGATTCTGATGTCTGAAGTCGATCCACGCACTGTAAGGGTTAACCTCTGGGAAATATTTGTATCCACTTGAAATCTTGCTCTTCGTTAGAGCGACCTAAAAATCCAACCGTGTGAAAATTACTCATGTTTGATTAATTTGAGACAAAAAAATAATTGCAAATGTTGATGTTGAAACACACATTTTATTCCCTATAACTGGGATTCAATCTAGTAATAAAATAGATTAACCCTTAAGGTACTGAATCAATTTGTAAAAAAACATCGCAACAAAAGGCTTTTTTTCAATTTGAAATCATCATAAATGTCTTAGTTAGCTTTTTCTGTATTATTTGAATACCTATGTTATGGGTTTCCGTCCATTAGAAATATGTTGATTCTTACAGTGCGGGGATCGACTTCAGTCGTCAGAATCTGACGTCTACAGACATCAGATTTTGATGACTAAAGTCGATTCCCGCACTGTAAGGATGAAAAACGATCATGGCTGTGCTTATCGCGTAACCCTAACAGCACTAAGCACAGCCATAGCCGTCTTCAATTATACAATAACGTGTGTTTGGATGTAATTATGGTCATTTGAGGACCGACTTGTGAGAGTTGATCAACTCTCACAAGAAGGTTCTCAAATTAACATAATTACCGACAAAACACACGCTATTACTATTATTACCATCATACACAATGTCTATGTAGAACTAAGCCTATAATTAACAAAATCAGATGAAATTAGTAGACTAGACGTACCAGTTGGAGGGTTATAAATAACGTTAGGACCATCTGGATGGCCCTACTGAACTCAATTCCCTTTATGATGTTGATTCTGCGACTGTAGCCTTACAATAATATGAGGTGACGCAGTCAGTGACGATAAATAGAACTTTGCCGTAGTCGAGGGCCTAGCCTATGTTAGTCATCGAGCGCTAGATTAGTCTACCTGCAGGTCACGCGTGTGTGCACGCAGTGTACAGGTCACAGGTGTACGCGCTGCTACTGCTGAGTGGCCTGATCAGAGCTCGGCGGCCCACGTGACACCCGTTTGATACCTGTGCCTTTAGATCGGAGGTTTCAAATGTAATTTGAAACCTCTGATTTTCATTTGATACCCCTGTTACGTTATTAGCACATGGCTAAATTAGTGTTATGAGAGGACTACAACCCAGGATGTGGTAATAATTTGTTTTATTAACATGTTAAATCAGTCACTGATTGATTTTACATTATTTCTAATCAATGAATTTTATTTGAAATATGGCATGAAGTAGATAAATGCACCATGGAACTTAGACAAATTGTGCATTTGATAATGCTTACTCTCCTCTTGGTATGTTATTGTCAGGCAGCATCTTCCATTTATTTAAGCCTTGACCCTTTAACCGCCGGTGCCGCATATATTTGGTTTTTCTTTTTTATTAGCACATTAAGTACCACATTTTAAACATGTTAAAGATAAAAAGGTGACATCAATCAGCAATATTTGAAAACAGTTGACCTCCATTTTAAATTTTAAAGTGAGTTAAAAGGGGTTAAAGCGCTGAAATACTTTTGTATAAACCATGGAGACAAAAGGATTTTTTTCAAATCGAAATAATCATAAATGTTTTAGTTAGCTCTTTCCGCTTTATTTCAATACCTATGTTATGGGTCTTCGGTCATTATAAATATTCTACTCTTTCAGTGCAGGCATTGATTCTGACGTCTAAAGTCGATCCCCGGGCTAAGGGTCAACCCCTGAAAAAATATTTTTTTTATCCACGTGAAATCGTGCTTCGTTAGTGCGACCCATAACTTCAAATGCGTGAAAATTACGCATATTTATCTTTGAGACAAAAAAATAATTTCAAATGTTGAAAGACACATTTTATTCCGAATAACTGTGATTCAATCTAGTAATAAAATAGAATAACCTTTAAGGTACTGAAATGATTTGTAAATAAACATTGCAACAAAAGGCTTTATTTCAATTTGAAATCATCATGAATGTCTTAGTTAGCTCTTTCTGATTCATTTGAATACCTATGTTATTGGTTTCCGGCCATTAGAAATATGTTAAAGGGACTGGCCCAGGCTAAAATCATCAAAAAATCGGTGATTTTATTTCGGGTTCTTAATATGACCATATGATGTAAGCATGTACATAGACTAGAACTGCAAAATTTTATAATTTTTGTGCTGCGCATTCATCAGTTAGACTAGATATAGAGACGAAATTCCCGCATTTCCTATTTTTGACATGGTTGTCAATAATTACAAATCAGGAATTTCGTCTCTATATCTAGCCTAACTGGTGAATGCGCAGCACAAAAATTATAAAAATTTGCAGTTCTAGTCTATGTACATGTTTACATCATATGGTCATATTAAGAACCCGAAATAAAATCACCGATTTTTTTATGATTTTAGCGTGGGCCAGTCCCTTTAATTCTTACAGTGCGGGGATCGATTTAGTCGTCAGATCCTGTCGACTAAAGTCAATCCCCACGCTGAAAGGGTTAAATTGTTTTATTAGCATGTTAAATCACAGTCACTGATTGATTTTACTGTTTTTCTAATCAATTAATTTTATTTGAAATATCACAGCAGATACAAGACGTTGAACCAATTTTGTATTAACGTTGGCCCAATGTCATAGATGGTGGACCAACATTAAACCAACATTGATTCAACATTTTGAGTTTGCTGAAGTGGCACGTAGTACATAAATGCACAATGGAACTTAAGACAAATCGTGCATTTGATAATGCTTACTCTCCTCCCGGTATGTTATTGTCGAGCAGCATCTTTCATTTATTTCAGGCTGTAATTGTGACACAAATTAAATACCAGCTTCAAAAGGAGAAAAATATTTGCATTGATAAAAAATAGATATCCAACTCCAAAATTGAATAATGTGATTACCAGATAATATTTTACAAACTAAAGTGTCATTTTATTTGGCCTCGAACTACCCTGATGACATCGCAAGGCTCTGACACACTGAAAGACATGTTTTAGCGGCTTGGCTCTACTGTGATCACGGTAGGCGGAGTCACTGTTTTTTTTACATGGACAGCTGTGGAAAAATGGTCGTCAGTGCGGCCGAGCTCCACGCAATGTGAGTAGCTTGGCTTAGCCGTGTAGCCTCAAACTTGCTTGAAACCATATTGTCGTTGTTTGTCCTCAGATTGTACGGCGAGGACAATAAGGGTTAACCCTTTTCCTGCTAAAAGTGTCTGAAAATTACTAATATTTATTTAATTTGAGAGCTAAGGTTTACAAATTTGATGTTTAACCCTTCAAGCCCTCACGATGCATTAAAGCATCATTTTACATCCCTGAAAACAGATTAAATTCTCCTACAACCAAGGGATTTAGAATGAAAATTTCCATGAGACTGGCTCACCAATACATGGCAATTTTCTTCAAGTTTTCGCTCACATCAAATCATCTTCATCCACTACAAGTTGAGAATTGCGACAGCAATTCGCGGCTTGTAGTGGATGAAGATTACTATGGTAAATTCAGGCTTGAAAGGGTTAAACAGTCATTTTATTCCCATAACAGTGATTTAATTGGCTAATGAAACTTAATAAAAACGACTGGCAGACAAAGGGTTTTCCAACTTTTTTTATCAAGGTATACATTACACATAAATATAGGATGATTTTATGCTATGAAGTGACGTCAGACAATGCCTCGTTATCTATGTTTTATTAAAGAAGTATTAGACAGGTGGTCAGGTGACGGTCTAACATTTATCTTATACATTATAGACATTTTGCTCAATTTTCTGTCAACATATGATTATCCATTCACCCCTCACGACCAGTTATGCGAGATATGCTCCATCAACAGAATGGACGTCTATCAACAACAGAGTTGAGGATGAGAAAATGATCGTGGTGTCCTCTAGCTTTACAGTGCTTTGACATGTACCACGCTTCACATGGGTTGTTAGGTACATCCAGATACAGTTCGTCAAAATTGTTTTTTTAAGCTGTAAATGCCATTTTCATCATTCTTTTCTTTTGAAGGCATTTCATTGCTTTACACAGTGTGACAGGACAATTTTACCCCTTACAGCGCCGGAACCGACTTTAGTCGTCAGAATCTGACGTGTGTAGACCAATAATTGCTGTCGGTCCCGGCACTGGCCGTAGATCTATAACATAGGTATTCAAATGAATCGGAAAGAGCTAACTAAAACAGTTATGCTGATTTCAAATTGAAAAAAACAGTTTGGTCTCCATGGATTTTACAAAAAAATTCAGCGCTTTAAAGGTTAACCCTTTATCCGCCAAATTATTCAATCTGAATTTTTACCCACTTGAAGTTGTGTCTCGCTGACGCGATTCACAACTTCAAGTGAGTGAAAATTATTCAGATTGGCAAAATGGAGGTCAACTATTTTCAAATATTGCTGATTGATGTCACATGTTATCCTTGTCACATGTTTAAAAGGTGGTACTTAATGTGCTAATAAAAAATCGAATATATGCGACACCGGCAGTTAAAGGGTTAAGGCTTGTTCCCTCTCTAAATCACAAGGTAATGCCATTATTTATTTTTTCTCTGATGTAGATGAGCATGTGCATGAGATTTAGGTGCACATTAAAAAAAAAACGTGTTTTTTCTGCCCAGCACACGCATTGATCAAGGCGATAATATTTGTTGCCATCATTAAATTGATTTTAAATAGGTCAAAAGTTTTTTATTTCGTCACCCTCACTAACTTTTCTAGAAATTTCTCAGATGTTTTTTTATTTCCCAAAATAGGCTCAATGTTTTTTTTCGTAAATGTTTTTTTTGCCTAAATGTTATTTTTCGCACTCCATTATATTTTGGGATTTATTCTGATCTGAAACAGAGAAAGGAAACCTAGTAGCCTAACTACATGTAGGTCATCACATCATCTATACTGGGGTAAAAGGAGATGCTATGTGGATGAACAACTGACAGATATCTATTTATGAGAGCTACGAAGTTTTTTGGAAGGTGGTTTTTTATGCTCTTTTCCATGTCTCCTGCTAGATCGGCTTCTGTGCTCACGAGCAACTCTGTCAAAGCCGCTGCCGTCCAGTGAGCCTCCGTCTACATCGTAATCATCCTGTGGCGGCCAAGGCGGTAGAGGAGGTGACATACTCTGCCCTGGTGACTGGGGTGAGGAATACCCCACAGGAGATGACAGTGGACTCTTCGGAGTGCGGGGTCCAGACCAGGATGACATACGGTGTGGGGGTGAAGGTTCCCGTACACGTCTCTGTATGGGGGGCGGGGACGGTGAGAAGCGGTGTGGCGGTGATGGCTCTCGTACACGTCTCTGTATAGGGGGCGGGGACGGTGAGAAGCGACCTTTACCCAGTTTTTGTCCACGGCGTAGTAGCTGAGAGGGAGGGTAGTCTAACGGAGGTAGAGGCGGTCGTATCCTCACCCTATCTCGTGGGGGAGAACCTGGTGATTTTGAGCGTGGTGGACTGGATGACAATCTACTATTATTATCAGGTGATAAAGATCTATGAGACACTGATCGTTCTGGCGATTCTTTACTCCTTGAACGACTATATTTTGATGGTGGGGTGGTTACATAAGGCTCTCTTTGCCTAGTGGGGGATGTGTCCTTTTTCTTGTACTGCTTTGGCAGACTAGAAGATCTGGGAGGCTCAGGGCTTGGCGGAACGTATCCCCAGTCATCAAGATCAGATGGCTCCGGGGGGAATGCCTTGGAGCGACTCTCAATTGCTGTATCAAATCCTTTGACACGACTTTTAGAAGGTGAAGCAAATGACGTCAGACGCTCCTCTACGTCTCCAGCAAAGCCTCTCTGCCGGCCTCGGGTATCAGGGTCTTGACCTCGTTTTCGTGTGTCAGTATCACCACCCACTCTGCCCTTAGTCCATGCTCGGAAGCCCTTTGATGACATACTTCTTACAGTGGGCAGTAAATCCCCTCTAAATGCCTGCGTAACCTCACGAGCTGCAGGCAGCTGGGGAACTGTCAGTTGCTTACGTCCTCTATAAGAACGAGGTGTAGGAGTCTTCACTGGAGGTCTGGAAATAAACAAACAAATGAAATGAGATGCAAAAAACCATACATACATGCGGTTATTATAACCTATGTGCTGGTGAGTTTTTTCTATTTCTATGCAATTTCAGCTTTAACCCTTTCAATGCAGGGACCGTCTTTAGACTTCAGATTCTGACGTCTAAAGACGGTCCCCGCACTGAAAAAATTAACCCTCAGCACACTGATGTCGACTACAGTTGACTATAATATTGTTTTCGCATGTTTTAATTGTCTTGTATAACCAGGTTTTAGAAATTAAATATGGCTCAAATCTGTGAGAATCATATACATTTTAATCCAGATTTTGCAAATTAAACTAATTTTTAGTCACTTGAAGTTGTGGATCGTGGTAGCGAGACACAACTTCAAGTGGTTGAAAATTTAAATTTCTTGGCTCAGTGCTCTAAGGGTTGAAATATTTCTAATGGCTGTAGACACATAACATAGGTATTCAAATGAATCAGAAAGAGCTAACTAAGACAATTATGATGATTTCAAATTGAAATAAACTCTTTGGTCTCCAGGATTTATACAAAATTAACTCAGCATTGTATGGATTAAATGACAAAACATATTTATATTTGTGAAAAATAGTCGTCTTCCAAATATTTGATTATCGGTAATTAAACAACTACAGTAGAACCTGCTATGAGAAGCAACTCTTATGAGCAGCCAACCTCCTCTGGAAGGCCACTTGGTCAAAATGACATTTTGTATATAACCTCCTATGGGCAGCCACCTGTCTTAAAAGGTCACGTATCTTGTGTCGCTAGGGTGGCTGCTCATAGCAGGTTCTACTGTACTACAGAATATTTTATTTATTTTGAGTTGATTTTATTTGGTTTGAAACCATTGCTTGGAGCCGTATATATATGGGTCTAGCACTGAAACATTTTTGTATAAACCAAGAGATAAATGGTTTTTTTAAATAGAAATCATCATGAATGTCTTAGTTAGCTCTTCTCGCTTAATTTTTTCATGAATAGAAATATTCTTCATCATTTGAAGCTGGAAATTGTGTAACAAATTCCAGCTTCAAATTATTAAGTTGGAGAAAAATGCCAAAGTGAGAATATTCAATTTACACAGATGTATAAATACAATTTCGTATTCACACATTTGTTTGATTTGAACATATACCAGTACACTTAAAATCAAATTATTGTTAGATTTATCCAAGGATGTAAATAGACAGGAAAAACACCCAAACTTCAGGAATTGTATAGAAGTGGCAGATTTCAGAACAAATAGAAAAATAATTCATGACAGGACAAGGTTCTTGCTATTCAATGCGAATTCAATAATTATTATAGCTGTAGAAATATTGTATAGTAATACCAATAAAAAAAGTAGTTAATTTAGCGGTTTTAGGAAATTTTCTTAGATTGCCAAAGGTATAAGTGCATGCAGATTTATTTTTTGAAGTTATTAAACATAGATGCACTCATCGAAAGACATTTCAAAACACTCAACACAAAAGAACTATTTTTTGAATTAAGCTATATATATAACTATATGCCATCCCATTGGATATAAAAGGGTGTATCTTTCCCTTTACTGCTAGAATGGCGAAATATGATATATCTAACATACTGACCTTTGTGGTGGAGCCTCCGTAGGGCTAAACACGCCTGTCTGAGCACGCACTGCAGCTTCACCAAAATCCACATCATTGACCTGCCGTTTAAAAGACTGGCGTGCCGCTTCCCCGAAGCTGATCTCCCCCAGAGGACGTTTAGGTCTCTTATTCCGCTCGTCATCTGATGATTCACTTCTTTGCGGTGAAGGAGTTCCAGATTGGGATCTGGGTGGCTGAGATGCGCTGCCATCACTACAACATACCATATAGAAATAGGATTAACCCTTAGAGCACTGACCCATTCAATTAAAAATTTTAGTCACTTGAAGTTGTGTCTCGCTACCGCGATCCACAACTTCAAGTGACTGAAAATAGTTGTTATTTGTGAAATTTAGGTCCCAATATATAGCAGTGTTTCAAGATTGAAGGCATATTTTACTGTGAACAACTCGTTATCAGGGGTTATAAAGGTGCTTATGAAAACACAGAATGTCTACTGCAGTCGACATCAGTGCTCTAAGGATTAGTCTCTACAGGCAACATGCTGGCTATATATATGATGATCAGGGGTAAAAAATCACCTATATGTTACCTTATGAAATCAAACTAGCCCTATCATTTAACTATTGTCGTTTTCAGTCTGTTTTATTAGCCGATTAAATCACTGTTATTTCAATGTGTGTCTAAACATCGAGATTTGCAAATATTTGTGCTCAAATTAACCCTTTGACTCCTCACGATGCATTAAAGCATCATTTTACATCCCTGAAAACAGACTTAATTGTCCAAGCACTAAGGTTTTTAGGACGAAAATTTCCATGAAACTGGTTTACCGAAAGATGGCAATTTTTTGTAATTTTTAAACCGCAACAAATCATCTTCATCCACTACAAGTCAAGAATTGCTGTAGTGGATGAAGATGACAATGGTAAATTCAGGCCTGAAAGGGTTAAACAAATATGAGTAATTTTTAGTCACTTGAAGTTGTGGGTTGCGATAGCGAGACATCACTTCAAGTGGGTGAAAATTAAATAAATTAACTCAGCAGGACAAGGGTTAACATACAATTTTAAGGGAAGTCAATATTCTACTAACCTTAGGCTAAAGGGCCAGTGCGAATTTCCATTCTGGCACCCTTCGATTCACAATACATTTTACGAAAGTTAGCTACCCTTCAACATGTTCAAGACATGATACATTTTACCAAAGTTACGTACCATTAAATACACAATAATAATAATAATTTGCTATACATCACTTTAGGCAGTTTGCATTTTACCAAACTTACCCACCCTTCAATAATGAATATATTGAACATAATATATTTCATTAACGTTACCCACCCTTCAATACATAATGCATTTTACCAAGGCTATATATAAAACATCTATATTTACCAAGGTAAGCAAAATATATCATTTACAAATGTTACACACTTCTAAAAAAATAATATTCAAAGTATTGAGTAATAAAATTTTTTTCACTCACTTAACCGGTGTCCTGCTGAATTGTTTCAATTGCATTAATTGTATTTTCCTTCATTTGAAGCTGGAACGGCTAACGCAAATTCAAGCTCCAAATGACGAAAAATATTATTATTTTTTTGCGTTAGCAATTCCAGCTTCATTTGAATGAAAAATTGTCCTAATCAAACCCCAAATTGTAGGAAAATTGAGTCTGTTTGCCTGCTGATCACCGCAATTGTCGTTTTAATTCCATTTAATTAGCCGATTAAATGACAGTTATTGGGAATGAAATGACTGTTTAAACATCAAGATTTGTAAATATTTGGTCGCAAATTAGACAAATATGAGTAATTTTCTACTACTTGAGGTTGTGGATCGCGGAAGCGAGACACAACCTCAGGTGGTTGAAAATTTAAATAAATTTACTCAGCAGCATAAGGGTTAACCCTTATGATGCCGGAACCGTACATATGCGTTATTAAGCAAATTGTGAAAAATAGTCCGAAGCGTTTCGGCAGCATAAGGGTTAGCCTAACCCTTATGCTGCCGAAACGCTTCGGACTATTTTTCATTCATTTGAAGCTGGAATTGCTAACGCAATTTCCAGCTTCAAATGACGAAAAATAGTTATATTTATGCAAAAATATACGTCTTCAAAATGTAAATATTAGATTACCCAAGCTTCTACCACAAAACATTTTAGCTAATTTGAGTTGAATTAATTTGGTCCACAATTTGCTTGATAACGCATATGTACGGTTCCGGCATCATAAGGGTTAACCCTTATGCTGCTGAGTAAATTTACAGTGTGGGGATCGACTTTAGGTGTCAGAATCTGACGTCTACAGATGTCAGATTCTGACTTCTAAAGTTGATCCCTGCGCTGTAAGTGTTAACCCTGCGACTGCTAAGACTATAGTCATTTTTATCTGTTTATCAGCCGATCAAATCAGTTTTATTGGGAATTAAATGTGTGTTTAAACATCAATATTTGCAAAATTTTATGTCCCAAATTAAACAAATATGAGTAATTTTCACTCACGTGAAGTTGTGGATCGCGGTAGCGAGACATAACTTCAGGTGGTTGAAAATTTAAATTATATAACTTAGTGCTTTAAGGGTTAAAGCACTGAATTATTTTTGTATAACCCATCTAGAACAAAGGTTTTTTTCAATTTGAAATCTTCATAAATGTCTTAGTTAGGTCTTTCCGATTCATTTGAATACCTATGACATGGGTCTAAGGCCAATACATTTTTTTTTTACTTTTACAGTGCTGGAATCTGATGTCTACAGACGTCAGATTCTGACGACTAAAGTCGATCCCCGCGCTGTAAGGGTCAAGGGTTAAATTGCCAATCATGATTGGCAATTTAACCCTTGATCCCCACACTGTCAGAATCAAAATATTTGTAATGACCGTAGACCCATAACATAGGTATTCAAATGAAGCGGAAAGTGCTAACTAAGACATTTATCATGATTTAGAATTGAAAAAAAACTTTGTACTCAATAGTTTATATAAAAATATTTCAACACTCAAAGAGAGGAGGGTTACTCACCCATCAGACACTTCACCTTCCTCTTCTCTCTCGACTGATGAGGAGGGCAGCGATTGTTTTCTGACAACTTTTTTCTTGCTCTGGTAATTATCGCTGTGTTCTTCCGCACTATACTGTTCCTCACTGGCACTCAGCTGAGAGTCATCCCTATAATAATAATAATAATAATAATAATAATAATAATAATATTAATAATAATAATAATAATAATAATAATAATAATAATAATAATAAAAACAATAAACTTTATTTATAGAGGATAGATCATTTAGTGGTACTAATTTGCAATGGGCCCTCTTTATACACATGCAATAGTACAAAGATTAAAATATGTACAAAACCAATGGCAAAATTATAATACAGGATATAATACAAGCTGTAATAAAATATTTAAAATTTTATACATAAACTTACACTGCAAAAACATCATGGCTATTAAAGAATATTTCCATGATAAATGTATTATTTTTTATTTAAAGTCATTATTCAGTTATTGCTTTACAGAAGAACCTGCTATGAGCATCCACTCTTATGAGCAGCCAACCTCCTATGGGAGGCCACTTGGCCATACCACATGGTTAATAATAATTAGAGATAATTATAAAAATAGTAAAATAAACTATTGTCATGTTGTGTAAAGATTTTTCCCGCACAAAATACCGCACCTATCATGACGAGACCGTGATCGGCTGTGTGAGCTAGACATCTGGTGACTGTCACGGCTACTGGAGGGTGACCTGTGTTTGGTGTGTTTTTCACCTCGTGGTGACCTACGATGATGTTTCTTCTTGGCCTTCACTCTGCGTCTAATTCTCTGCCTTCTTCTCTGTCTCTCCTCCTCACTCGTGCTACTGGTGGAGTCAGTGTCAGAGTGCGAGGAAGAAGCCACTGACATGCTCGTATCGCTGGACGACTCCTGTCGCATCCGTTTAATTCTCTGTCTCCCGGGACCGGACAAAGCAGGGTGCTCTGGTAAATCAGGACACTTATATTGCACGCTGTCATTTCCAGCAGCTCTGTCAAATAAATATCACAGCACAGTTAGGATTATGGTAAATATGATGTTTCTAAAATTTAAATAATGACTGTTTTTTGAGTGTTACTACTCACCACCAACCACACAGCAAGCAGTCTACAAAACATGCCATTTTTTGTCAAGTTAGTCAAGTGATGTAAGATCCACAATTAGGATCTTTAGTACTGGGTACATTAATTAGACCTGTAGCTGACGCCGGGTAGCAGGTGTGAAATCACATACTGGTCGATAGAGGCTGTACATAGCATCAGCTCAGTCAGTAGTGTTTGATAAGTCAGTTGGACATATTATTATTATAATAATATTATAATTATTATATATATTGTAAATATTTTAGCCTAGTTTAATTGTACATATTGCAAATATTAGTAGATAAGATTGAAATAATACTTAAATGTCTCGAACATATAGTAAATACCAGTAAAATAGATATAGGGACATATACCGTATTTATTCTAATAAACGCCCGGGAATACCCCAGGAGATTACAGGGGGGATGGGCACTTATTAGAGTAGCCATTTAATCATCATATAGTGTACATGATCGTGGGATTTATTTTTAAATCAGAGGGGTTTTAATTTATTAAAATATGGGGGTTTATTGAATAAATACGGTATATAGAGATGGTAGAGACAATAACGTGTCCATGCCAACATCTGGCGGACCCCTCATTAGAGAGAATTTTAAAATAGACAACATCTCCTGGATTGCCAGCTCCAACATTATGTGTTGGAAATGCCGATCCAGGGTATGCTGATTACAATAATTTAACATTGTATAGGCCAGCTCTAGCAGACACAACTGTGTTCATCGAAGTTGTCATATAAATGCTACATATGATATAAATAAGTTTCCACAAAAGACGGCATGTGGTTCTCTCATCCGTGGTGCTTGATAAACTAAACAGCAGCGTTAATCTACTGTTAAAGATCATACTGTGAATCCAATATGTATGTAGACTGGTCTCTCTCAGTGGAAATGATACTCTGATAACTTTACAACGCTTAATTCTATTTGTATATTTTCGCTTCATTTTAATACCTACGGGTCTACGCCATTATAAATAATTTAATCCTTCCAGTGCGAGAATGTCTTCATACGCTTATAAAGATGGTCACCACTCAGAAAAGGTTAATTGGTGTGGTGGCTACCGACCCCCAGTGCCTCAGAGGGTGTCAGTCACTGGACTCCTGGCATACCATCCAATACGGACAACACCCTTTGATTCTGAACTGAGCCGGGGTTATTGGTATCCGATTGTCACTGTGAGGTAGATGGGCACCGTCGCTGCGGCTCTACCCTGCTATAAATTTCAAAGTAAATTTGGAATAAAATAAAATAATTTCAACACTGTAATATTTGGTAGACCTGTGAGTTTAGTGGCTCCCCTCTAAATATTGGTAGACAATACAGGACTACCACTAATTTAGAGCCCTGCTGAAGTCTAGATGCTGGCAGATATGTGGCGCTCGCAGATATATGCTGATTAGCGTCACTGGCAGACATATGCTACTTAGTATTAATTAACCCTTGACCCTTTCAAGCCTGAATTTACCATAGTCATCTTCATCCACAACAAGCCGCGAATTGCTGTCGCAATTCTCGTCTTGTAGTGGATGAAGATGATTTGATGTGGTTTAGAAAATCAAAAAAATCACCATGCATTGGTAAAACAGTTTCATGGGAATTTTCATTCTAAAACCCTTGGTTGCGGGAAAATTCAGTCTCTTTTCAGGGATGTAAAATGATGCTTTATTGCATCGTGAGGGCTTAAAGGGTTAAAGCGCTGAATTATTTTTATGAAAACCTTGGGAGGCCAAAGGGTTTTTTTATTTCGAAATCATTATAAATGTCTCAGTTGGCTCTTTCTGATTCATTTGAATACCTATGTTATGGGTCTACGACCATTAGAAATAATTTCACTCTTACAGTGTGGGCATAGACTTTAGTCGTCAGAATCTGACGTCTACAGATGTCGGATTCTGACGACTAAAGTCTATCCCCGCGCTTTAAGGGTTAAAGAATATACAACGCTAAAAGATTTTATTATAAACCATAAAGATCAAAGAGTTTTTCAATTTCCATGTGAAATCCTCATAAATGTCTTAGCTAGCTCTGTCCTCTTCATTTGAATACCTATGTTATCGGTGTACAGCCTTTATAAATATTTTTACTCTTTTAGTTCTAGGGACCGTCTTTATACGCCAGAATTTATACGTCTACAGACAGCAGATTTTTACGTATACCACGGTCCCCGTACTGAAAAGGTTCAGCATAGTTGTCTTGCTTTACTTATTTCTCTGCAACTTATTGGAGCAAGAGCCTGCATTCTGAGAAACAATTAGAAAACGTTGCAAGACAGATCTCTGATCCTACATGCAAAGGCAAGCTAAGTCTGATTTGAAAGCATGCAAAAGCAAGCTGTAAAGCCTGCTCCCAAAGCAATGTAAATGCAAGCGGAGTCTTCTCTCAAAGCATGCAAAGACAATCCAATCTCTTAGTTAGCTCTTTCCGCTTCATTTGAATACAAAAGTTTTCGGTCTTCGGCCATAATAACTTTTGAATTCTTTCAGTACGTGAATCATCTTTAGACGTGAGAATCTGACATCTGTAGACGTCAGATTCTGATATGTAATGATGGTCTCCACCCTGAAAAAGTAAAATTTGTTTGGTGATCATGTTGTGCAGGCTACAGATCCAGTATATACAAGTTCTTCAAATCTCACACTAATGTACACACACATTTCTGAAAACACCTGGTTTCAAAAATTGTGCTTAAATATTTATAAGCATATGCACTTTTAATTTTATAAAATTTGCATGCACCTTATATTCTTATCCTACATGCACCGCTATGTAAGTCACCAACAGTTGGCAGTTATTGTTATGTACTTACTACAAGCAATTCAGTCTACATGCATTGGTATAATAATTTTAAATTAATTAAATATGAAGATAATGATCACTATCACTAACAATGAATCAGTAATTACCAGGGAGGTGGAGAGAGGGATTTACACCATTCAATATACACTATAGATCTGTACAGATCAAATTATCAAAGGTGTGTGTATGTGTATCATTTTAGATATTGGAGGTCCCATATGACAGCTCGAGTGGTCGCATCACCTTTTCAGAAATCAATTATGATTAAGTCAAAAAAATGACTTGAAAGAAGCCATTAATATATCAGTTTTAGTTGATATATAATTGCAATAATGAAGAAGTTGCTTGATTTACTTTTACATTCATCATTTACCATGTTTACTCTGGAAGCGCTAATTTATAGAGTTTAAATTTAAACACACTTAAAGATCTGTCTCGCTACCGCGACACACAACTTACAAGTGGGTGAAAAATACTTCTATTTGTACAATTCAACTTGAAACATATGTCAATCTAACAGCCTTAACCCTGACCGCCCGGGGTTCGACTTTTAACACTTCCTCAAATCTTCGAACCCCTTAGAAATATTGTGATACTGCTTAACAGGGTTCGAACACTGGGTAGTAGTGGTCCGACAAGCCACTGAAATTTTCCAGACCAAAATTGTTTAAAAGATCTTAAATAAATTATCTCTTTGTTCAGAATAGTGGGTAGCAGTGGAGTGGCAGGCCACTAATATTTCCCGGCCAAAAATTGTGTAAAAGTGTTGTGTATTCAGATACAATTTTTAAAAATCTGACAGGACCACCAGAAATGGAAGAGGGCCACCAGATTTTGGGGGCTGGTGGTCTGCTGGGCCAGTGCTCGAGAAACTTGATATGCTTAACATATAAATTTTGCTGTTTCTTCACAGAACATAAATTTTAGACAGGGAGTAATTCCCCAACAATTGATTTAACACTTTCCTATGCCTTTGAACAGTAGCTCAGTATGTCTGATAGTCGGGGATCCACATAGCGAAACGCCTTCAAAAATGGGTTGGACCTGACGTCGCCTGCTATACTTTTTATTTGTCTTTTTTATGTTTCGTTATGCCTTTGGGTCACATAATTGACTGGTCTGCTTTTTTTGCAAATTTGAGATGTGGCCATTTTTGTGAGCATACCCAGTAATTTTTACCGCTAAATTTGAAAAATGTTTTTTTTTTCTTTTCAAAGTGAATGTGGGTGATTTGGGCTGCTAATATATGGTTTTCGCATCGCATAACACAAGTGATGGCACGATTAAATGTGTTAGTATATCTACAGAAGCTTTCTAAATGATTTAGAGCTATATTACCTGTAAAAATCACTTCATTTTTGCGAATTTTTGTGTTATTCAGTTGTTAAAACACATTTATTGTAACAGAACTGCTGATATTTTTTTATATAGACCTATTTCGTTTTCCTTTTAAGTTGTAGAGGTTATATTTATCAGTCTCCAAAAGGAGGAGTTGACCTCATAATAAATTGCATCATGCTGATTTAACTAGTAGGCCTAGGGCCTATGAAATCAACGTGCCTGCATTCTGACAGTGGCAGTGGTAGGTTCCACTGTTTCACTGCTGTTGTCAGGATGCGTGCTTGCATGGTGGTAATAATAATTGCTGATTATGTCAAAGAGACTAGGAGCAAGACGACTGTAACGCTTTTAAGTAGATTTTGCAATTGCATCAGCTACCAAGATGCCCAAAGGTACATAGCAACTATGGCAAAGTCAGTTGATGAACAGATATGCCCAGAATGGTGTCTTCATACCAACTAATTTAAAGTCTGGTCGTTTTACACAGTTTGCATGTGATAATCTTGACTTCTAAGAGTATACAAAAGATGGACGAACACTACATGGCACAACACATATTATCTTTCAGCACAAAGATATTGGAGAAGAAGATACAGCAACAACTAGTGTTTCTCTGCTAAAATCACGCGATCTTCTCTAGAGTTTTCTCAACCATTTAATCCCAAGGAAAGTCACCTCAGTCTCAAGGAGTTGAAACAGAGCCGGTGCTGCAATGCTTAGACGTGAACTTCTTTTCAGACATGTCTTAACTCAGACATTTCAAACGCAACTGTGATAGGATATGGACCTTTCTTTCCACAATCTCCAACACATCCATATGCAGTTGAAGAGTCTGTCCAGTATTGCAGATACGTTTCATCAAAACTAGAACAATAATTTACAATAATCTCATGTGACCAAGCAAATTATGAAGTCGTCCTCGGCCTGCAAAAAAATAAAACCTGTTGAATATGAAAAAAAAAAGATTTTGCGCATGTGTGGCTTCTATATTGCCCAGAATTTCCTTGGAGCGATTGGACATTTAATGCGGAGCACTGGAGTGGCGGACATATTGGTTGAGGCTGATGTGTTTTTGCGGGGAACAGCAAATACAATTATTTCTGGGAAGGACTAATGCAATGCTGCGTGCTCATACTCTGTTGCATGCAGCTATTTTCACCCTACACTGAAAGGCATTTGCTGAGTGGCTGATTCAAGAACAGAAAGACATGGACTATATATGTATTTGCTTCGAATCTCCAACTACTTCTAGAAGATCTATCTAAAACTGATGCTGCTGGGGTGTCTTCTTTGTGCAATGATGCAACTAGCCAACTTCGTGAAGAGCAACTTCACATGACAGTATATAATAAGGCCTGGACATCCCCAACCACAAAGCTATGGCTGATGAACATAGACACGGTAAGGATTTTGAAGAGATTTATTCATGCTGAGCGTGCTGGACTGTGGGAGGAACACCTGGCTGAAGTCGAAAAAATGTCAAAATAGGACCTACCTAGTAGCAGCTTGCCATTACAAATACATGTCGTGCCTTCCACACTATTTGCAAGCAATGGGAAACCTCAACATGGTGGCTCCAAACATTCACCAGGCATTTAATAATGGCCAGTTTACCATTCACCCAATCTGAAGGACCATGCAATGGAGTCTCGACCGATATGGCTCTTGAAAAGACTTACAATCGTGATGCCAAAACCAAACTGTTTACTAGAATCAGTCAACAATCTACAGCTATGGAGAAATACTTGCAAGCGCTCCTGATGCTAACAGCAGTCTCTGAACAGACCAAGGTCATGGCACACCCCAATCCAAATGAACCTAAACACAGCCTAGACTCAAACAGTCAATCTGGCAAAGAGGATGCATGTACAAAACAAATAATTGAGGTGATTAAAAACCAGATGATCGATCGCTTCAGATGTGAACAAAAATAACTGTTAAATATATCTACAGGCTGCACAGCAGATTCTGAAGATCTGGTATGTGCTCGTAAGAAGGATAGTGAGGCACTAGCTGCAGCAAACTCAAAAGGCAGTGAAAAGGTGACTCCTCTTAGACTTGCTACAGAATAGAGCGCAGTTGTTAGAAATTAATATTTTGTGTAAGACTTAGATGCTAAAAAGAAGGTGGAGGTATTCAGCCATGAGTGGACAAGCTGCCCACCATCCCTATTTGAAGCAGTCGACCATATCTTAAACAGGGATATACTATGCGCAAAGGAAATAAATCCCACTACTTGGCTGCAATGCAAACAGCTTTTGGTAGTGTATGGATACACAAGGATATGCTCCCAATATCAAACAATCCTGGACTAATGATAGTAGATGACCAGGCATTAATTCAGAATTACCAGCATCTTGGAAGTAGCATGTTTCATGAACTATGAGAAAAATATCTGAAGCTGCTTCTCAGCATTATCTCAAATAACTGTAACTGTGTTCACTTTGTCGGTGATCGGTAGGCCTATGATGTATCCCCAGAATTAAGTCTTAAGGGAGATCACACACTGAGTGCGAAAGAAGAAGTAAGATTCGCTGCAGTAGAATTAGATAAAAACCACATGCCATGCTTGCCATTCCTGATTGGAAAAAGCTTTGTTCATAATCCCTGGAATAAGTTAAATCTTTTAAACTACATGGGAGAAAGTTGGACTTCAAAACACACGTTACTCCCTGCAGGATTCACGCTGATTCTGAGAGGAGTTTTCCGTGACCCTGGTCGCACAGTGCAGCTGTCTGTAGATCGTGCATTCGAGCTGCCAGAGTTGACTTGCGAAAAGCACGACACCAGAATTTTTGCTCACATGGTTTACTCCATAACACCGCATCACCAGAAGCATGCTTTCATTGTGGCCATCGACACTGATATAATCATGAAGTCATTATACTTCATCACACAGTTGGATGATCTACAGTAAAGAAAATGACTAACTATTCACCTGTTTATGCAATTACGGATGATCTGGCAGTGAAATATGCCGTTGAACCTGCTGATATTACATACATTCTTCTCAGCACTTATATATTAACCATCAGCTATCTCTACAGACGATGGAAAAGGCGTGACTACAAAGCTACTAACGATCGCCTGCAAGAACTTCAACCCCTAGCGAAATATGGAAATGATAGCGAAAGTTTAAATGTCCAAGACGGTGGCATATCATCAGCCAATTTATATGTAATGACTCTCTAGACAGGAATGACTTTGAAGGAAATTTGGATGCGCTACGAGCCCATCTCTTTGGTAACATTAGAGGAGACATGCGTCCATTGTTTTTTTGCATACATGTATATATCTTTTTCACTAGTCAGCTCTCTTATGTAGCTTAGTTCAAGTCCAGTTTTACTTGGCTTGATATATTTATTGCTAGATTGTAACTGATGAAGGTGGCAGTGGTGAATGTTAGCATAGTATTACTATACTGTTAATGATTTAAGGATTACATATGACAATACAAATACTTTGTGTGACTCAGTACATGTCATTTTGATCAGTATATTGTTATTTTGCATATTTATATTTCTTACTTGTCAGCCCTATTATGTAATCTAGTTCAAGTCTAGTTTTACTTGGTTCGATTCAATGGTGTATGTCAGCATAGTATTATAGGGATTACAAATATCCCCATTAGGTTATAAGGCTTACTTAATCAACGTTAATTGATATTATATATTAGTAGGCCCTAATAGTAATACTTCACCTCAGAACCCGGTATATGAAAATGTATTGTAATATCAAGGATTTCAACTCTGAATTATTATTCAGTCACCTACATCATTCCTTTCTCATAACATTCATTAATAATCACACGCAACGACACAATACAATCAATACATACAATATTATTCAGTGGCAGGTATTCTGAACTGTTCGACCAATTTTGTTCTGACTTTTAAATACATGTGCTTACGGATAAATCCACACACAACATTTACTATCACCATGCCATTGTTACTACATTGTAATGCAGTTGATTGTGGCCATTTTTAAGTAATCATGTACTGTCGTCATTTAGTTCACATATGGTCATTTTCAAATAATTAGTTAGTGGTGTTTTAAAGTGCAATTGTTAGTTAGTTATTATGGCCATGTTTTACTTATCATTTACTGTTGTTGCAAAGTGCAATTTGATTCACATTTATTATGCCGCGCTTTATTTTAGGATCAGCAATTGCTGTTTAACTGTGCCTTTTGTATATACATAATATACATAAAGTATACAACATAATACACTTTGTTTTATAGTGCCTCACTATTGTGTATTCTTAGACACTTGTAGCCTACTGTAAATTAGTTTTAGTGTTGATCTATTCATGTAAATGCGAGATCTGCCGTCTGACCCCCGATGATGCTGAACACATATAATTCAAAGATACTGTTTTCTCACTTATTTAAATACAATGTTTACTGATTGTTTCATGATACTTGGTATATGGTATTATTAATTATAATTTGCTTTACCCAATCAAAATTTCATATTACTTTCAATCTACGCGTGTATAATTTCTCTTAAATTTTTGATTGACATGACTATGACGTTGTGTTATGCTAGGCAATAATAATTTTATTTATTTTTGTTTGCTCATTTATTTTGTGCAGTACATAATAACTTATCTGTCTAGTCATGTGACTTGTATTTTTTAGTAAATTAATTTGTTTGTTACATCGTTTGTCTTATTTTATATCTGTATCTTTTGGTTAATGCTCAACACCAAGAAAACTAAATATGAGTACGTATTCCTATATCTTTGTACATTTTAAAATTCAGTGAAATGATAGGATAATACCTAAATATTACAGACAGTGGGCCTACTTTAAATTGTAAGTCTTTTTTTTTGTATTGACCTGGTTACGAAATATGCCTGACCCATATATCGTCTAATATCAGATCTCTAGTAATTACGGATGAATTTTTTAATAAAAAGGCATTTTTATATCATTAAAATGACTTCAAATCATTCGAAAAAGTTCTCCAAATACACGAGATCACACATTATTACAAAAATATATATTTTTGTACATTGATCGTAATTATTGACCAGACAAATGAAATAATAGTGAATTTTCAAATAATAATAAAAATCATTAAAACAAATTAGGGTACTCTTCAAAAAATAACCATAATTTTTTTTCGCAATATTTCCGGCAAAGCAGACCAGTCAATCTTGTGAGCCCAATAGCCAGACTAATAGAAAAAACACAAATAAAAAGTATAGCAGGCCACGTCGGGTGATCTCAAAATTTGGGTACCTGGATCCCCGACTATGACTTATCAAATATTTGATGGTCATGTCACCTTTCAAAAAACAACTTTTGACATTTTTTACACTAGCAAGCCTAATTATATAGTGTATTAAGTATCGTTAGGGGACCGTCATATTCACTTTATTGAGTAATACATTATATTTGCTGACTATTATATATCACTGAGAACTTTTCCTGTTTTTAATAGAAACCAAGACTAAATAAAAACATACTATTATACCATGCAGCATGCCTAAATGAGGTTAACTAAATGCACCAACAGCACCATGCTTTGCACATCTAGCTACGTAACTACACACTCACTTCACTGGAGAGAGGGACATTCCCTCTTTATTTTTCTTCGTGCGTTTACTTGATTTTGCAGATTTGTCTTCACCGTCTAGAGACCCAGAAGAAATCTCACTGCGAAAATATCACATCAGTGAGCTAAGCATCACCCATGTTATGTGACTAATCTCAGAATGATGATCATGGCTATTATGCTTTGGTATACTTTTATACCATATAAAACAGCAGGTGAAATATGATGCTGGGTAAAAATAACTCTTGCATTTAACAAAATGCCTAACCCTTAGAGAGCTGAAATATTTTTTGTTTTATATAAAGACCGAAGGGTTTTTTTCAATTTGAAATCAACATAAATGTCTGGATCAGCGCTTTCTGCTTCATTTGAATACCTATGTTATGGGTCTACAAGCATTAGAAATATTTTAATTCTTTCAGTGCAAGGCCGTCTTTATTCGTCTACAGATGTCAGGTTCTGAAGTATAATGACGGCCCCCGCACAGAAAGGGTTAATGCAATGATAATTTAATTTTTTTTCACCCGATGACCCACATGAAACTGCATCTCGCTACTGTGACCATCAACTTCAAGTGTACAAAAATTAGTAATATGTGTTTAATTTTAGACCACACATTTGCAACACCAACATCATTCCCAATAACTGTCATTATGCAGTCTATGACTATTACAAATCAATAGTGAAACCATTTGAGTGTATGGAATCACTTATGACTTGTCAGAAGTCAGCCCCCACAAATAAATGGTTGTAGTGGCAATGTACATGATGTACATTTTGATGTGACATGAGCTGTCAGTTGATATTTTTCATGCGCTAAAAATGGAAATATTTTTTCAGCTTCAAATATCTCTATTTTTTTTCAAATAAACTTCCTAAACTGAAATATTTGTTTAACTGAGCATCCACTGCAAAAAAATATTTTATGAACTTGGTTTTGAACTTGCTGCTAAATATAGATCAGGATTCAAGGTCTTTTCAAGGACTTTCAAAAAGATTCTTCAGGGACCAATTCAAATAGGGAGAGCAACATTAATATGAGTACATAATGATTTTATACGGCACAGCAAAGCCACAGGTAGCTTTGCTGTGACCTATAGTATAATACATAGATAATAATACATACAATTGTCATATTTACAGATCCTTTGTCAAAATTCAAGGACCTCTAAACACCTTTTGCTAAATAGACCATTTTTCAAGGCTTTGAACATGTTGAATACTGTTTGTAGAAATATTTTCAGGATTTCCAGGCACCTAAACAAACCCTGGTATATATCATCCCCTTGAAGTAAGAAGGTGCTAAAGTGCCACTTTACAAAATGGCAGCTTAGGATCTTCTCACTCCAAGGGGACAATATATTATTCCCAGCATTGAATATTAATTGGAGAAATATTTTCAAGGTTTCCAATCACATTAACCCTGGTATATATCGTCCCCTAGGAGTTAGAAGGTGCTAGAGTGCCACTCCAAGGGGACAATATATCATTCCCAGATGTGTTTTGGCTCACCTGTATGGTGTGGAATCTCCACTTCCGTCATTAGCGTCCTCCGTATTCATGATGTCAGCGTCGCTAGTTTGTTCCTCTGTCACATTAACATTCTCTGTCGCCAAGTAAACATACTGCTCTCCCTTAGAAGACTCAACATCTTCAGAGTAGACCACCTACAACATATAACATTTTACATGCTTTAGGATGCATATTCAACTTTTATGATACAGAATTGTTTCTGACTATTTTTCGTCATTTGAATTTGAATGACGAAAAATATTACATTGTGGAAAGAATATACATCTTTAATATTTAATAATTAGATTAACTAAACATCTACCACAAAACATTTCAGCCATTAGAGTTGAATTTATTTGGCGTGAAATTTGCTTGAAAACGCATATATACAGTCCCGGCAGCTTACGGGTTAGCCATCATAATACACGCTGTTTTTTCATTCACCTGTGAATCCCCTCATATCTCAAGATGAATGAAAATCTAACCCTTAACCCGTGTGATGCTGGAACAGTATATATACGGTTTCAAGCAAGTTCTAGATCAATAAATATCACTAAATTTGTTGAATAGTTTTTGGTAAATGCTCATCAGTTAATCTAATAATTCAATATTTGTCGTAGATGGAGATATCTATAGTTCAATAATTAAATCTGGGAGTTATCAATTTAAAAAAAAAAAAAAAAAAATGTAAGACCTTTTTAAGACACCGAGTGAGATAACCTTTGTTTATAAAGCCTTTAATTTCACAAACCAATATAAGATTTTTTCAGATTTTTATCAACCCTGACCTGAGTGTCGTCAGTCATAATCACGGTGCTGTCCTCGACCACCACTTCCCCGCTGTCCACCATCTCCACCTGATCCACGTACGAGTCCCCACCAAGCTTACTGTTAGTAAAAATAGATGTGAAGTCTTCATTCACATATTTCTTGTTCCTTGTGCGCTGTCGTCGCAGAGCCATCTTTTTCTCAAGCACCTGAAGACATGTGTAAATTGATAGCATTAAGAAAGCAAATAAAATTAGGTTAAGACAAAAATAATATCATCAATAAAAATTGTGACAATTTTTAGCTTTCATTCAATGTCGTCTGTTAAGAAGAAATTTAAAATCTACCAAAAATAAGGGGACATGTTGAAACAGCAAGGTTCTAACCCAAAATATCACGTTATTATCAGAATCATGAGTCAGATAAAAGAGAGTGAAAAAAAAATTCAACTCTGGAAGGGGTTGGATCTACGATAATTTATCATATATTGTTACAAAACCTTTTGTTCTCGAAGCTGTTCTTTGAGTTCTTGCTTTGTGCGCTTTGGGCGTCTGTCGACACTCTTCATAGGGCTGCCTATGCTCTTGGCGGGTGTAGATACAGGTGTTTCAGGGGTCTCTGGTACAGGACTACCGGGTTCATCAGCTTGAGGACTCGGACACTCCTCTGGTACATCTTCACCACTTTCTACATCTGTAAAACAAATAAGTAGAACCTTTAACCCTTAAAGCGCTGAATTAATTTGTAAAAAACATCGAAACCAAATGTTTTTTCAATTTGAAATCATCATAAATGTCTTAGTTAGCTCTTTCTGATTCATTTGAATACCTATGTTATGGATCTACGACCAATATAAATGTGTTGATCCTTACAGTGCAGGGGTCGACTTTAGTCGTCAGAGATTCTGGCGACTAAAGTCTATCCCGCACTGTAAGGGGTAAAATTAAATCAAATTGATATAAATATCAGCATGATGCGTGGTTAAAGAGAAATCACCTGCCTTGACCCATGTCATAATGAAACATACATGTCTATTTCAGTCATTCATCAACCCTTAAAGCGCTGAACATTTTGAAACCAAGAGACAAAAGGGTTTGTATTCAATTTGAAATCATCATGAATGTTAGCTCTTTGTTTTTCATTTGAATACACATGTTATAGGTCTACGGCCATTATAGATATTTTACTCATTAAGTGCAGGATCCACTGAAGTCATTCTCGCACTCATGCTGTTGGCTTTCACTACAAGACGTACGGTGAGATCAACCCATTTCACACTCTCTCTCCTATACGCTTCACTTCTCAGTTTGATTTTGCCGTTTAAGAAATTCGTACTAGAAAATACATACTGCATCGTTGGGTACGACGAGATGGGCTAATCTCGGCACTCGTCACCACATCAAGCCCTCGCCTTAGGGCTTGATGTGGTGACTCGCTCCTTCCCACCGATGCCGTATGCATGTAATCCCTGCTCTGAAAGGGTAAACCATTAGTTATGATCAAATTCAAGGCCTTGACCAGTGTTAACAAAGTGCAAGATCCTTCTGTCTCTATCGAAATTTTCTCCAAAATTGTTTATTATAGTATCAGGGCTCGAAATTGGACCAAACACTGGCTGTAAATTTTACTAGTCCTTTCCTAAATATCACAAGTCTTTCATCTGAATGAAATATTTCTTGCAAAAGAAAACAAATATTATGCAAGCACTGTAATAAAAAGCTGTGCTTATCATCATCATACTTCGACACAGACTTTGTCAAGCCCTCTGCATGCACATGGCTGTGCAGCAGGGGTACTCGCCTGGTAGAACAAGCTCAATAAAAAACTGAACTCGCCCTTCCCAGATTGGTGGTAGTCTTGGACGATCGGACAGGGCCAATTTCTAGCCTGAGTATGGAGCAGTGCTTAGACATTAGATTAATCCTTGCAACACTGAATATTTTTGTATAAACCATGGATACCAAAGGGTTTCTTTCAATTTGAAGTTTCAATTTTAAGTCATAAATGGCTTAATTAGATCTTTCCACTTTATTTAAATACCTATGTTATGGGTCCACTATCATTGTAAATATTTTACTCTTTCAGTGCAGGGATCGACTTTATACGTCAGAATCTGACGTTTATAGACGTCAGATTCTGACACATAAAGTTGGTCCCCGCACTGAAACGGTTAACATTCAGAAATATAGCAGCAAACCTTGTTCAGCTTTCTCTTGTTTTTCTTCTTTTCTTTTCTGCTTTACCTCTTCTCTGTCTCGCTTCCTCGCCTCTATCGCAGCTCTTCTTTGTACCCTTAGTTTATATCTGCTCTCCTTCTCCTCGGCCTGAAACACAACCATCAACGCTCACATGTACTTAACCCTTTCAGTGCTAATCACATATATAGCCATTTTTAACCATTCTTAACCATTAACCCTTGAAGCCCTCACGATGCATTAAAGCATCACTTTACATCACTGTATACAGACTTTACTTTCCTACAACTAGTGGTTTTATTATGAGAATTTCCTTAAAACTGTTTTACCAATACATGGCAGTTTTCTTTCATTCTTCACCCACTTCAAGTCCTCTTCACCCACTACAAGTCGAGAACTGCGGCAGCAATTCGCGGCTTGTAGTGGATGAGATGACATTTATAAATTTAAGCTCGAAAGGGTTAAAGCGCTGAATTAATTTGTAAAATACATCGCAACCAAAGGGTTTTTTCAATTAAGAATCATCACAAATGTCTTAGTTAGCTCTTCCTGATTCATTTTAATACCTATGTTACATGTATGTGTTTCCGGCCATTAGAAATATGTTGATTCTTACAGTGCAGGGATCGACTTTAGTCGTCAGATTTAGACGAAGTCAATCCTCGCACTTAGAGTGCTAATCACATATATAGCCATTTTTTAACCGTTGTGCTGCTGGAGCCATATATATCCTGTTTCGAGTAAGTTGCAGATCTAATAAAATGCCACTGAAATCCATAAAATAGCTTGTGATAGACGGTCAGTTAATCAAAATATTAATTTTCACATGTTTATTTTTCAAAAAATAGTCATATTTTTCATCATTTGAAGCCGGAAATTGCGTCAGCAATTCCAGCTTCAAATGACGAGAAATACAATTGAAACAATTCAGCAGGACAAGGGTTAACATTTTAAAATTTTAACAAGAAAATATGATGGAGAAACGAGCATTTATATTGTTAAAATAGGATGTGTTCTGATTTAAGTTGTACAAATGTAAATAATTTTACCAACTTGAACATGTTGAAGTTGTGGGTTGAGGTACCAAGACACAAATCCAAGTGGTTAAAAAATTAAAATTCTATAAAATCCTCTAAATGAGGGCTTTAAAACAGAACCATTGCAGTTCACATACTCAAAACAATGACAGCCAAATACAAAAAAAAAATAAAACCAATTATAGTGGTGAATGGCAATTCAAAGGTGTTAAATAAATAGGTAAATAATATAAGTTAAGTAATTTATATATGCGGTGAACAAATTTTCTGAAAACCTTATACAAAAAATACCGTGCAAGCACTCAAATACCCCTCGTCTGATGCAGTGACTCTTTATATGCCAGGTTTCAAGGCAAAAAATTGAAAATAAGAACGATTTATTAAATTTGATAAAACTAAAATGGCTGCCCCAGTCTCGTTTTCAGTCTCACATGAATACTAATAGACTCGCAGACCCCGAAAACCCATTTATATACCAGGTTTTGAGGGAATTCTGAAAAAAAAAATTGGAGAGATCTAATAATTATTTTTCAAGTTATCGCGTTAACAAGAAATTATTAAATTAAAAATCAAGATGGCCACCATAGCCTCATTTTCAGTCGCACACGAAAACGGACAATGCCAATAGACTCACAGACCTCAAAAACCTATATATACCAGGCTTCAAGGAAATTATGAAAAAAAAAATTAAATCGGAAAAAAAAAATTAGTCGCCAGGTGGCGGCCATTTTGATCATCGGTGGAAAGCTGAAAATCTAATCAGGTGATCTCCAAACTTATGGGTGACTTCACGTAAAAAAATGGGGACATCCAATAATTATTTTCAAGTTATCGCGTTAACAAGAATGTTTTATAATCTTTGACCTTGACCTTTGACCTATGAACTTGGGTAAGAAAAAAGTACCTGGAGGGGCTAAATGTTTATGAATTATGAGTTCAATCTGTTGCACCATGTTGGTGTAGTAGCCAAAAGAGTGCGTGCAGTGGCGGGGACGGCGCATGAAGGGGACGACAATACTCTTTGGGCCCAACGGGCCGAGGGGTGAAAAAGCAAAAAAGTCTCACTATTCTGGCCTTCCTTTCTTCTCTTGTCTCGTCATCTTCACTGTCGGTGTAGTTATACTGCAGTGACAGTAGCTTACCACGACGGAGCTTCACAGGACTAGAACCACTCTGGTCCATTGATGTGGATGTTTTTTCAGGTGATGATTCAGATGTGTTCATGCCTGAAAAAGAGAATACTAATGTGGTTTATTATCATAAAAAGTGTAGTTAACAATTACCAGATTACAGTATTTATTCTAATAAACACCCATATTTCAATAAAAGCCGTATCAATAAAAAAAATGCAAGTATTTTTCCTGACTGCATTAACATGATTAACATTATTATCTATGGTGAAATGTAGATGTGACCATTTATAATGTTCAATAGATCTGTTGCAATTTTATTGAGAATGGATCGTTGCGCAGCATAGTTTATTGGTAAGAACTTTTAAGAATCTAGTTAGAAGGAGCGATGCATAACCCTTTTACTGCCAAGCACGACTATATAGTCGTTTTACCCCTTTAAACCCTGACGATGCATCAAAGCATCATTTTACATCGCTGAAAACATACCTAATTTTCCTAAAACTGAGGGTTTTAGAACGAAAATTTCCATGAAACTGGTTTACCAATACGTGGTAATTTTCTTAAATTTTTAAACCACATCAAGTCATCTTCATCCCCTACAAGTCGAGAATTGCGGCAGCAATTCGCGGCTTGTAGCGGATGAAGAAGACAATGGTAAATTCAGGATTGAAAGGGTTAAAGACTTGCAAATGTTTGGTATCAAATTAAACAAATATGAGTAATATTCAGCCGTTTGAAGTTGTGGATAGCGGTTAGTGAGACACAACTTCAAGTGGGTGGAAATTATTTTATTATTTAATTTAGTGCTTTGAGAGTTGATGCATTTATGATTATGCCTCCACTATGCCATGGATATACAGACAGACATACCTTATATAGTAGGCAGGTGGAAGCAAAAAAAATGAATCAGGCTTCAGGCCACCTTTGTGCACATATAGGCTAAACTGGGCCAGGAGAACCTGAGGATGGTGAGATGATTGAAATGAAACTGTCGTCCAGACACAGGATTCGAAATTCGAGCCCTGAGGTCTGAGGCCGAGCACGCTACCTCTCAGTCACGGAAGCTCCCCACAATACTGACTTTCACACGCGGATGGGGAAGAAACTTTTTTTTTCTTTCAAACCGCCGAGACCAGGAACCGAACCCCAAACTCTGGCATGAAAGGCAGCGGTCCTAACCACTACTCTAGGGCCCCTGCCCAGGCAGGTGGAAGCAGACAAATAATATTAGTGAGTGGTGGCGGAGATGCAAAAAAATAACATTCACCCATATCCTGCTGATCACGACTATTGTTATTATAACCTGTTTTATTAGTCGATCATTGTATTGATATTGCGAGTGAAATCAGTGTTCAAACATTAAGATTTGAAATGTTTGGTCACAAATTAAACAAATATGAATAATTTTCAACCACTCGAGACACAACCTAAAGTGGTTGAAAATATATATTAATTAATTTAGCAGGAAATAGGTTAAAGAGTTTTTCAACTGCTTGATGATACCTTGTGTGGCATTATCAGGACTAGCATCACCATCATCTGCCTCGTTGTCCTCTCCCGCAGCCGTCATTTCCATGGACTCCTCCACAACCGCATCCTCCTCAAAAAACGAGAGATCGCTGGTGTGTACCGAGCTGATCGTGACGTCAGACAGCTGACCAGAATCCTCCTCTGCGTCGTCCCACGCGAAGTGGTAAACCTTCCCCTCCTCCTCCACCTCCTGGTGTACCTCCTCCTGAGGTGGATGAGGGTCAACCTCCTCCTGTACCGCGTGTGTCATCACTCCCTCCTCCAGGTTCACTTCTTGCTCCTCTACCACCTGCTCCTCTACAACCTCCATCTCTACAACTTTGAAACTTTCTTCTTTCACCTGAAAGGTATACATGTACATGGCATAAAGAGTTCACAAATTACATATTCATATTCAAGTTTATATTCAAGTCATATTCAAGTTTAGGCCACATTTTTTTTACTAATTGGTTCTCGAGAATTTGAGTGTTGAGTTATTTTATTAAAAAAAAAATGCATAATTTAAAAGGACTGGCCCAGGCTAAAATCATAATATTTTTGCTTCTTAATATGACCATATGATGTAAACATGTCCATAGACTAGAACTGCAAATGTTGTTTAATTTTCCCGCTGTTCATTCACCAGTTAGAATGGATATAGAGACGAAATTCCCGTATTTCTAATTTTTGACATGGTTGTCAATAATTAGGAATTTTGTCTCTATATCTAGCCCAACTGGCAAATGTGCTGCAGAAAAATTAAACAACTTTTGCAGTTCTAGTCTATGGACATGTTTACATCATATGGTCATATTAAGAAGCCAAAATAAAATCATCGATTTTTTATGATTTCAGCCTGGGCCAGTCCCTTTAAATTATTATGTCAATTTATATCAATAAATAGTGGGTCGGCGACCGGTATAATAAAATTTAAAAAAGACAAAATTTTAATATTATTTTTTTATTGATTTTAAATTATTGTGACTTGGCTGTCTTGAGAACAAATTAATCAACGAATTTTCGCCTTAGCTAGATCTGCGCTGATTTAAATCTGTGCTGAAAATTATGCTTCAAATCTGTCTGCTACAAAAATTTCCAGATAACCCTGAATTATTGATCTATTTCTAATTGATAAAACAAGTGTAGGATTAGTGAAGCCAAGCATATCACAATAGCTAAGATTTACAAATCAACATTCTGTGATAGTCACCGATCATCATTAATTGAGCAGGGCTCAAACCTGAAAATATATGTTTTTTGTTTCCACTTCATTTGAATACCGATGCTATGGGTCTACGGCCATTAGAAATATTTAAATTCTTTCAGCGTGGGGATCTGTATCACCTTTTTACGTTTCTCTGTCTTCTCTGGTGGTGGCTTGGGTAAAGGGATGTTTAGCAGGTCCTCAACTGTCAAAGGCTCAAGTTTCTTCTTCTTTTCACGTTCTTTTTCCCGTTCTTTCTCCTTTTCCCTTTCTCTCCATTCTTGCTGTAGTTGTCGCTCATACTCTGCCTGTGCCGGGGACCCTTCTACTTTAAATGCGTTAATAATTGCATCCGGCATTCTTACATGCCCAGGAGCACCCGCTACTGACGGACTCTTCTCAGGTGTCATGGGTAATCCAGGCTGGGGGAAAGATGCTGGAACAGTACCGGGTACAGCAAATGGTGCCACAGCGGGGTACCCAGGGACCGTCGGCTGGTACGCACCAAACTGGAAAGGTACTGTCATTCCAAAGGGAGGAGGAGGATAGCTGACATTGATACCCTGGACAGGAATACCACCGGGGTTGTTTATTTGCTGTGGTAACGCTGGCGGTGGTAACGCCGTATTCACAGGAGGCCCAGCATGCATCGGTAACATTGTACTGGAGGCAGGCATCTGAGGTATCGCAGCAGACCCAGGAGGTAAATGACCCATGGCCCCAGGCTGACAGGGTACACTAGGGACAGCTGTCGATACATTGGCTTGAGTCGAGCTGTTAGGTGTACCGCCAGCAGGGTTAGGACTGTCACGGATATTTACATCCATGAGTCGTCGAATACCAGGCCCAAATCCAGGAGAACTAAAAGGCGGTGTGGAAAAACCTGCAACAAAAAGTACTGTGGTATTAACCCTTTGCTGATCATGACTAGTGTCATTTTAATCTGTTCTATTAGCAGATTAAATTACTGTTATTGGTAAAGAAATGAGTGTCTAAACATTAATATTTGCAAATGTTTGGTGTCAAATTAAACAAATAGTACCGTATCCCCGCGCATAAACGTGCATGCACTTATATTCGAAGATGCACTTAATTTTCGAAAACACGTGCATGCACTTATATTCGAACATAAAAAATATTTTAAGAAAAATACATGCACTTATATTCCAACTTGAAATGACCTTGCTAATGAACAAATAATAAATATTTTGACATAGAAATGCACATTTGTAAACTTATTTTTCTTTAATGACATTTATAGTACGTATACCTTATTAACACACCATCTTAGCAGATGTGCATTATAAAACCTTATTTCAAAAAAAAAAAAAATATTTGCATTTACTATATAAATATAAGTCTAGTTGCGAGGCGCAAAAAAATCTTCACTCTTTCAACAGCCAGCCATCATTCCATATAGTGCATGTTTGCATTGTCACAGCTATCGTCAAAAGTGACGTCCAAACCTCTGTCTACAGGTCTAGGAGGGCTAAAGACATGATCATTGTTGTAAAAACATAACGTTCTCATCAAATAAGATTAAAGATTTGTCCAACAACGGAGTCTCTCCCCACTGACATGACGCTTCCCCACTCTCCCACCCTTTGTGAACTGCTCGTCCACTTGTGCATTATTTTTTCTTCGCGGATTTAGTACTCCAAAAGAATCTTTTTAGATGAGTGCAAAGTTTATTTCAATAATTTCTGGCGTCTTGTCGATAATCGGCTAAATGGGGGCGGGTGTTACGGGGGTGATTCTTATAATGTGATTTAATAGACTAATTTCTTCTTGTCGTTTAAGGTGTCAGATTTGGTGAAACAATTCCTATTTAGAGGGGTGCACTTAGTTTTCGAAAACAAGTGCAGTCACTTATATTCGAACACAAAACAATTTTAAGACATCCGTAAAACAAGCGATTTTCACTTATAAGTGCATGCACGTTTATGCGCGGGGATACGGTAGTAATTTTCAGCCACTTAAAGTTGTGGGTCGCGGTAGCGAGACACAACTTCAAGTGGCTGAATATTTAAATTATTCAATTTAGCAGGATAAGGGTTAAATACACATTTTCAATAATTTAAATTCAGCATCACTTCTTCTTGTGACTCAATTTTATCAAATCATATTTATGAACATTGATTATTGGGCCTAAACATGCTAAAAAAAATTAATTATGTTTTTTTACAATTTTTGCCCAACCCTTTCAAAACATGTGCAATCCAAACGTATTTGGCTCAGCCGGGGGCTTGGCAAAAAAGTGCATGTGCCTGACCCCACGATATGATCAGTAGATTTATCATCAGCGCTTTAACAGGGTCAAGGGTTAAGGGTGGAAGATGACCTATACTGACCTGCAGGAGGGGGTGACCTGAAGCTTGGATCTTGTACTGGTTGCTCGATAGGATGCTCTCTCTCGTGTAACATCTGCTGCTCTTGTCTAAACTGCTCATCCTTCATATCATCCCTCAGTTTTAATTTCTGCTTCCACAAATCATAGTCCATTCCCAGATGCTCACACACCATTCTGTCTATTTGCGGTTTGAAGTCTGTGTAAACCTTGGGGTTGACAACTTGCTCCACAATATGATCAACTCCATTTGACAGCATAGGCAGCCTACTAAGATACTTGTTATAACTTCATACTCATGTATTGCACAAATTTACCTACAGTTCTATGATGTATATAATGTTACGGGATACAGTTACATGAATATAAAATGTTTTAATAAGAATACATTTTGCATAAATATCCACCTGACAAAATAAAATAATCATTGGAACTGCAATTTTATTTCCAACACATGTGTCATTAAAAAAAATATATATTAATAAAATGGCTTCTGGGAAGATATTCTTCAATAGTGAATTTATAATATCAGGGTATCTGCCACTTGTCTGAATCCCTCCATTCAATACCAAAGGGGGATGTCCATAATATATATACCCGTTATATAATATAATATATAGCCTCAGAATTGATCGTAGAAGGTATCATATGTATGTTTATTCCTCACACATTCACCCCCACTTTGAGATCTAGATTTTGAATTTGCCACGCCCCCACCCCCCAATATTAATAAATTAACACAAAATGCATGTATGTAGGCCTAGGCATACAAAGTGCAGTTAAAATAATATATGTATTCAGTCAACACCTAATTGAATACTTACTCATGCATATGTCTTCTTAAACAGTCGCGGAGGTGATTTTTGTTCACTCCATGATGCCATTTTTGTGTTAATAGAAATCTGCCAACAGCTCCCTCCACTCGATAACGCAGATTCTGGTAGGCTGGCTGTCAACATAAATCACAGTTCATACTTTAACCGACATTCACCACGTTAAACATGAACAGTTAAATGTTGTTATAATCTTAACCCTCACAGTGCTGTGATCGACTTTAGTCGTCAGAATCTGACATCTGTAGACGACAGATTCTGACGTCTAAAGTCGATATCCCACACTGTAAGAGTAAAATTATTTCTAATGGTCGTAGACCCATAACATAGGTATTCAAATGAATCAGAAAGAGCTAACTAAGACATTTATGATGATTTCAAATTGAAAAAAACCCTTTGGTCTCCATAATTTTCATAAAAAAATTCAGCGCTTCAAGGGTTACTTGACTTACACAGCATTTGTGATTTTGTTTTTCTACTATACACCAGAAACCTGGAAACTTAACCCTTACACTGCTGCATAAAATTTGCAGCATATGGTTTCCCACTAAGTAATATCTGGCACGTTTTTTCTTCAAAAAAACATCTGATGAACAACTGATATTAAAAGCCATTATATTACGAAATCAGTCAGTTAACTATATTTAAAGCGCAAATAGAAAGACACCACAAAACGAAAGTAAAAATTCAAAAGATTTTTTTTTAAGAATTTACTCGGCGACACAGCAGGCTGCGCTTGGTTTATTTTGGGTGACTATAGTCGCCTCTAGAGATAGCAGTGTAAGGGATAACCATGATAACTGTGTTGAGTGGAAATATGATACAGTATATAGCCTATATCGTCACCCTAAATAGAAAATGGAAAAGGCATTTTTGGAAATTTTGAGTAAAACCATAGGCTAAACTCTATAATTTTTCATACATTTATTATAAAAATAATTGTCAATGTTCTAGCCTACAGCCTTATAAATATATGCCTAACACATGCAACACCTTCACTTTTCATGAATTAGTTTACTAAAACATGTAAAAGGTTTACTAAAAGATGGTGAATAATATCCAGTTGTGATAGAGCTGGCATGCCTTAAACATGTTAAACTTTACAACCCCCTTATTTATTGGATATTGTTGAACATGTTGAAAAATACTGCAAATTAAGCAAAGCCAAACATATATATTTATAACATGATAATAGAGCTAACGTGACCACCATCATGATCATACCATGAAAAATATTGCAGGGGTTGCCTTTTATTTTGGGGTTAACAAATCTTCAATTTTCTCTTTTAGTGACAAGACTAGAATCCCTCGATTAAGGTGTTAGCATTGAGCCCTTTATTTTAGTTAAGCAAACACTAGATTGTTAATTCATTGATTGGACATGAAATGTATTTTCCCATCATCTGTATAGGCTAGGCCTACTGATAGTCTGTAACATAGTCCCCTGCAGGCCCAAGTACTTCTCTGCGAAGCCAAAAGGCAGTATTTTTCCTTCCGGTTTGGCACAGCAGTAGCAGGGCCTGTAGATAAATAAAATGATAGGCTTATATAAATAATACATATAGCATGAAAAATAAACAATGTTTTGCCAGTTCACCGAAATAGCTAATACCCTGATAACAGAGTTTACAATTCCAATTACACATTTTTTGGCCTAGTTGGCTAGTGTCACTGCCAGTCAGCAGTGGTCATCAGGCGTTGATCCAGAGCCAGAGGGGGGGGGGCGCACATCTAGCCTTTTTTTTCCCGAATCTTTTAAAAAGTCCCTAAATTGTCCAAAAAATCCTGGGGACGTATGAGCCCCGAACCACCACTCCCCTCCTTTTTCAAAGGATTGATCCGCCTCTGGTCAGGAGAAAGTATCAGCCACCCTAACGGCCTCAGGCTCAGCCTCGGCTCAGGAGTCTTGTTTTGTTTTGTATATACTGAGCACAACTTCCTAGTTTGGAAGACTAATGGCTCAGGGTGTTATCACACCACGGGTGCTATCGCACCACATTGTGGATTTTCTGGGGTCTCGCTGGATGGAAACTGTGCCTACGTCTATTGACCTTCTTTTATGTCCAACTCTAGTTCAGTCAGACGAGCCATCTGATTTACGTGGTTCTCTGAGCCCCACGAATTTTTAAGTCACCGCTCACAAGTGTGAAGTGAGCACTGAGCTTGTAGTGGAGGGCGAGATCCTTCTGAGTATACTCGCAGTCAAATTAACCAGGATCGCATGATTTTCGGCGATTTTACCATGTTTACCGTCAATTCTACAGCGATTTCCTTCAAATTTTGCAAAGGTCATTTTTTATTCAAATCCTAACAGCCCTGAAAATTTCGTAAAATTATATAGCGTATTTCAAAAGTTAGACCATTTGACATGTAGTAAAAGGAAATTACGACGTCCCTCTATAATCCCATTAAACATGTTAAGCTAATTCTAGAATTTTATTACATGGCAAATGGTTTAACTTTAAATATATAAAACATAATTTTGCGAATTTTTTACCCCTGTTAGGATTTTAATAGAAAATGGCCACTGCAAAATTGCAAGAAAATCGGTTCAAAATTGACAGAGAAATCACCGAAAATCATGGAATCATGGTTGATCATTTCTAAATTGACGGTGAGTAGGCCTATATGATATACTAATAAGCTTGTTGACTGTTGTTCAAAGTGAAATCAGACAGTGACCTGCTTATGAACATGGTGGAGCGGGTGTTAATTTCCTGATTTCTAATTATTGACAACCATATGTCAAAAATAGGAAATGCGGGAATTTCGTCTCTATATCTAGTCTAACTGATCAATGCGCAGCACAAAAATTATAAAAATTTGCAGTTCTAGTCTATGTACATGTTTACATCATATGGTCATATTAGGAACCCGAAATAAAATCACCGATTTTTTTATGATTTTAGCCTGGGCCCCTTTAAGATATGCAAACAGTGTTCATTTGAGTGCGCTATGGGGAAATACAGCACTCGTCCAATGAATAAGAGGTGAGCCTTTAGCAAGTTTAGCTTTAAGTTTAGGGGAACACTTAATTTATTGGACATGTGCTGTATTTTCACATATCGCACTAAAAATTAACAACGTTTGTATTTTCTCACACGATCAAGTCACACATGACATGTGACGTCACATGACATAAGTAGGCCTACCATACTCCATAGGCATAGATTGCAGTTCAATCTAGGCCTAGGGAGGCTAGAGCCTATACTCGCCGTCAAATTAACCAGGATCGCATGATTTTCGGCGATTTCTCCGTCAATTCTGAACCGATTTTATTCAAATTTTGCAAAGGCCATTTTCTATTCAAATCCTAACAGCCCTGAAAATTTCGTGAAATTATATAGCGTATTTCAAAAGTTAGACTATTTGACATGTAATGAATTGAAATTACGACGTTCCTCTTTAACCCCATTAAACTAATTTTACAATTTTATTACATGGCAAATGGTCTAACTTTTGAAATGTTGAATAATATTTTGCGAAATTTTCAACTCTGTTAGGATTTTAATAGAAAATGGCATCTGCAAAATTTCAAGGAAATCGGTTCAAAACTGACGGAGAAATCGCCGAAAATCATGCGATCCTGGTTGGTCATTTTTAATTTGACGACGAGTAGACTATAGGCCAGGGCTATGCTATGCCTATGCCTAGGCTATGGCATAGCCTAGGCTATGGCTAGACTTAGTTAGAGACTAACTTAAGAGTGCGATATGCAGTGATATGCCATATGGGCTGATACCGATAGGGTCTATACGTCTCATAGTGAAAACCACTGGCACTACACAGACTGACACTGACAGTGACAGTGACTAGGGCCCGGTAGCCGGTAGGCCTAGGGGGTGACAGACTCACAGAGTCAGAGTCTGACAGAGACAGAGTGTGAGAAACCAGTTGGGAGTATATTGGACATGTTGAATACGATTATTATTATACGGTACCTTCGTGTCCACATCAGCCAAGCACTCTTTGCGGAATTTATCAAACAATCCTTGTTTCTTTAGACGATCAACAATATTGTTGATTTCTCTAGATTCACTTGGATCTAGACCATTCCGTGTTGAATCCATGATATTGGGGATAAACTGGGGAAAACCCCCTCAGTTTGCCTTTCTGGCAAATCCACGGGGGGAATCCATGCGTCTCCCAGGTCATGGGGCACACAGAACATACCAAATTGTAAACGGGAAAGGGGGAACATAAAATATATTTAGGTAAAATTGCATTATTTATTTTAAAAATTAAATAATGTTATACACATATAACATTGGACATAATTTATTTTAATTGCCTGTTTTTTTTATCCAGAAATCGTTCTTTATATTTCAATAGAAAACTTCAAGGAATTTTAACGAATGCTGCCACCCCTTTGACACAGATAATTGCTGTTCGGAACGGCCTTGACCTAGAAGTGACGTTAACGCCACCTTTCTGTCTGTATTGCTGGGCGGCCTGACACTGAGTGGGTGACAGCATGCAGTGAAGACACGACGACACGAACACGATACATGCAACAATCTGCCTTGTTCAGCAAGAATGATTTCATAGTTTAACAGATTGATATCACATACATAAGTTAGGATACTTTGACAGTCAGTTTCGGATATGGCGGACGACGGAGATGATTACGAAGCTCTGCCTTCGAGTACCTCGATACAGACGCACATGGTGGCTGGGGCGGCTGCTGGTGTCATGGAACATTGTATCGTTTACCCAGTAGATTGTGTAAAGGTATAGCCTAAACATTGATAAACTAATCCGAAATGATACAAAAGTTCAGTTAATTGATGGGAAATGAGTAATATTGTCACATGTGTTTAACTTCGTTGAGTAGGCTAGACTAGACACTAGATCTAGTCGAGACCAATTTTAATTAAAAAAAAAAAAAAAAAAATTTCAGCTGTTTATCGACAGTGAACAGAGGGCTGGTAATGGCACTGTAGGCAGTGTAGCGGTACCACTAAACAACGAAATGCCATCGAAATACCACTATGATCGAAATGGCACAAGAAATGCCGGGTAAAGGGTGGTAAAAGAAACGTGTAAAATTACCAAAATTCACATATACCTCCACTTATATATTATACATATCATACTAAAATTTTAATACGATACAACTTCAGTAACATATCTAAAAAGCGAAATTTTGATAGGTCTTGCTAAACAAAATGATCAATAGACGGCAATAGACGGCAAGCGATAGAAATGTCATTAGAACGACTCGAAAAATAAAGGTACAAAAACCAAACTTTGCATATCTATTATATAATATATCATAAATAGAATTGTGTGAAAATCGGAAATCGGCTTTTGGAAACATATTCGTAAAAGTAACTTTTAACTGATATGACTTGTACCTAGGCTTAAGATAATTTCAACAAGGGAGGTTTTAGAAATGTCACGATCATGACATGAACCAAACAAGGTACGGAAACCAATTTTGGTTTATATCATACAAAATATATTCTACAAATTATATTGAAATATTGGGAAGATACGATGTCATGATCATATTTTATAAGTGGCCTTTTGATCGGTACAGCTCCGCAGCGAGCGCTCAATCACACATAAGCAGAAGTTGACCGCGTAGGTCTATTGTTAGAACATGTCGAAATGCCACAAGAAATGCCAGGTAGAAGGTGGGAATGGCTGGACCTAAATTTCTGAAACTTCACAAACCTCTCCCTTAATATCTTATAGATATCATACTCAAATATTAAGACGATACAACTTTAACAACGTATCCAAAAAGCGACATTTCGACAGGTATTATAAGTAGGCATATTCCAACTCATACAACTTACAAGCAACTATAAGGTAAGCGCTCCAACAGTGCTAGAAATGTCATCATATCGGCATGAAAAACAATGATACATAGACCAAACATTGCACACCTATTATATATTATATCATAAAAATCACTGTGAAATGTCGAATTGATACAATACCGGTAACATATTTTAATAGTGGCATTTCGATAGGTAGGCCTAGATTACAGGTCTCTCGCCCTGCCGCGTAGGCCTATTGCTATGTTGAAATGCCACAAGAAATGCCAGGTATAATGTGGGAAAGGATGGACATAAATTTATGGAACTTCACAAGCGTATCCCTTAATACCTGATAAATGTTATAATCAAATCTCAAGATGATTCCACTTCAGCAACGTATCTAAAAAGCGGCATTTCGATAGGTATCAAGTACGCCCATTCCAACACAAATGACATATGGATCAGTGCATGGTAAGCGCTCGAACAGTCATGATAACGGTAAAAAATATTATGATAGGGGCCTACATCAACCAAACTTTGCACACCTATTACATATTATATCATAAACATTACTATGAAATAGTGAATTGATACGATGTCGGTAGCAAATTCAGCAACGTATCTAAAAAGCGGCATTTCGATAGGTATCAAGTACGCCCATTCCAACACAAATGACATATGGATCAGTGCATGGTAAGCGCTCGAACAGTCATGATAACGGTAAAAAATATTATGATAGGGGCCTACATCAACCAAACTTTGCACACCTATTACATATTATATCATAAACATTACTATGAAATAGTGAATTGATACGATGTCGGTAGCAAATTTAAAAAATGGCATTTCGATAGGTATCAGGTTATAGGCCTTTCGACCTGAACTTACAAGCTGATGGCGTGAGAAATGCCACCAGGACGGTATGAAAAACAAACATTAAACCAAGTGCATATAATATTATGTATTATATTACAAACAAAATGTTGAAACATAGAACTGATACGATGTGAGGAACATATTTAAAAAGTGACCTTTTAATAGTAAGTGCTACGGAAATGATAATGTGGCATTTGGAATGGGCCTACATTTAAAAAGTTCAATTTTTTTGTTTGCAGAAAACAGCCCGAATCACGGCTTTAAAAGACAACACTCCATCCCGTCAATTACCTATCACCTTACCCGAATCACGGCTTCAAAAGACAACACTCTATCCCGTCAATTACCTATCACCTCACCCGAATCACGGCTTCAAAAGACAACACTCCATCCCGTCAATTACCTATCACCTCACCCGAATCACGGCTTCAAAAGATAACACTCCCATTACACACCCCCGCCTTGTTTTTAGTCACAATTACAAATATCAAACCTAGCTGTCCCCTATTTTTATTTCTTTCACTTTTAATTTCAAAAAAATCGAAAACGGTACAATATGAAATATTATTTATTTTTGTTTCCAAACATGACGGAGAACAGGTCAAGACGACCTCTACGTGGCCTGGAAACCATATCACTGAATTAAAATTATTTAATAAAATAATATATGACAGCCTGATAATTACCATATGCATTTCATGTTAGAGGCAATTTACAAAGTCACCGGTCTACCTCTTGGGCCAAGAGGGTGCCATTCGTGGCCGAGTGCAGAACAAACAAGCGTTAATTGATCCCCCATTAATACTCTGTATCCCCAGTGTTATCCAGTGTTATGATCTGATGATGAGAAGGCAATGCGGAATGCCATTGATGGTAACTTCCCATCTTCTGCAGCCGCTACATGCTTTAGGCATGTGAAAGAGAATGCCAATGCCCAACTCACTAAGATAGGCACTAGTGAGCAGTCAAGACGTGCACTGTCCAATGCAATCTTTGGTGTGCACGGACTTTGGGGTGAGGCGGATAGGGTTGTCTTTAACCAGACTGTCAATGAGTGTAGAGAAATAATCAATAGCGAGGCCCCCAGTTTTATGAGCTACTTTGATACCCGTGTTGTCCCCATGGCCAAAACTAACTTAGAGATTGAAATTAAAACTAAATTGCCAGTTCTTTCGGACAAGTGGACCAACAACAATGCAGAATCCATCAACCATGTTGTTAAGGCCAAAGTTGAGTGGAAGCCACAGGCTCTGTACCAACTTATAGAACACTTGTACGAATTAGTTAGAACTCAGGAAGTATCTGTAGAGCGCGCCATAATTGGGGAAGGGGATTTCGAATTAGGTTCTGAATTTGTTAACCACCAAGTTTCTGAAACTGCATGGATCCGTAAGACCCCACACCAAAGAGAAGCTCACTTGGCTAAATTTTATAGAAGAACAAAGATGTCCACAAGAAATATCATCTCTTCAAACAACCAACTTGTGGTAAAGAAACCATTGAATGGCGGAAAAAAACCCAACCAAGTAAAGAGAAAACGGGCGACAAAGACAACAACAGTAATTAAGAAAACACAGAAAATGGCCCAATAATTGTATGTGCATATTAACAGTTTAATTTTATTTAATTCACTGTACGCCCTAATGATTTGTATACATGTATAACCAATTATGGTCGCATCCATATGCGACCTACATACTCATTACATTGCTATTCATATACTCAATATTTTTTTATGAGCGATACACAAACAATTGAATTCATTTGTATCCAAATATTGCATTGTTGTGGAATACACCCTATATTATTATGCATTGTTATATGTTAATAAACATGTGAATATTATTTTGTATTTGTTTTTATTATTCTGCGTTGTTCATTTTAATATCGTCACCTTGGTATTAGAGGGTCAAATCTGACACCTTGTAAAGTGGTAGATAGGACTAACACCAAGGTGACGATTGTCACTCGCCGTAGTTGTCACACGCCGTATAATTTATACCTATCGAAATACCACCTTTATGTATGTTGTAAGCATCGTATTGCCTCAATATTTTACTATGGTTTGTAATATATATTATATTTTATATATGCAAAGTTTGGTGTCTGTAGCATTTTTTATTCATTCCGTACTTGTGACATTTCTAACACTACCGTTGTTCTAATTGATCGACCCTGTGCCAAGTACAATATATTTGTAGGCCTACTTATCATGTCTATCGAAATACCACCTATTATGTATGTTCTAAGCATCGTATTGTCTCAAAATTTCACGATGTTTTGTATTATATATTATGTTTTAGCTATGCAAAGTTTGGTGTATGTGGCATATTTTATTCACTCTGTACTTTTGACATTTCTAACACTACGGTACCGTTGTTCTGATTGACTGTGTCGTGTGCCGAGTGCAATATATTTGCAGGCCTACCTATCGAAATACCACTTTTTCAATATGTTCTGAGCATCGTATTATCTCAAAATTTTACTATGGTGTGTATAATATACTATATATTAGACATACCAATTTTAGTGCATGTAGCTTTTCTTATTAATGCCGTACTTGTGACATTTCTAACACTATGTTGTTCTCCTGCTGTTCTAATTGATCGCGTGCCGAGTACGATATATTTGTACATATTGAAATACCACTTTTTAAATAGCTTCCCTATTTCGTATAATTCCAATATTTTAGTATAATACGTATAACATATAAGGGAAGTTGTGTACGAAGTTTTATCTTCCTACGTTATTTATTTACCCTCTTTTACCTGGCATTTCTTGTGCCATTTCGATATGAGTGGCATTTCGATGGCATATCGTTATTTAGTGTGACCCGGCAGTGTAGTGGTACGTAGGCCTTGTCTAGATCTAAACTTTAGGGAGTGTCTATCCATACATGATGCACCACGCAGTACCCTGGGGTACCAAATAGAAATCCGCCATTTTGTTTAATTAGTTAATTTATTTTTAAAGGCTGTACCCTAGGTACTAAAAAGTGTAAAATATTTTTAAAAGAGGGCAAAAAATAGATTTTAAACGTTCTTATTTTGCAAAATATTCTTGTTTTGGAGTCATTTAGTCACTAAGGACTATTGGTAGAACATCTTTCAATGTCGGAATCTGTTGCAACACATATATTGCCGCCGCATTGACCAGGTGGCGCTGCAAATCATGCGGTACCCCGGGATGTAACGGTACCCCAGGGTACAGGGTGTTGCATCACATGATGAATAACATGACCAGACTAACCATGCTAACTGTAACAGTACGTATTTGCCGTTAATCATAGGTATTATTATAGTCAGATTTACAATAAATTCATCAACCAGGATTATTGAATTTCGCGGATCTCTCAGCTGGCGAACACACTATTTTCCCTCCATGTCGCGAAACTTTCAGGGTAGACCTAGTCACGACATAGAAAATACGCTATGTAAAATTTTATGAAAAATGGTTGAGAATTGACTGAGAGAGCGGCGAAATTCATTCACCACGATTAATGTGAATCCGATTATAGACTAACAAATACTGTCATTTATAGGCTTTCTATAAGTGTAATCACCAAAACTGACGAAACAAAACTGACGAAACTGGTTTCCTGTAATCAACGAAACGAAACTGGCGGAATGAAATTGACGATACTGGCTTCCTGTAATCGACAAAACTGACGAGAATTGTGAAAAATTTAATGAAAATTTAAGAAAAAATACTTTTAACATGTTCAAGGTAAAATGTTTTTAATCCCCGATGCCTCCGCCTTCCAAAATAAAATAACAAACAACATTGACCTGATTGTTGATATATATACCTAGGGGGGGTCATACTTGTGGCTAGCCTTGTATATAGTGGACCTACAACTTAAGTAGCCTCTGGGCCTATATATATCATGTATATGTAGGATTATGTTACTGTCAACTTCCTCATATAAGCACTCCTTTTATTCTGATCATGCTGATGTTGGTACTTTAATACTGGACACTATCTACTGATCTACAACCTGGTCCAGCAATAAATTAAGTTAACATTAGCGTAACGTCTCGTGTTGGCATGGGATAGGTCCCTATAGTTTCTTAGGTCTGTCAAGGCAGGATGGGGAATTTATATGTTTTAAAACCCTTTAACCAGGTGTTAACCGCTAAGCACAATTTTTGTATGTTAATAGCATTGATCAAGTGCAACTGACCACTACGCCTACGTTGACACGATGTTGGATCTGATGTACAACACTAGACCAACAATTTTTAAGCCGCTAACTTGAAAAAAGCTAAGGGAACCAGCTTTGTCTAGTCAGTTTTGTTTCGTCGATCACAGGAAATAAGTTTCATCAGTTTTGTTCCATCGATTTCGTTTTGCCATGGCTTGAAAAATGGACTATATTTTCACTTGTCCAGTTAGACAACTAGCTAAAAAATCAACTTGTCCGTTCCCAAAATATCGCTTGTCCTTCCTAATAATTGTCAAGCAGGGGCACTCGTTCGGTAGGACAAGCTCAGTGAAACTGAACTCGTCCTTCCCACATCGCTGGTCGTCTCCGATGATCTGCCGAGGCCAATTTCAAGCCCTGTTCGTCAGCTTCGTTTCGTCGATCACAGAAAGCCCATACAAACGTACGAAGGACAGACAGTTGGTCCCGGGTGTTAATTTTGATGCAGCCAATAAAATTAACGTCAGATCGTCATACCTAACCTAGATTAGATTTGTAATGTCCGGTTAAAATTGACAGTCACCTGCCCAACCTGTCAGATAACATTTATGGATCTTAATCATTTGAAAAATGTCAGCAACGCCAAGGAAATTATGATCTCAATCACTGAAACATTCTTGTCTGAGAAAATATTCTGATGTCTGGTAAACTTGCAACATTACCTGACCTTCGGTTTGCTAAAAAAATCCCTAATTCTATTAGCTGTTGATGCCTGACTGCTAAGTCTAAAAAGTGAAAAGATATTCTATTTCCCATGAGCTAACAATATTATGAAGTGAATGTTAACTTATTTATAAAGTATATCTAGATTGAAACTAAACAACTGGGCCTACATGATTGTATTGAACATGTTGAATGTGATTAAGGTAAATTTTAAAAACTAAATTTTTAATAAATAATGGCTACATTGAGCATATTGAGTTGGAATTTTCAGGATATACATATGATCAAAAAATTTCTATTCAATAGCTTTGAACCATGTTAATAGACCTAATCCTTCAATTGCACATTTTTCAGACAAGAATGCAAAGTCTTGCACCTGAACCAAATGCAAACTATCGCAATGTGGCAGATGCTTTTTACAGAATTGTTCGTCATGAAGGATTGGGGAGAACTTTACGCGGAATTGATGCTATGATTCTCGGTGCTGGACCCGCTCATGCTATGTACTTTGCATGCTATGAACAGCTCAAATTTATGTTGAGTCGTAGTGGCAAAGGAAATCACATAGCCCACGGTGAGTTAGCTATAAGCCTAAATTTTGTTTTCAATTTTTCACCAATTAACAGATTAAAGTGTCTTGCATGCATGTAATAAATCCTTACCGTTGTTACCGTTGACTACTATGATCTGTTCATACCTAAGGATGTGTGCATTTCATTAAACATCTTGACTTTGATGTTCTAAAAATTAACCATTTTAGTGTGCACGGGGATAGACTTTAGACGTCAGAATCTGACTGTGATCCCTCAGTCACACAAAGTGTATTAAACATTTATTTAGGCCGAAGACCCATAACATAAGCATGATAAGTATTCAAATAAAGTAGAAAGAGCTGACTAAGACATTTATGATGGCTTCAAATCTAAAATAACAGTTTAGCATGTTTAACATGTTTAAGGGCATGTTAATCCACTGTTCTCCCAAAAGTAATAACTGCCATCCAGGGCTCGAAATTGGCCCCATCTGATCATCCGAGACAACCAACCAACGATGTACAATGATGATGAGCCCCATGGGCGAATTTGGTTTTTTAGTGAGGGGGGGGGGTTAAAATTTGACAAACTATTTTGCTGTAAAAGGGTCGAGGGGCCCAAACCCGAGAAATTTTTGATTTTCGAAGGCTTTCTGATGCAATCTAATGCATATTGTGAACTGTTTCTCAATCAGTATATCGCCAAATCATAAAGAAAACCCTAAATTAGGTGATGCTTTTTTTTCTGAGGGGGGAGGTTTAAACCCCCCAACCCCCTCTACCCCTTGGATCGGCCACTGAGCACTGCATTTTTTTAATGAAAACCTTAAAGCCGAAGTTTTTTTTTTTCAATTTGAAATAATCTTGAATGTCTAAACTAAAGTCTTATCACTGCGCTGTAAGCAGGTAAAGGTTGGTTAATGTTGAACCCGGCACAATGCACCAAGACAAGGTTAAATGCTCATTTCCTCTTCAAATTTTCTCGATAATAAGACAAAATAAAGATGCTGCAAACCGATATAAACATGATTAGTACTTAAAGGGTTAAGAGTGTACAGTTCACAGGGGTCAAAGGTCAATTGATCCTTAATTTGAGTCAGCTGATCTGTCTGATGTACACTGCCTGCCCAGCATACACGAGACATCAATGTTGTTTGAATGTTGGGTCAGCTTTTTTTTTGCTGGGTGTATGCTAGTTGACCAGGGTCCTACACTGTACTAGGCCTACCCAAGTGTCTACGTGATTTTAAATACACCTGTGATGTCAGTCTATTTTCCAAACAGAGATCTACAGATATTTCTAATACTGCCCAGGTCGGGCACAATATGCGGGTTTAGCCGTAAAGCTTCAAGGCTATTATTTCGTGGTTTACCATGCTGACAATTAAATTGCGTTTTTCTATATAAAATCTAGGGACATTTGTACTTATGTTGTGTATTTTAAGTCGAAGAAAGAACTCTATTACGATGGATTCGTTGATCCGAATGTACTCGAGCGGCGACATTCGGATCTACAAATCTTTAGAATTTTGTAATTTCTCCTTGACCTAGTAATATACACTTGTAAAGTATTGTACTGTAACCTGGTAACACTTTAGCTCCTGTACAGCACTGATGTCGATGACTCTCTTGTGTTTTATAGCAAGTTGTTACAAGTAAATTTGAAACAATGACTAATGACTTTTTCGAATCAAGTTATTTGCAGTCTGAATCGCGGTACTAGTAGCAAAATATCCTGCAAACGTATCACTAAGGGTTTGATCGAGATTATTTTCGTGTTTTCTCAATAGTTTTTAAAGGTTCCTGCTAGATTGATTAGCAGATTAAATGTTTTACTCCGACTGACATATAATATTATTACAAATGTGAGCAATTTTCACCCGTTTGAAGTCATAGGTCACGAGTGAGAGAGAGACCTATCTTGGGGTCAAGTGGGTAAAAATGTCAATTATCTAATATGGCACTTCAAGGGTGGAGCGCCTTATTCATTCCTTTTGGTGACGTGTAATTTTGAACCAGACGAGTGGAGAACGTTATCTGTATCATCACTAATTCTTTGGATATTATCTGATTAATTCTTTGGATATTATCTGATTGAGCTGATATCAAAAGATTTAGGCCAGACTTTTTTATTATATGTTTTACGGGCGGAAATGGCCAGAATTCAATGTTGGGATTCGGAATAAAAATAAAATACTTTATCAGAAATATCTTAAGAATGCATCTTAACCCGTTTGTGACGAGCCCCCGGAGATCTCCGCGATTTAGGGAGACCCTCCAGATACGAGCCCCGAAGATCTCAGGGTCTGATTGAGATAACTATGACGTCATAAAATAATCGTTTCAGAAACAGAGCAGTAGCATAATAATCTTGTGTTCGACGGATTAAGAATGTGGACTGTGTAGCTCTGTAGAGGAGGTGGATCAGACAAATGTAACAGGAAATGGAATGACCTCAGCATCTGATAAAAGCGCTGTGTGGCTTTACACAGGGTTCCTAGGCGTCATGGAAAACCTGGAAAAATGTAATTTTATTTTCAAGGCCTGGAAAACTCATGGAATTTGAGAAAAATGCCAAAACTCATGGAAAACTCATGGATAAAATATTTGTCCATAAAAAAAATGTTGTGATGCACATTTTTATCGAGCCCGTGTGATGTGATACATTCTTCAACAATTTTGTGCCCGGTATATGCCTGAATTTTGTCATGGAAAAAATCACTTTTGTCATGGAAAACTCATCATATTCATGGAAAAAAACACACAGTGGAGTAGGAACCCTGTTATAGGCCACGGATAGTTGTATGTGTCGGTTATCAGGACCGCGAAACATGGTGAAATAACAAGAAACATGGCAGAGTTTTCACAAGACAAAAAATATATTATGTGGAATAACACATGAGTTGGCTTATTGAAAAAAAAAATTGAAAATTACAATGTTATTTTTAGTTTGGTTAAACAGTTAAATCAATGTCGGCGGGTCTGTAAAACATATAATAAAAAAAGTCTGGCCTTAGTGAGCAATGTTAAACACAAATCCTAGTAACTTTAAGCATGGTATATAAAGAGTTAACAATTTCATCACTGGTCCCGATTATGTGAATTTTTATATATTTTATTAGCACATTAAATACCAGTTTTTGAACATATTTAGATATAAAACGTAACATGAATCAGCGAGATTTCAAAATCGTTAACGTCTATTTTGTCAAATCTTATTTATTTGTTCTCACTTGAACAATGTTAAAGTTGTGGATCGCACCAGTGAGTGACAAAGTCAAATGGGTGAAAATTTAATTTGTTTTATTTGACTGTTTAAACAAAATTTAGAATTAAAATTTTCAACCACTTTTAACATGTTAATTTTAGACCAACCATTTGCCAAATTATGATGTTTAAACGTATATTTAATTCCCAATTACCATGATAACTGTGATTTGATCAGCTAATGAAATATATTAAAAACGACCATAGTCATTTTTGTGGTGTAAGGGTTATGTAGCCTCTTTTTGTGCTGTTTCCTTTATACTAGCCATGCTAACTATGTTGAACAGTGGACCAGGGGTCCATCCCGCAAAGAATCTTTAAATTAAGATCATCTTAACTTTCTCTTATTTGCATTAGAAAAGTTAAGATAATCTTAACTTTTTTAATGCGAATAAGAGAAAGTTAAGATAATCTTAATTTTAAGATTTTTTGTGAGATGGACCCCTGACCCTGGGAGTTTTGACCTCCTGTTTTTCACAAGAAACATGATAAAGGCTATTTTCATTCACCTTGATTCTGGCTCAAGGTTCTGAGATTAGTTAACATAACAATAATACTGTTTTGATGATACATGTATATGTTGTGTTAGAAGGATTAAAACCAAGCGAGATCACTGGTCGCAAATGGACGAAGTAACACAATATTGTGCTACCCCTTAATATCATGTTTCTTCATGTTTTACATGTAATATCGATATATTCGACAGTACGTTGAACATGTTGAAACGTACGGTACATCACATTTTGTTGGCAGAAGTCCACTGCCAAGTGGTCCACACTTAACACTGCTTAACATGCTTTAATGTGAGCTTTTGTACCAATTGTGCATACCAATTTGTAAACGAAGAGATCCAGTTAGTCCTTGTTTAACCCTTGAAGGTTTTTTTCATTTTGAAATCATATTTATATGTCTTAGTTAGTATCTCTTTCCGATTCATTTGTATACTTATGTTGTGGGTGTACAGACATTTGTACTTTATCTCTTTCAGTGCGGGGATCGTCTTTATACGTCGGAATCTGACGTCTACGGAGACGTCATATTCTGATGTATAAAGACGGTCCCCGCTGTAAAAAGGTTAACATGTTTAATTAAAACTAGCGTTATTGACTAAAAGCGTACGTGATGTGGCGGTCCTGATTACGTGCTAAGTACTTTTATTGTAGTGCAAAAAAAAACTGCCGCACCAACATATTTTTGTGTAACATTCACTTCCAATACCAGAATTCGCGCCGCTACACCAGACAAATTATTCCCTGTCCAGATCATCATCTGCGTTTTTGGTCAATAACACCATTCGGTCTCTATCACCATTTGTCATTTTTTTGAAAAGTGTTTACACCCCCTTCCCCCCCCCCCCCACCCACAGTGATTTATCTAGGATTTAAAAAGGGCATGACGCCACCTATCACTATATAAGGGCACTTCATCATGCACACCAGGCACTGAGCTAGATTTGTTTTAATCGCCCACCCTCCCCAATTGAGCGGACAAACAGAATCAGTTAAGTGTATAGGTAAACATCGCCAGTTATTACCACTATGTCCACAGGTCGTTATCGGGTATTACGTCATAGGTATGAACACGTGACATCAGTGATTAGGGTGCTTTCCACTGTCATTGGCCTGGGTGGGTTGAATACGTACGACGTAACAACAGTTCAAAGAGGCATTTCATGTATACGTCGGCCCACACGTGTGTTGCAGAACAATGTGCAGGCCAGCATGTAGGCCTCTATGCTGGCCTTGCATGCCAAGGTTTATACGTACTGAATGGAAGAAGATTACACGTATGATTATATCTGGACAGACACTATAGGACCAATATAATCGCCGATCATTATAATCATGATAACACGGGGATCCTGCCGCCGCACACGTACCATGTAGGGGGTCCTGCCGCCGCACACGTACCATGTAGGGGGTCCTGCCGCCGCACACGTACCATGCAGGGGGTCCTGCCGCCACACACGTACCATGTAGGGGGTCCTGACGCCGCACACGTACCATGTAGGGGGTCCTGCCGCCACACACGTACCATGTAGGGGGTCCTGCCGCCGCACACGTACCATGCAGGGGGTCCTGCCGCCACACACGTACCATGTAGGGGGTCATGACGCCGCACACGTACCATGTAGGGGGTCCTGACGCCGCACACGTACCATGCAGGGGGTCCTGCCGCCACACACGTACCATGTAGGGGGTCCTGACGCCGCACACGTACCATGTAGGGGGTCCTGACGCCGCACACGTACCATGTAGGGGGTCCTGACGCCGCACACGTACCATGTAGGGGGTCCTGACGCCGCACACGTACCATGTAGGGGGTCCTGACGCCGCACACGTACCATGTAGGGGGTCCTGACGCCGCACACGTACCATGTAGGGGGTCCTGCCGCCGCACACGTACCATGTAGGGGGTCCTGACGCCGCACACGTACCATGCAGGGGGTCCTGACGCCGCACACGTACCATGCAGGGGGTCCTGACGCCGCACACGTACCATGTAGGGGGTCCTGACGCCGCACACGTACCATGTAGGGGATCCTGCCGCCGCACACGTACCATGCAGGGGCTACGTCTACAGTATATCATCCTGACCTTAACTCTTACAGCGCTAAAATATTGTCTATAAACCATTCAGACCAAAGTTTTTTTTTCAATTTTAAATCATCATAAATGTCCTAGTTAGATCTTTCCGCATCATTTGAATACCTATGGTCTATGCCATTACCTGATTACCATTACAAATATTTAATTTTTTACAGTGCGTCTATTGACTTTAGACATGTTAGACGTCAGAATCTGACGTCCACAGGCGTCATATTCTGACGTCAAAGGGCGGTCCCCGCGCTGTAGGGGCTAAGGCTTGTGCTGCTGTGATTACATTTTTTAGTAGATGCTTCATCAATCAACAATTCAATACTGGATATGTCCATATTTCATAAATAATACTATTTTTCATTCATTTGAAGCTGGAAATTGCGTTAGCAATTCCAGCTTCAAATAAATGAAAAATACCCACAAAAAATTCAGCAGTACATGGGTTCACGACTGTTAACCACAATAAAGGGGCGAGACCCTGGTGTAGTGCTTAAAGCCAAGGGCGGATCAAGGATATAGGGAAAGCGGCGCCGTCGGTAAGGGGGCCTGCCCCAATAAATTTTTTTTAGCATATTTAGGCTTCAGGGGATTTAAAAAATAATTTGGCCGAAAATAAAGGGGGGGGCTAAGCAACCTCCCATGGATCCACAACTGGCTATAGCTGCCTTGCATGCTCGTCCCCCGCTTTCATATCCATATACTGTAAATCAAGTAATTTTCGCGTGTTTAAATTTTCGCGAATTTCTGATTTTGGGACTTTTCACGAAGTTTAGAATTTGTTAATTTTCACTTTTTTAGTCATGTTTAATAGTACTTAGCGCTATTATAATAATAATTTTCGCGAGATTCTTAAATTCCCGAGTTTGTCCTCCTCGCGAAATTTAAAACCTCGCGAATATTACCAGATCTACAGTATCCCAGTGAACAGGAGCTATTTACCCAATGTCGGCTTAATATTGGGCCAGCGTCACAGGCGCTGGCCCAACATTATGCCGGCACTGGGCCAACATCTCGTGTTTGCTGTTTTAAAAAACAATATTACTTGCCGGAAAACACGATATGTCGACTCTATGTTGCCGGCTTTTTCTTGTTCCGGACACTGATCCAACATTAAGCCTTACAGTGCAGGGGTCAACTTTAGACGTCAGAATCTGACATCTGTGTGGATGTCAAATTCTGACGTCTAAAGTCAATCCCCGCACTGTAAATAATAAAATATTTATAATGGCCGTAGACCAATAACATACACGTAAGACCTGACTAAGACATTTATAATGATTTCAAATTGAAAAAAACCATATACATGTATGGTATCCATAGTATATATACAAATATATTTCAGCGGTGTGAGGATTTAATATTTTTTTATAAACCTAGAAAGCAAAGGGGTTTTTTTTTCAATTTAAAATCTCATAACCATGATAACTGTCAGTGTCTTAGGGGTTTTGTCAAGTTAAAAAAATTCCAAAAATCCGAGAAAAACTCGGAAGTGGATGGGTGGGTCAAGCCCCAACTCGGATTTTAATTTTTTTGGAAATGTTTTTTTTGTGTTGTTTTCATGTTTCAAAAAAAAAATTGGATAGTGGGGTGGGTGGTCTGATTAATCCGAGTTTTTCTCGTATTTTTGGATTTTTTTAACTTGACAAGACCCCTTCAGAGCTAACTTCATTTAACCCTTTGACTTCCAGGCCGTGGTGCATGCCAGGATCCAGATATACTGGTGTACGAGTTCTATTTTTCGTCATTTGAAGCTGGAATTGCTAACGCAATTTCCAGCTTCAAATGACGAAAAATACATAAATGTAGTATATATTTGACGAAAATTTGTGTCATTTTATGGTTACGTTCATTGACGAATGATGACGGAAATTCCCGTCATGTATGGTAGTGAAAAGGTTAAATACCTATGTTACGGGTCTACGGCTATTTTAAATATTTTGCTCTCACAGTGACGTCTAAAGTCCATCCCCGCGCTGTAGGTTAAACTGAGCGTGTTGTTCACTGGGTTTCAGACTCCGAAATATCACTAGAACGTGTAGTGAACTTTGATCAGGCAAGTCACTTAAAAGTGTGGATGTGACGCTCAACTGGCCCCTTTCTTCAAATTAGTAGATGCTGGCTTTAACCCTTAAAGCGCTGAATTAAAAAAAAAACCTTGGAGACCAAAGGGTTTATTTCAATTTGTTATCATCATAAACGTCTTATTCAGCTCTTTCGGATTCATTTGAATACCTATGTTATGGGTCTACGGCCATTAGAAATATTTTTTTACTCTTACAGTGCAGGGATTGACTTTATTCGTCAGCATCTGACGTCTACAGACGTCAGATGCTTACGACTAAAGTCAATCCCTGCACTGTAAAGGTTAACATATCTTGTCCTTACATTACCTTAGCGCTATGAAGGTTAACCCTTGTGCTTCTAAATTGCTCGTTTCTATTTTTCATTCATTTGAAGCTGGAATTGCTAACGCAATTTCCAGCAGTAAATGAATGAAACATATTTAATTTTTTGAAAAAATAGACATCTCATTGAATTATTGGATAAACTCTCATGGTTTCCTGTAGGCTCAAGAGGATTGGGGAGGTTCCGCCAAAAAGGGCCGCCAGGAACAATGATTGTATGTTTCTATTTTACATTCATTTGAAGCTGGAATTGCTAACGCAATTTCCAGCTTTAAAGCACGACAAAATATTAGTATTTATGAAAAAATAGAAACCTCCCAGATTGAATTATAAAAAATTGAAACGACTATAATCGTTTTCAATCCGTTTTAACCCTTTTAAAGCGCTGAAATATTTTATGAAAACCTTGTGAGACCAAAGTTTCTTTTCAATTTGAAATCATCATAAGTGTCTTAGTTTATAGCTCTTTCTCATTCATTTGAATACCTATGTCATGGGTCTACGACCACTAGAAATATTTTTAGTCTTGCAGTGCGAGGATCGACTTTAGACGTCAGAATCTAACGTCTACAGACGTCAGATTCTGATGTCTAAAGTCTTTCCCCGCACTGCAAGAATTAATAACCGGTCAAATCACTGTTTTTAGGTATAATGGTATACATGACAATGGATTCTCAATCAGGATTCACAAATATTTGTTTCCAAATTAAACACATATCTGAGTATTTTCGCCCACTTGAAGTTGTGGGTCGCGGTGACGAGACACAACTTCAAGTGGGTGAAGATATAAATTATTTAATTCGGCGCTTTAAGCATGTTAAGGGTTACGTACAAATACTGTAGTACAATGAGGCGGTTTGCTTCATTCACATTTAGTTCAGAAATGATAAGGCCCCTAGAATCGTGAATCATTGTATTTTATGGTACGTGGACCTAGGACAGTTTGTTCTCAAGGATGGGTCAAGTATCTGAAATACTCGTATACTGCAAAGGGCATCCAGTCCCGCCATTATAGTAAACTTTATATTGACCCCTTAAGGTCTATATCCAGCTCCGTGATTGTAATATTTAACGATCATGAGAGGTAATATTTTTAGAGCTTCGTTTCTAAGGATCCGATCGCCCAGATTGTATTTCGGGACACCTGAACAGTCTATTAACCCTTCATACAACGCTGAAATAATTTATAAACCACGAAAACCAAAGATGTTTTTTTTTATTTGAAATCATCATAAACATGTTAATTGTCATCATGTTCTTATTGCAAAAAAGGCGCCAATCCGTAAAAAGACACTCTGTCAGAGAAACATGATAAAGTCACACTCTCATATGGAGTTCCACAGGGCTCTGTTATCTCATTATATCTATTATCAGATTATATTTAGTATTGACATAAACATGATAAACCACCAGCTTTATGCCGATGATACTCAAATATACATGTCTCTAACAGTTTCAAACGCTAAAGAATTATCTTGAAAGGTTGCAACTGTGTTTAATGGATGTGTCGGCCTGGATGACAGGGTCTATTCTAAGCTGAAGCTCAATCCTAGCAAGACAGAATTTCTTCTTATTGTAAAATAACTTCAGCGAGAAAAATTCTTACATAATTTCCCATGCTTAACCCTTAGAGAACTGAGCTAAGAAATTTAAATTTTCAGCCACTTGAAGTTGTGTCTCGCTACCGCGATCCACAACTTCAAGTGACTGAAAATTTGTGTTATTTGTGAAATTTAAGTCCCAACATATATCAGTGTTTTCAGATTGAAAGCATATTTTACTTTTAACAACTGGTTATCAGGGGTTATACAGGTGCTCGTAAAATCAGAGAATGTCTACTGTAGTCGACATCAGTGTTCTAAGGCTTAGTACTAGGTCAGGAGACAAATCCATCTGCATCAGCCACAAATGTTGTAGTATCACAAACAACCAGCAGCACAAGGAATAATTTCTGCTGGGCCAAAAAAAAATATGTTTGTGTCCGATTTGTTGTCATTTTAACCAGTGGGTAGGTAGGAAATTTATTTTATTTTTTATTTTATTTTTTGTCACTGCAACCAATCGGTAGGTAAGAATTATTTTTAAATCTATTTGGCGCCAAGTTCACTTCCATGCATGTCTTATCTGTACATTACGTAACGATTTTTTGTTTTTAGACGCTTTTTGACCCACCCTCTCCTTTTCGTAACGTTTGTTTAGTTACTTTGACTACAGCCAGTAACTCGTCCCCTAACTTACGGATTTTTTTTTTTTTTTTAATTCATAAAATAAATTTGGGTCGCACATGTTTTGATAGGGGCGGTCGGAAATTGGAAACAAACATTATTTTTTTAAGCCTTGAGTTTGAGCTCAAATCCAACGTTATGCAGTATTTTATGGAGTTGATTTACGAAGCCCTAATTGATAACGATATCATTGATATGAATGCACTCATCTTATGCTCGTGTGATTATCATAAATGAGATAAGTGTGACTGGTAGCCTTATGTATGGTAATATAGAATCACGATGGTGTAATCATGGTATGCTATATTATACGCAAGTATATATAATATACCTGTATACGTTGTTTCATTCAGCTATAATAAACTCTAACATTGCAACTCTTATTCAAAGTAATGCATGTAAAATGAAATAATAATCATGATTATAACATTCAGTAGTCACCTACGTGATACGCAGTAGTAATATGAACATAAGTGTTGAAAAAAACCAATTCGCATTTGTCATTCCTGTTTATATCTTATTATGTTATAATTTGGTAATATTATGCAGGTTTGCGTTATTTATCCTTTTATTTTTCATAAATAAAGTATGATATCATCATGTGAGAATGTACATGTATTGTCATTTATGTAACATTATTGACCGCCAAATTATCTGCATTTAAAATCTTCACTCACTTGTTTTGTTTCGCTAACGCGAGTGGGAGGGGGGGGATTTCCCCCTCTCCCCTTGGCGGAAAACATGTTTTTTGCTTGACTGATCTCATCAGTTTTTTTTTATTTTTCACTCTAGTCTCTTGATCAGACTGAGAGTGTGTACCAAGAATATGAGAATATGAGAATATTTATTAAGGGTAACCCTTTCAGCATAATACAATCATTACATATACATATATGAAATCAATTAGTCAGGTATTACGCTGGTTTCGCAAGGGGCCCAGGTACATATAAAGACACACAGTTAAGTGAATAAACACTCGCACAGGCTACAACACAAAATGACAAGAACATAGGTTTCATGATGGCGATTGGGGTCAGAGGGTTCAGGAGAAGCTTGAAGTCTTCACCCACGAACTTGAGACATTCCACCGATATCGGTTTGATGTTGGTGCACGTCTGCGACGCTGGCCTACCATTAACAGATTAAGCCAGCATTGGCTCAAAGTCTTGTGTTGGTTGAGTTTCCGATTATATAACAGCCACTTACCACAATAGACTTCTTCTACCTGCTAATTTTGGTTCAAGGCTGGTAAACCAGCATATATAAGCTCAATGATTACATGTATGGGTCACGCCATTCAGGATTGAATCCTGAATGGCGTCGACACATACATGTAACTGCTCTGAGGTGGCAGCCCAAAGCCATGATAACACTACATTAAGCATTATGCTGGTTCACCAGCAACCAGCATATGCTCAATGCAGGATTATCATGGCTTTATTTAGCCTTACTAGTTGACCAGTGTTTGGTTTTTTAACAACATCTTCTATGCCCAGCATCTCAGAAACTAAACCAATTTTGGGTGAACGTCTCGTGTTTGTATGACCACTTTTTTCTCATGCTGAGAGGTAGCGGCCTCAGATCACCATGATCACCAGGGCTAGAATTTCGAATCCTGTTTCTGGAGGGCTGTCATTCATATCACCATCCTTAGGAGGTTCTCAGGGCTCAGTTTAGCTATCTTCCCACAAGGCTCGCTACTCTCAAAGTCAGTATTGCGAGGATCCTCCGTGACCGAGAGATAGCGTCCCCGACCTCAGACCACCAGGGCTTGAATTTCGAATCCTGTGCCTGGAGGACAGTGTCATCTCAATCATCTCACCATCCTCAGGATGTTCTCCTGGCACAGTTTAGCCTATATGTGCACAAAGCTAGCCTAAAGCCTGACTCATTTCATTTTTTTGACGGCCTCGCTGTGTCAAGTCTTGCTGCCGAGAAGATAGCCTATATGTGCACAAATGTGGCATTCAAATATTTTTCATGCTCACATATATGATAACTAATAACTATGATAACACCTAGTTCTATGGGCCTACGTATATATTTGTTCACCAGCTGCTGGTGCAGTCTTTATTGTCAACTCACCTATATCTGTATATATACAATATCATTGTTATCGCATACAGTACCGTCATATACTGACACTCTTCAGTTTTCAGGTTATATAACATGTCTTATAGTATCGCACCAAACATTCACCCAATGCTGGCACACTGCTGGCTAACATTACTCCCAACACTGGTTGAACGTCTCGTGCGTGGGTTGATAATACCCACATGATGTTGGTTTACCGTTGGTCCACCGTCTACGACGCTGGACCAACGTTAAACCAACATTGATTCACGGTCGAGTGTCTGCTGGGTACTTTATCTGAGCCCTTTTCTTTCCTGAGCCTCTGATGTTAATACGGTTTCAAGTGGGATGTTAATTTTCCATAAACAGATAAATGGATCTATATTTTTCGTCGTTAAAATAATTCAGTATGGCGCTTTAACAGTTTAACAGTTTAACCAATTATGCTGTCGGGACAGTATATGCGTTTTCAAGCAAATGTCTAACCGAATAAATTTAGCTCGAATTGCTACAATATTTTGTGGTGGATGCTTAGTTATTCTAAAAATAACATTTGAAGACGATTATTTTTTCATGATTATAATTATTTTTCGTCATTTGGAGCTGGAAATTGAGTTAGCAATTACAGCTTCGAGTAAACGAAAAATAATCCGAAATAATTTTGCACCATAAGGGTTATCTTAATATCCACATTAATCTTGGTGCTGCTGAAATGTTTGTTTCTATTTTTTCATTCATGTGTGGGCTGGAATTACCACGCAAATCTTTGAAAAATGGCGACATATCTGCCAATTTATGTGTCCTGGAGTTATTTTATTGACTGAGCAGGTTTCGAAATAATGTCACTCCTCCGGCCCAGTACTGCCGAAAATGTGTAGGAATGGAAAATGTGTTATTAACCATTCCGATCATGAACTGGCAAATTTTAGGGGCTGTGTAAGTACAAGGTCATTTCTAGGAATGACAGTCTTTACTCAGGAATGGCAGTTTTTACTCAGGAATAGCAGTTACTTCAACTTGTCAGCCCTGTGGATTGACATATAATACCCTCGAAGTTAAATTCCACTCTTGCTGAGTATATACGATAATTTTTTGTGACATTTTTGTTCTTGTGAATCTTGCCTGCAACGTATACAAAACTTACCGGTGAGTGATTTTGGGTGTTTGTATGTTAACTCTTGTCCTGCTATGCCTTAAATATAAAGAATTTTTAAACCAAATAAAATACCTGAGAAATTATTAAATTATCTTGTGGTGAATGCTCAATTAATCGAATAATTAATTTTGGGAGGTGTCTATTTGTCAAAATTATTAATATTTTTCATTATTCATGTTATTTGAAGGTGTAAACTGTGTCAGAAATGAAAACAGCCAATTCACCAGGCCGAATCACAGTGTCAGTCAGACGTCAGTCAGTGATAGTTTACTGTTATAATTGATTTGATCTGATGTGTATATTACGTGCTGGTTCATGTATATGCCATTAATAACACTGATCATGCAGATATGCAACCCAATTACGGAGATATAATATAATCATGATATATTAAATGATTGCACCAAGTGAATCAAGGTCACCACACCTTTCAGTTCATAAAAGTCAACATTTGATCAATGTTATTGTCTGGTGATTGCCGGGGTACCTGTTGTATCAATAGCAAAGGAGTCTGCAGTCATTTACTATTAGTTTTTGAAGCTGATAAATTATTTATTTCACTCCCTGTCTGCAATTCTCTTTTTATTTCACACTTTGCCTTGACCATCAACATATTTATTTCACTTTCTTAGAAATTTGTTTCTGTCTCCAAGTTGGACCCCGAACTGGGCTTGGTGTCGATGTGGTGATTAAGGAGTCGAGGGAAACGAGGCTTCCACAATTTAACCCTTACAGTGCGGGGATCGACTTTAATCGTCAGAATCTGACATCTCTGGACGTCAGATTCTGACGTATAAAGACGGTTCCCGCACTGTAACAGTAAAAATATTTCTAATGGTTGTACATGGATACCCATGACATCTATGTATTCAAATGAACCCGAAAGAGCCAACTAAGACATTTATGATGATTTCAAACTGAAAAAACCCTTTTGTCTCCAAGGTTTTTAGAAAAAAACGCTTCAAGGGTTAAGCGTCATGTAATATTGCCTAGCGAAGCGAGACAGTTTTTTTCAAGGGCTATCAAATATTTTTTACAACATGTCCTTCAAACAAGTATTTAATTCGGGAAAATGCAGTGTCTAAATATTTATTTTAGAAATACCCCAACCCACCCACCCCCTCCACTGAAAATTGAATGGTGACCCTTTAACATTTCGGCACCCTGACACTCACCACCACTCACTCATCATGCTCACGGGGGCTCATCCATGAATGTACCAAATTCCTTGATGTAGCAAACGGGAAGGGCCATCCCATGATCACATTATGATGTCACAAGCAAAGCGGGACCTAACCACCCGTACCACGAACGTATAACATTATATTTTACCAACTTATTCTGTGAAACTCAATAGCCTTGACCTCATATGTTTTCACTGAGCTAACTAATACAATGAAGTATTGGAGAGGGGGTTAACCCTTACAGCGCGAGGACCGATTTTTTATTTATAATGGCCATAAACCCATAACATAGGTATTCAAATGAATCAGAAAGAGCTAAGACATTTATGGTGATTTCAATTTGAATAAAACCCTATTCAGGCGCTCTAAATAGCTGAGATCATAAATGCAGTGTATGATGCATTTCTGGTAATATCAAATAGTTATACCATTTTTTGTGCCCCTGTCATTATGTGTATCGTCATATTACTAGGATATGTGAGATTTTGGTGACCTGCGTCATTGTGTACTCAGAACTGACCTATGTATGGACAGTGCCATTTATATTCAAGGTCAATACAGCAATGTAAAGGACAACAGCAGTGACTGCTAACTTAAAAGTAAACAGTTACTGAGAATCGCGTGACCAACTACCGAAATATCCATAGACATACCTAGTTGACAATATTGTTCGTCTTGCACACCAATTATCATCATTATGATATTATTATTACATTATCAGGATTATCGCTGATAATTAAACAGCGCGGATGCGCAATTCAGCAATTCTCGGTCGATGTGGTTATTCATAAATACTGCACTGTGGGTCTTTCCCATGTTTCCCGGACACGATTCCGAAAGTATCGGTTTCTGTTGATGAAGCAATATGTGACTGTACCAAGAGCTTGACCCATTATTATGTTTTATAGGTTTATTTCCACATATTGACTCAGCAGTTTGAGGCTGTTGTGCTGAAGAATGGTTTAGAGATACGTGTCTCTATAATATTGACACTACGCTAATCGAGCATAACGCTCGACAGAAACTGATATCAGGCGATAGCAAATATACTTTGAAGATTTAGTCTACCATGATACAGGCCTCGACATATACAGGGACTGCATATGTTGACATAGCAATTTTAAATAATAAATTTTATAGTTATATAGCCTACTGATCTTAACTAAGTAAAAATAAGGTCATGAAAAATTAAAAAGCACTGGAAAAAGATTTGAAAAGTCGTATACTGCACAAAAAAAACTTCCTGCCGTATTCTGTGAAACGCAGTGACGTCACTCGGTGAAAACAAGGTTATATGACACCCCCTCCCCATACTTCATTGTTGTAGTCAGCTCGATGAAAACAAAGGAGGTAAAGGTCATTGAGTTTCACAGAATACGTTGTATACAACACTTGTATACAACACTTTATACCACAAATACCCACCGTGATGTCTGTGACCGTGGAATCTAGGGTACTTCAGAAGGCACCGCCGTTAATTGGTATGAGAAAGTGAGGGATTAGGTGGTTGACCTGCAGCACCGATTGTCTGCCCGACACTGGGCCGACGGCATCAACATGTGGCCCAATGCTGTGCTAACATTCAACCATCCTTTAGCAATATCGATGGCATCTGGTCATCCAACGGAGTCCCTTGAAGAATTTCACATGACTTGTCACTAATAAAATATATTTGTTCAAATCAAGCTTGTACTTGTCTGATCAATTGTCGATCACTTTAATTCATCTAGTATTAATTAAGCACAAATATAATAAACTCGTGCTAGTATTTCCAAGATCGTGCATGTGTCTTTAACTCTTATCATGAACCTCTCCATCATTTTTTTCCTAATTCTAATTATGTATTCGACTGTTTCATGACTCAGAATTTTTTTTGTTTTCCTTCCACCAAAAGTGACTAGCATGTCTGTTCGGACAGGTGTACTAGGTCATTCAGATGATGAACTAGTCCGAATTATCATCATACTTGTCCCAGACAAGCGGACAAGGCTTAACCCTTTGCCTTCTAATCACAACAATAGTCGTTTTTACTGGCATTTTATTAGCTGATTAAACCACTGTTATTGGGAATGAAATGTTTAAACATCAAGATTTGTAAATGTTTGATCTCAACATTGCTCAAATTAAACACATAATTTTCAACCACTTGAGATTGTGGGTCGCGATAGCGAGACACAACCTCAAGCACGGTGGAAAATTTAAATAAATTACCTTAGCAGGATAAGGGTTGATATAGAGCCCTGAAACGTCTATAAAACATGCCATAACAAATGGAGCTCATTATGTTTACCCTTTAAGCCCTCACGATGCATTAAAGCATCATTTTACATCCTTGAAAACAGATTAAATTTTCCTACAACCAAGGGTTTTAGAATGAAAATTTCCATGAAACTGGTTTACCAATACATGACAATTTTCTTCAATTTTTCACCCACATCAAATCATCTTCATTCACTACAAGTCGAGAATTGCGACAGCAATTTGCGGCTTGTAGTGGATGAAAATGACAATGGTAAATTCAGGCTTGAAATGGTTAACTGAGTAACAGCAGATGTATATATGTATCCACATTAAACCCTTACCATGCTTACAGCAGTGTACAACACTGATTTAAATTTTTTCAATTAGCAATCATCATGAATGTCTTAGTTAGCTCTTTCTGGTTTATTTGAATACCTATGTTATGGGTCTAGGACCAGTATAAATATTTGAGCTCTCTCGGCGCGGTGTCGTCTTTATATACGTCATAATCTGACGTCTATGGCGTATAAGGATGTTCCGCACGCTAAAAGTATTATATAACTATCTTCGCGGCTGAGTCACACATTAGCATCATGAATCACCACAATGATCAAATCCTGGTTCGAGTCAGCTTTTGGTCTGTTGTATCACCATGTGTACACTGTGCATTTACTTAATTCTTTACACATATATGTCAAGTGTATCCTTTCAGTTAAAGGGGTTATTAAATACACGTTAATATATGGATTATGAATTAATAATATTATGAATTAATAATTATGAAGAACTAGGAATTTGGAAATTTTGGCTGATAATTCATTGGTTAGATGACTGAAAATAATTTTAATTTACCTGGGATGATCGATGGGTTAATATGATGCTGTAGCAGATGTTATGGATTTAGACCCTATATAGACCTACATGACCTATGTATGTGTGGTTGGTATATATATTAACCATTTCAGTGTGGGGATCGTCTTTATACGTCAGAATCTGACGTCTGTAGACGTCAGATTCTGACGTCTAAAGTCGGTCCCCGCACTGAAAGAATTAAATAAAATATTTATAATGGTCGTGGACCCATAACACAGGTATTAAAATGAATCAGAAAGACATAACTAAGATATTTTTGATGATTTCAACATTGAAAACCCTTTGGTCTCCATGGTTTGTGCAAAATAACTCGTTGTGAGGGCTGAAGTGTGAGTATCCGATACTACCAAATACACATACTGTAGATCTGGGAATATTCGCGAGGTTTTATTTTTCGCGAATTGCGCGAGGAGGACGAATTCAAGAATTCAAGAATCTCGGGATAATTGTTATTAGATTGGGCTGCTAAAGAAAAATAAAAATTAGCGAATTCTAAACTTCGTCAAAAGTCACAACATCAGAAATTCGCGAAAATTTAAACACGCGAAAATTATCAGATCTACAGTATATACGACGATACTAGTATTCACCTAGTCATGTTGTCGTCATACAGCCAAGGATAAGAACATATATATATATGGGTCAGACAGTAGTACAGACGTACAGTAAACAGCTTCTAGCCTGACACGTCATCTTGACTCATAGCCGTGTCGTCCTCTCAGAGGCCGTGGATTGAAGTATTTGCTTTACCCGAAAAATTCATAATGGCGGTGACTGAGAGCGATCTCGACCCCAAGGTCCGAAAAATGTCCATAACTTTTTAATGACTGTGCGAGCTGTGAGCTGAGCATGCGAGCATGGAACTGAAATATTACTGATTCTAAAAAACCTATTTTCGACCTGATTATTGAGCGATGTTTTGAGATATGACAGTCCAAAGAAATGTCCCACAAAAATAAATCTTGAAACACTGATCATGCTGATGGTAATATCTGTTGGGACTTGCATTTTACCATCCTAATCTATTAATGTGTCCGCTGCCGGTAGACTAGTGGTCTGACTGTCAGACCAGATGAGGCAAGATGACATTTCACAAATCTTAAGTAGATAACTTAAGTAGATATTGATACTTATTATAATAGTTTGTATGTATAATGCATGTGTATATGTACGTCTATAGATCTTTTAACATGCTATATTTTTATGGATACCTTACATTTAAAGGGTGCTGGTCGCCTGTTTTCGGTATCTGAGGGAATATATATATATTTTTTTGAATTTTTCATAACATTATTACAACTTTTATGATAATCATATTCATTATGTCACTTGTAAGTAATGTTACCTGTATACAATTATGTATGCGCAAAAGCTTAATAAACAATAAACAAATACAATTATCACATAAATTTCAGTCACTTGAAGGTGTGTCTCGCTACACACACTTCAAATGACAGAACATAAAAATTGACTACTTCTGTGAGTTAACCAATATCGGATAAAATTGCTCGTGTTAGCTGGGTACAAAGTCATACAGTAGGACACCTGCGCAGCCCATAGCAATGTTGTTTTTATGTTGGGCCAACGTCACATTGACCTTTACTTTGAGCCTTAACCTTTACAGCGCGGGGATCGACTTTAGTCGTCAGAATCTGACGTCTGTAGACGTCAGATTCTGACGTCTTAAGTCGATCCCCGCACTCTAAGATTAATAATATTTCCACGGGCAGTAGACTCATGACATAGGTATTCAAATGAATCGGAAAAAAGCTGACTAAGACAGTCATGATGATTTCAAAATAAACAACACCCTTTAGTCTCATATTAACAGATTAATGGTTTATATAAAACTAATTCAGCGCTTCAAGGGTTAATGCGCCCAGCATCTTTTGGTCAGGATTCTGTGCCATATACCGAGATACAAGTTAGACGGACCAGACGATGTTCTCAGTATCGTATTCGCTGCCCTATCATTAAAGGGACATCAGCCCAGGTCTAAAATCATCAAAAAATCGGTGATTTTATTTTAGGTTAATAATACGACAATATGATGTAAACATGTCCATAGACTAGGACTGCAAAAGTTTTTTTAATTTTTGTGCTGCGCATTTATCAGTTAGCCTAGATATAGAGACGAAATTCCTGAATTCTAATTATTGACAACCATGTCAAAAATCAGAAATACGGGAATTTCGTCTCTATATCTAGCCTAACTGGTAAGTACGCAGCACAAAAATTTAAAAACTTTTTCAGTTAGAACTAGTCTATGGACATTTTTACATCATATGGTCATATTAAGAAGCCAAAATAAAATCACCGATTTTTTTATGATTTTAGACCTGGGCATGTCCCTAAACCAGCACATTGTGTCTGCAGGGCGTGGCATATTGAGATTCAGTATTATTGGAGCCTCCGTTACCGACTCAAGGTAGTGTACACGATCTCAGACCACCGGGCCTCGAAATTTAAGTCCTGTGTGCATTAAAATAATAATAAATAGCGGTATAGCATGTATGTGTCATTAAACAAATTGCTTTATAATGTAAATATGGTAAATATTCCGTCTAAGCTTGGTATTTTTGTCTCTCATCCTCGCTTGTGATATCGAGCTGACAAATAATGCGGGCTTATCGACGTTCATAATGGTATTATATGTGTGTAGAGCGTTTATTTAGTAGTCATTTGTGTGTCTCTGTATTATACCTCATCGCGTGTACCAGCATTCATCAACTGACAATTACTATTAATAATCTCAACACTTGTTGGTTTACGGCTATTATCATGATTATAAATACTGTAGATCTGGTAATATTCGCGATGTTTTAATTTTTCGCGAGGAGGACAAATTCGCAAGTGAAATGAATCGGGCTTTAGGCCACCTTTGTGCACATATAGACTAAACTGGGCCAGGAGAACTTCCTGAGGATGGTGAGATGATTGAGATGACACTGTCCTCCTGACACAGGATTCGAAATTCGAGCGATGGCGGTCTGAGGCCGAGCACGCTACCTCACGGTCACAGAGGCTCCCCGCAATACTGACTTTCACACGTGGATGGGGAAGAAACATTTTTTGTTTCTTTCAAACCGCCGAGACTGGGAACCAAACCCCGAACTTTGCGTGAAAGGCAGCGGTGCTAACCACTACCCTAGGGCCCCCGCCCTCGCAAATTCAAGAATCTCGCGAAAATTATTATTATATTAGCGTTACTAAAGAAAAATAAAAATTCGCGAATTCTAAACTTCATAAAAAGTCCCAAAATCTGCAATTCGCGAAAATTTGAACACGCGAAGATTACCAGACCTACAGTATTCAACACTTGTATTGCGGTAATCTACTGTTGACGTCAGAACAGTGGATGAATTGGGATTAACGCTTGTTGCTGAATTTCCCAGGTACCCCGGTACTATTTCTCATCATGTGAAGCTGGAATTGCTGATGCAGGATTATCTATGTCTAACCATTTCTATATTGTCTGACAGATCGTGTTGGATGTATCCATGTAATACTGGAATGATAACAGCTCTCTTAACCCTTTCAGTGCTGTGGCCGGGTATATTGTTGACCCTTTCAGTGCTGTGGCCGGGTATATATATAGTCAAGGTGACGAGTGTACAACCACAGTGACCATCTAACCCTTTTTGTGTGCGGACCCATTTTAGACGTGAAAATTTTCACGTCTGTAGACGTCAGATTCGGACGTCTAATGTCTGTCCCCGCACCGAAATAAGAAAATGAATGAACGTGGACCCATAACATGGGTATTTAAATGAAGCGGAAAGAGCTGACTGAGACATTTATCTGGTTCATTCAAGCTCTAAATTACTTGAACACTTCCAGCTTCAAATGAATACAAATTACCTTGAAGAATAACGCCTGACTTATCAGGTTAACTCTTCATCGTGTTCATAGCTTTACACTTTGTTCTTGGTAATCATGATAATATCAATGTTGATGATAACCTACTTAGATAAGCTGACTATTGGCGTTTGACTTTAACCCTTTAACCGCCGGTGCCGAATTTAGTCGGGTTTTACTTAATTATTATCACATTCAGGACCGCCTTTAAAACAAGTTAAAGCGTGACAGCAATCAGCGTGATTTGAAAAGAGATGACCTCCATTTTTTCAAATCTGAATAATTTTCACACACTTGAAGTTGTGGATCGCGTCAGCAATGCACAACTTCAATTGGGTGAAAATTCCAATTTAATAATTTGGCGGTTAAAGGGTTAACAAGATTAGCACGATATACTGTGGATACAGACATTTGATTTGGGATGTATGGTGTCACCCCTCAGCTTTTGTTACTCCGCATCCTACCCGAGGATAGTGGAGAAGACAAAAAGGCCTTGGCGTAGCAACATTAAATTGCACAGCGAATATCTGGGGGTATGCCTTAGGCATGCCCAAAAAACATTATTGGGCGAGTAAAGGAAAACACTTTCAATAACCCAGCCTGCCCTATCACCCCACCCTCACGTCATCATCTGTCTGTACATTTTATGTTCATCCCTGATTGTACTGTGCCGTTTGAAAAGTGACGTTAAGCAATCATACATCATGTACATATCACATGTGTACTTACTTGATTTTATAATGATCACGTTACGAATTTTTATACAGCTAGTATGCTGTTGATAAAAAAGAGGAAGCGCAGTTTTAGAAAATCAATTATAGTCGGATTCACATTAACCATGTGGTGAATGAATTTCGCCGATTTCTCAGTCGATTCTCAACCAATTTTTATGAAATTTTACACACATTATTTCCCATTCATGTCGTTACTACCCTGAGTATTTAAGAAGTTAGACCATTTGACATGCAGTAAATACATAAAAATTCCCAGGTTAGTCACGACATAAATTGAAAATAAGGTGTGTAAATTTTTTCATGAAAATTGGTTGAGAATTGACTAAGAAATCGGCGAAATTCAATAATCCTGGTTGATGAATTTAATGTGAATCTGATTATATATATCTTACGCCCACTGAACCGGAGACATTGAGCTAATGCTGTTTTAATGTCGCTGCACCGGTTATGACGCTGGCCCAACATCAATCCAGCATTGGCTCAACCTATTCAATCCGTCATTTCTAGCGAGATCACGGCATCGACCCAATGTAGTTTCAATGCTGGTCCACCGTCTGCGTAGCTGGCCAACATGGAAGCAACATTGTGTAAACGTATCGTATAAGGCCAAAAAAAAATATATGTTTGTTTCCGATTTGTTGTCATTTTAACCAGTGGGTAGGTAGGGAATTTATTTTATTTTATTTTTTATTTTATTTTTTGTCACTTCAACCAATCGGTAGGTAAGAATTTTTTTTTATTTTATTTGGCGCCAAATTCACTTCCATGCATGTCTTATCTGTACATTACATAATGATTTTTTGGACGCATTTTGACCCCCCCTCTCCTTTTCGTAACGTTTTTTAAGTTACTTTGACTACAACCAGTAAGTTATCCCTTAACTTATGGATTTCCAAAAAAAAAAAAAAAAAAATTTTTTTTTTTTTTTTTTTTTTTTTGGAAATCCATAAAATAAATTTGGGTCGCACATGTTTTGACAGGGTCGGTCGGAAATCGGAAACAAACAATATTTTTTTTAGGCCTAACCATGATTACCGCAGCATGTGTTACACCCACCTATCTAGATGTTTAGATTAAATGGCCGTAGACCACAGCGATATCTGGGGAACGCCGCAGCGTCACCTGGTGAATCTCAAGTGTTGATAAATTATTGGAGTCCTGCTTGCGAGGATCATATTAGGCCTATTATACTCTTATTATGCCAATAGAAATCTCCAATTTAATTTATAACATGACCATTTTTCTGTTAGGCCAGTATGTATATATATTCGTTTTCAACGAAATTAATATTAATTCATAAAATATTTTGTGCTTATTGAACATGTTGAAGATAATCTTTTTTTTAGTCGTTTGAAGCTGCACATAGCGTTGAAACATTAATAAAAGGATTCCAGCTTAATGTAAAAAAATCCATTTTAAAATTACCCACTCTTCAATGGTTAAAAATTACTCGCATTTCTTAAATTTGATATAACCATCATAACAGTGATTTAATCATCTAATAAAGAACTGTTAGCTTAGGAATGTCTATAGTCAAGTTTACTATTAGCGCTCAAAGCGTTAATTTCACTCTGTAAAGTGGGAACCACAGTAGAACTTGACATCTCACAGTGAATGAAAATTATGATGAAATTTCTGTGTAGGTGAAGGGTGTGTAATTTATAAGGGAACCTTAACCCTTGTGCTGCGATATATATATATATATACGGTTTCAAGCAAATTTCAGACTAAGTAAAATATCACTAGAATTTGGAACATATCTTTTGGTAGATCTGTAGATGCTGAGCTAGTCAAATAATTCAATTTGTGAGATGTCTATTTTTCATAAATAATATCATTTTTATTCATTTGAAGCTGGAAATTATGTTAGCTTCAAATGAATGATAAATAGTCACAAACTATTGAGCAGCACTAGGGTTATTAACCTGATAACCAGATCTTCGACATGCATTGCTACATGATTGTACTATTTGTGTTTTAGGAACGGCAGGAGCTGTGGCCACGGTTCTACACGACGCGGTCATGACACCTTCTGATGGTATGTACAGGTCCTACATCACCTAGGTATTATAGGGTCGTATCTGCCACTTTGTAAAATGGCAGATATGACCCTATAACACCTTGTATACACTACAGGGCACAAAATAAGGGCATTTCGGGCGTCCGAGACAACCCATTTTGCCGTCGGACAACCCATTTTAAATCTCAGGGTTTGCGTCAGACAACCAGCCAAAAATGGATAAAAATTTACAAAAATATGCAAATTGTTTCTGTGCACGGGCGGCGCATTAACCCTTCAACACCTGAAATAAACGGAAGATTTGCAGGGAATCACCAGCTATTGTTTTAAAGTTAATTTATTCTTCAAAACTAAATATTGTTTTTTATGTCACAATATTCAGACAACTAAAAAATCTTGCAGACAACCTGAAAAGTTGACAAACAATCCTTATTTCGTGCCCTGCACTAGACCATAACAGTCTTCTTGGCATAGTATGATACCACTGCTTTGTTTAGAAATACATGTATAATGGATGTAGTAATATTAGCTCATAGTTATAGCTCATACTTACCGGGTATAAAAAAAATTCTGAACACCCTCTGATCATGCTGATTGATTTGCTTGGTTTAGTTTGAAAATCAGCTAATTTGCTAAGATGGCCACCATGACACCTCTGTTACATAGCTCCATCAGGCAATAATATTTTGATTTGAAAGGTGGAGATTTTCCTATTTGCAATGCAAATGTAAGATCTAGTTACTACATGTAATTTGATTTTGTGTGCACTTTTCAAACATACCTCGATTCATATCTTCGTATTTTAAAAGGTAGTGTAGTGGTTAAGCTCCCATAATGGAACCATTGTGCATTTTATGATTAAAGCATGAAACTTCCACCATTATTAGTACATATCCTGTAGTTTATTTTAAGATGTGGAGGTAAGTTAGATTTGACCCCTGGTGACCTCTAGAGGTCATTGACCTTGAAAGGTCAAAATATCTAATTGCGAAGCTAAAAAGTGGTGAAAATTGTGTATTACAATATCTATGAAATGTTTTTGTATTCCATAAGTGTGCGAAATACTCTAAGAGACTCTTGGTAATCATACAAATACCATCAAGGTCATGTCAAGGTTACTTTAGAGTCATTTGAAGGTCAAAATGGCCACAAATAGTGAAAATATCCACTTTTAACCAATTTAAACAATACTAGTGGTGCAGTCATCTATTACAAAGGATTACTTTTGACACAGTCTTGGTCAGATATCTTTTCCACGCGCATTTTGGGAGATTGAGGGCAGTATCTAACTTGGGGGGGGGGATACACCCTAAGTATTCCCCTTACTACACCCTTTCCTAAATGTTTAATTGGACGAGCAAAATTACAGTGTGCAGCAGCTGTTAAACATCAGTTTGGGCTCCCGTGGAAAACTATTGATGCATAATTGGGCTATGAAGTCTAACATGGGTTGAGATTATGTTTTACTTGGATAACGACGAAAAACAAGGTCAAGGTCATATCAAGGTCATTTCAAGTTCATACTGTCAAAAATATGTAAAAAAAAAATCAGAAAGTTTGGCAAAATACTTGGGTCATAGTGTACTCGTTTGGCTCCCATAATAAAACAAGTGTGCATTTTATGATTAAAGTATGAAACTTCTACCATTATTAGCACATATCCTGATCTTTATTTTAAATTGTGGGGGTGAGCTAGATTTGACCCCTGACGACCTCTAGCGGTCATCTACATCGAAAGGTCATATAAGCATTCGCAATGCCAAAAGTGGTGAAAATTGTGTATTACCGGGTACCATATTTATAAACTATTTTTGTATTCCAGAAATATGTCAAATGCACAGAGAGACTACTATTATTGATAAAAATAACACCAAGGTCATAGCAAAGTTACATCAAGTTCATTTCAAGGTCAAAATCGCAAAAGAATGTGAAAATATCCCCTTTATATAAAATTCAACGCGGTTAGTGATGCAATTAACTATTACAAAGACTGATTTTGAGATATTATTGGTCAGACATATTTTCCACAAAAAATTTCAAGAAATTGAGGGCAGTGTCAGCCTTGGGAGGGGTATCACACCCTCATTCCCCTTATTACACTCATTTCCCAATGATTAATTGTACGAGCAAAAATTGCATCTTGCAGCATTGTGAAACATCAGCTTGGGCTCCCATGGCAAAATATCAATACATAATTGGGTTATGAAGGATCATATGGTTTGGAACTGTGTTTTACTGGGGTACCGTCTGAAAGTAACGTACATGTCATATCAAGGTCACTTGAAGGTCAAACTGGCAAAAATCCTAAAAATATATACTCTCACTTACTTACAACTCCGTTGACCTCTTGAAATTGAGTTTTTATTTGCAGAATATGTATGATATTGATAATTTGGTGATAGTTTTAACACACAGTGATTATATGTCCCAATATATTATATTAAAATACACACCTTTGAAATGATCTTAACTTGACCTAAAAAGCACAATTTTATGAAGCCGATGTCAACTGTAACCGCCATGTAGGCCCCACATCGATTGGTTCATATAATACAAGATAAAAATATTCCGCCCCTCCCTTGTAATTGAATGTGCCTCCCCTTGTGTAGGACACAAGTGAACAAGTAGATTATTACTGTTCATTGTCTCATATGCTTAATGAATAGAAGGTGCAATTATGTAATTATCACGGCGTGTAATACTCTGAGAGAGGGATTTTTAATAAGAAGAATTGGCAAAAGCATAATAATTTCGGCGATTTCTTGGCAGCCATTTTTATTTTTTTTTCAATTCTCAAAGATGAGAGCTCTACATCCGCCCAGATATCAATACAGGCGTGGATAATTCAAAGAGCAAAAACTATATCAGCCAAAACAAAGTGTTTTTATTACAATAAGATTTTTTATCAATCCCTTATAACATATACTAATCCGTTATAACGGTCTACTAATCCGTTTTAGCGGTATAATATTCCGTTATAACGCACTAGTACTTCGTTATAGCGGTAGAGTATTTCGTTATAACCGTCTACTAGTCCGTCATAACGGTCTACCATCCCGTTATAACGGTCTCGTATTTCGTTATGACGGTCTAGTATCACGTTATAACGGTATACTAATCCGCTATAACGGTATATTATTCCGTTATAACGGTCTAGTATTTCATTATAACTGCCTACTATTCCGTTATAACGGTCTAGTATTTCGTAATAACGGTATACTATTCCGTTATAACGGTTCAGTATTTCGTGATGACGGTCTACTAATCCGCTATAATAGTCTACTATCCCGTTATAACGGTCTACTATTCTGTTATAACGGTCTACTATTCTGTTATAACGATCAAGTACTCTGTTATAACGGTATAGTATCTCGTTATAACGGTCTAATATTTCGTTATAACGGTCTACTTATCTGTTATAACTGTTTACTATCCCGTTATAACGGTCTAGTATTTCGCTATGACGGTCTAGTATCACGCTATAACGGCCTACACATCCGTTATAACGGCTTAATAATCTGATAAAACGGTCTAAAATTCCGGTATAACGGTCTAGTATTTCTTTATAACGGTCTGCTAATCCGTTATAACGGTATACTGTCCCGTTATAACGGCCTAGTTATGACGGTCTGTTATCACGTCATAACGGTCTACTATTCCGTTATAACGGTACACTAATCCGCTATAACGGTCTAGTATTTAATTATAACTGCCTACTATTCTGTTATAACGGTCTAGTATTTCGTTATAACGGTTTACTATTACGTTATAACGGTTTAGTATTTCGTTATAATGGTCTACTATCCCGTTATAACGGTCTAGTATTTCGCTATGACGGTCCACTAATCCGTTGTAATGGTCTACTATTCCGTTATAACGGTCTAATCATCCGTTATACCGGTCTACTATTCCGTTATAGCGATCAAGTATTCCGTTATAACGGTATATTATATCGTTATAAAGGTATAGTATCTCGTTATAACGGTCTACTATTTCGTTATAACGGTCTACTTATCCGTTATAACTGTCTATTATCCCGTTATAACGGTCTAGTATTTTGCTATGACGGTCTAGTATCACGCTATAACGGCCTACACATCCGTTATAACGGCTTATTAATATGTTAAAACGGTCTACTATCCCGTTATAACGGTTGAGTATTTCTTCATAACGGTCTTCTAATCTGTATAACGGTCTACTATTCCGTTATAACGGTCTAGTATTTCATTATAACTGTCTACTATTCCGTTATAACGGTCTAGTCTTTTGTTATAACGGTCTACTATCCCGTTATAACGTTTTAGTATTTCGTCATAACGGTCTCCTATCCCGTTATAACGGTCTAGTATTTCGTTATGACGGTCTAGTATCACGTTATAACAGTCTACAAATCTGTTATAACTGTTTACTAATCCGTTATAACGGTCTACTAATCCGTTAAAACGGTCTACCAATACTGTATAACGGTCTACTATTCCGTTCTAACGGTATACTCTTCCGCTATAACGGTCTGTTATCTCGTTATAACGGTCTACTATTTCGCTATAACAGTTTACTAACCCGTTATAACTGTCAGACAATTATAACGGATTAGTCTGTCTACTAGACAGTCTGTCTACTATCCCGTTATAACGGTCTAGTATATTGTTATGACGGTCTGTTATCACGTTATAATGGTCTACTATTCCGGTATAACGGTCTACTATTCCGTTATAACGGTCTAGTATTTCATTATAACAGTCTGTTATTCCGTTACAACGGTCTAGTCTTCCGTTATAACGGTCTTCTATTCCGTTATACCTTTTTAGTATTTTGTTATAACGGTCTACTATCCCGTTATAACGGTCTAGTATTTCGTTATATGGCATTCTAGTATCACGTTATAACGGCCTACAAATCCGTTATAACGGCGAACTAATGCGTTATAATAGTCTACTATTCCGTTATAACGGTATAGTATTTCGTTATAACGGTCTACTATTCCGTTATAACGGTCTGGTATTTTGTTATGGCTATGGCGGTCTAGTATTGAATTATGAAATGAATACCGAACGATGTAATAATCGGTTTTATTATATCATGGTGACAGCTGGGGTCTTAAAGCGACACAATCATTTTTGCCTGATTATGTCGTTTCAATTTAGCGAGAAAATTAGGCAGTCATGACATCGATATTTTGCAGAGCTATCTGACAAATTGATGTAGCCTTGAAATTAATTTTACTATCCGGTATGTTTAAAAAATCACCTGCACATCTCCATATCGTGGAGAATTTGATTGTAAAATTTGACTACTTTCTCACAAAGTTTGAGTTTTGTGGTCACAATAAATTATGAAGTTGATTTGTGGCGGCCATTTTACATGTCAGTGAAATCTTGAACAAATTGCCTGTACATCTCCATATTGTGGGGAATGTGATTGTAAGATTTGGATAATTTCTGATTAAGGTTTTGAGTTTTTGCGCCCACAACAAATTATGAAGTTGAACTCTGGGAGATATTTTGGCATTATGGTAGCATGTTTAAAAAATCACTTGCACCTCCCCATGTTGATGAGAATGTGATTTAAAATTTCAGAAAAAATGACCACTAGTTTTTCAGTTATTGCACCCATAAAAATTAAGTGCCGTCTGATAGATCCCGGTGCGACTAACCCCCCCCCCCCCCCTTCCCCTACGGACGTGTGATAAAAACCTGCTCACCACTTCTATCAGGATATTAGGGTCACTCTAACATTATATACAATTCAACGTTCTAACCGACCAGTTATAATCAGTATAAATGGCCATCATGTTCTCTCAATTTATTTGGTCTCAATTCTAACAACTTCCAGCTACCTGGAACATTAGACTGGAGAGACTTGTTAAAGGTTATGGCATCAACGCCATATACCTATGGCTCACATGGCTTACAACATGCATCTATCTGCAGTAGGCCTATAGATAAAAATGTTTAAATTATCAGATATGGCTCACCTGCATATTAAGTTAGTTTGATGTAGATAGATGTGATTCTAGAAAAAGTGTATAGGGCCTACATGCCACCAGACTGAAGCTCAGGCTCCTTTAAGTGAGGACACATTTGAAAATCATGGTAACAGTTTTTGCCAGTTTGACCTTGAAATGACCTTGACATGACCTTCAAATTGCTTTCGGATGGTACTCCAGTAAAATACAACCCCACCCCATGTCAAACTTCATAACCTAATTATTTGTCAATATTTTGCTATGGGAGCCCAAGCTGATGCTCTACAATGCTGCATAATTGTAATTTGGCCTGTTCAACTAAATATTGAAGAAGGAGCGTTTTAAGTGAAATACCTAGCCTCCTTGCCAAGGTTGTAACATCCCTTAATATCCTAAATGTGTGTGGAAAATACATAGGACGAAGGATATGTCAAAACCAGTCCCTTGTAATAAATGATTGTACAACAACAGCGTGGAAATTGATAAAAAGTGAACATTTTCTGCCAGTTTGACCTTTAAATGACCTTGGTGTAACCTTGACATGACCTTGATGTTATGTTTATCATTCAAAGCAGTCTCTTCGAGTATTTGACGCACTTTTGGGACACAGAAACAAATCATAGACATTGTAATATACAATTTTAACTACTTTTTGGCTATGCCAGTGAATATTTTGACCTTTCGAAGTCAATGACCTTTAGAGGTCATCAGAGGTCAAATCCAGTTTACCTCCACATCTAAAAATTACCCTTAGGATATGTTCTACAAGTGGTATAAATTTCATGCTTTAATCATAAAATGCACAATAGGTTACCTTATCTACTACACTAAGGCTCTAATTAACAGATTAGGAGTATGTTGCTTTCTTAAATACATGTGTTTCTAAACTCAGCTGGAGCGTATTGTATAATTTAGAATGATAATCCAATTGAAATACGTAAGTGTAAAGTGAAAAATGTAGGTTAATGGTTGGCTCTCTAATTGTCAAACAAAATTCATCGCATTTGTCTCTTATGTGACGTGTGTCTCATGTTTCTCTGCAAATAGATTATTCTATATATAATGTGTTAGATGATGATAGGGGCTGGTAGAATTTGACTCCAAAGATGTTAATCTAATTTAAGTAAGCACTGGCTACTATAATCGTTTAAAACTTTGTTTAACCCTTTCAAATTAAATATCTAACATGGTCGTAGACGCATTACCATGATTACACAGGTATTGAAATTGAGCGACAAAAGCTAACTGAGACATTTTGAAAAAAAACTTTTGCTTCCATGGTTATTACATTAATATTTCAGTGCTGTAAGGGTTAATCAGGTATTCAAATCACTGAATTGAAATTATTCAATTAATTTGTATTGATATTTTATGTTTCAGTTGTTAAGCAGCGCATGCAGATGTATGATAGCCCATACAGAACCTGTCGTGAGTGTGTGGTGGGTGTCTACCGTACAGAAGGCGTGAAGGCGTTCTACAGGAGTTACTTCACCCAGCTCTCCATGAACATTCCCTTCCAGTCACTTCACTTCATGCTGTATGAGGTGTGTCAGGACGCGCTAAACAAGGATAGGCAGTACTCGCCCAAGTCCCACATGGTCTCTGGTGCTGTGGCCGGGGCGGTGGCCGCCGCCTGTACCACACCACTAGACGTGTGTAAGACACTGCTGAACACACAGGAGAGATGTGCTGTGTCCAAACTGCCGGAGAGCGCGATCAACGGCATGTTTCACGCTGGAAGAACAATCTACCAGTTCAAAGGAATCCCTGGCTTCTTCCGTGGAATAACTGCTCGTGTGATTTACCAGATGCCCGCTACAGCCATATCCTGGTCTGTCTACGAGTTCTTTAAGTATTTTCTGACACAACAGAAAGAACATGAAGGACTTGTGTCAACGCCTAATATATCTAGAACTCCTAACGTTCAGGCCGTCAGTGAAGAAATTTAGAGATTAGATAGGTAATTGTTGAACTGCTAATACTTCACAACATGTGATATCATTCTGATAAGCACAATTAATTTTTTTTTAAATAGGAAAGAAGTGTTCAAGTGTCAAGATCCTCAGTGAATGAATATGCGTGTAGAGATTGAATAAGTAACTGTTAAACTGGTAATATTTCACAGCATATAATACCACTCCAGTTAGAAAGATTAGCCCTTGTAGCCTACTGTGCAACTGTATTATATGCTTACGTATGTAACCCTCCAGCGCGGGGATCGACTTCAGACATCAGAATCTGACATCTGTAGATGTCAGATTCTGACGTCTTAGTCGATCCCCGCTGTGTAAAAGTAAAATCATTTATACTGAGGGTAGACCCATAACATAGGTATTCAAATGAAACAGAAATCTAGAGCTAACCAAGATATTTTTGCTGTTTGGTTTCCATTGAATCTCCATGAAATTGATAAAATAGCTCAGATGCTCAGTTAATGGGATAATTCAATTTTTCTTAAATTCAATTTCTTTTCGTCATTTTAGGGTGGAAATTACATTAGTAATTCCAGCTTCAAATGATCGAAAAATAGAAGCAAGTAATTCAGCCGGACAACGGCTAAATAAATTTTTTTAACTCACTAATTTAATTATTAACACCTACATGAAATTATGTGTTGCGGTAGCAAGACACAACCTTATAAATGTCAGTCGTAAAGCCTTCTCAGTTTAGCAGTTTTTATTTCATCGACACGTTTATGTTGCTTTGGCTTTCAATTTCGGCCACTGGCATGATTTGTAGCCATGCTGTCTCATGCCATAATAGTTAAAGCTGTGCAAACCTATTGACTTGATGTAAAAAAGCCAAACAAGTGATATCTGTGTGTTCTTGAAGAATGTTGTTCAAATAGTGTTCCCTTTGTGAAGTTTATACATAACTTGTTCATGTTGTTAGTGTCTATTTCAAGCTATATATTAGGTACTGAGCATAGGTGGTTCACAGCTTTTACTTGTACAATTTTAGTTACAGTATTGGAGTATGCAACGTGTTATCAAAACATCAATATTCTAATTTGGTGTTTAAATGGGCTGCTAATAATCATACTTTTCATATCTGAAGTTGTGAGTGAAACTTAGAAATGAAAAAAAAATTCAGCCAAGTGGAAATTCAATTATTACAACTGCTGAAGTTAATGGTGTCATTTCACTTGAAGTATACTGACAAAAAGGTTGATTCAATTTTCTTTCTGTGATTTAATTAATGCTTCTTAATTTCACATTGTTCACTTAAAAAATAATTTCATTGCCTGTATGTGCCTCTTGTTACAACTTTAATTTTGTATTTCACTGCATGCAATTACAGGTTTTGCAGACTTTTATATTTCAGCAGTGCACACACCATATGTTATCTTAGTAACCTCCATTTTCAGGGAAACAAAACCACCTGAATAACACAGTTATTGGCAGCTGAATTAAACTTTCTTTAAAATAACAATAAATTTCATGTTGTGTGCAAAATATGCTACCTCTCCGATTTTAAGAGAATCTATCACGAGCCAGATATATCTGTCGCCAAAGATTTAATTTGTCTTTGTAAGGCCACTTGTTTTAATTTCTCTGTTTTAGATCAGATAAAATCCAAAATCTAATGAGAGAAGGCGGGAAAAAAAAACATTTAAGAAAAAAAAACCATTGAACCTATTTTTGGAAAAGTTAATGTGGGCGACGAAATAAAAAAAACTTTGGTCATATTTCTGGAAAAGGTAATGCGGGCGACAAAATAAAAAAAACTTTTGACCTATTTTAAATAAAGTTAATGAGGGCGACAAAAAAAAAAAAAAAAACATAGCTGGAAAAATATTTTTTATTTCCCGAAATAAACTTGTTTTGTTTTTGGAATATTTTTTTCATTTTCCAAAATAGACTATTTTTTGGGAAATCGGCAACAATCTAATGCGCGCGCTGGGCAGAACAAAAATACATGTTTTTTGGTAATGCGCAGCCTAAATCTAATGCACGCGCTCATCTAAAACAGAGAAAAAAAACATAGTGGCCTAAATTACCAGACATCAGCCCAACATTCTTTGAAAGCATTAGAACAAGGGTAGTTCAAAGTGTACTGGTGTGTAATTGTGACCCACTAATTACAATATAACCAGCATTTATTTGTTTTAACCCTTAGCGCACTGATGTCGACTACAGTTGACTATAGTATTGTTTTCTCATGTTTTTATTGTCTTGTATAACCAGGTTTTAAAAATTAAATATGTCTCAAATCTGTGATAAGCACATACATTTCAACCTAGATTTTGCAAATTAAACTAATTTTTAGTCACTTAAATTGTGGATCGCGGTAGCGAGACACAACTTCAAGTGGCTGAAAAATTAAATTTCTTGGCTCAGTGCTCTAAGGGTTAAATATGAACATGTTTTTAGCAGTTTTGAAAATGATCATAACTGTACTATGTGTTTCTGCTGATTTTGTAATAATTATAATTTCAATGTTTTTCTTTACACCATACATCTGATGCAAGAAGATGGAATTTTAATTGTAATCATTTGGTAATTATTGTAAATTTGTTGTCATAACCTAACTGAAAACTCCGGAGCTACACTCCGCAATTTTTACACCACTATAATAGAACCCAACTTTTGCAAATCATTTCAGAGTGTATTACTTTTATTAAGCCAAAAATGCAGCAGTGAACGTATTACCTAAAAGACCCCTCCCAACAAACACAATATGTTGTCCCAATTTTCTTTTGGACCAACATCAAGTAAAAGCAGCATCCTGTTTTTGTTGGTTTATCCTTCCTGTATGAGATTCAATATGGTTTTACAATGATCTTTTTATTTTACTCTGAATGTTTTCCACTGTGAATTTCCCGGTGCCTTTACCAGTGAAGACAAGCAGTGATTATGATGTTTGTAGATTGTCACATTTACGGTTTAATAACCGGTAAAAACATTTGGTTATTCAGAAGTTGATATCGGGTCAGTTGATGTGTAATTAACCCTATCACCACCAAAGTCAATTCTTGTAAGCTGTATGCCATAACATTACAAAATGGCAAAATACGCCATTTTGATCATTGACATAAACTGTTTACTAACCCTTACACCCCTAGAGTTATTTTTAATCTTTTTTTTTTATTAGCCTTTTAAATCACAGTTATTGGAAAAGAAAGGAGTGTTTATACATCAAGAGTTGCAAATGTTTGGTCTCTAATTAAACAAACGTGAGTAATTTTCACCCACTTGAAGTTGGGGGGTTGCAGTAGCAAGACACAACTTCAAGGGGGTGAAAATTCAAATTATTTTATTGTGCGGTTTAAGGGCTATTGATGACACACCAAGGATTATAATTGTTTGTTGACCTTCACCTTTTTGTTGGTAATTAAAATGACATGTTGATTGTTGATAGGTCTGTTATACCCATTGTAAAGCTGGCTAGTAAATTTAGACGTTATATTTCAGTCACTATGATTAAGCTGGCTGGTGCATTGAGATTGGAGTGTTTTCAGTCGTCAATATTTAATTTTTTTAATAGTTAACCGCTCTGTTGACAAGAGACTTGTACCAGAGTGGGCTTGGTACAGGGAGATGCTGCTGGCAGCTTCACACTATGAACAGTAGAGGTAGACAGCTTTCTATGGGACCGGTCAAAATTATCAACAGTGAAAATAAACCTTTTTGTTTGACATTATTTTCATCTGACCCACCCACGCTAAAATTTCCGACAAACTCACTTGATGGAACATAAAAAAAATATGTGGATTATTTTGAATTGCCTGGCGCTGTATTCGAGTCAGAATAACCACAAATAATACCCTGGTTACACTATGGGCACATGCTTCTTTTGTAGCTAACCAGTATAATTATGTCATATTGACTATAACAGCTTAACTAGCAATGAACAGATGAATACACATCGTTTAGCTGTTGTGTCAACCTTTGATAAACATTGCTTTTTTAGTTTTTATCTTCTTGTTTTTACTTCCATTAATCCTAACAGCGCGGGGATCAACTTTAGTCGTCAGAATCTGACGTCTGTAGACGTCAGATTCTGATGACTAAAGTCGATTCCCGCCCGCACCGTAGACCCACAACATAGGTATTCAAATGAATCAGAAAGAGCTGACTCAGACATTTATGATGATTTCAAATTGAAAAAAACCCTTTGGTCTCCCAAGGTTTTCATAAAAAAAATCGGTTATTACGTAGTGTGAAGATCTGAGAATTTATCCAGCACACTCGAAATTTTGACCCAATGATATACTAATGTTGTATCGATGTTTTTAACATTGGCATAGCATTGGTACATTGTTGACCCAATGTTTATTGTTCCCTAGCCGCACCTGGCTGTACCAAGTTTAATGTTATGTGTTCATATGTGCAGTATATTTGTTCATTGAAAATGAAAGGGTGTATCTGCCACTTTGTTAAGTGGCAGATGCACCCTTTCATATCCAAGGGACAAATATTCTGTACTACCCGAGTCCGACACGCAGTATTATGGTGGCGTATGGTGACAGTACACAGGCAATCGAGTAAAATAATATGTCTTTTTCCTCGTGCAAGCTACATACAATAGTATTAGATTTGAATAGTAGAGCTCATGTGGCAAATTATTTTCTTTCCATTAGCTGGTTCAATTGTGCCATTTACGCCCTAACCTATATAATAATAGCAATGGACTGAAAAAACTTGCTCTTTTAGATGGTGTGCAAAATCAATTGTGCCTGATGGCGCGTGAAATCAGTATTTCCCGCAATATAATGAAATTAAAGAAAATGGAGAAATCTGTAGAGCAGGCAAACCTGTAATAGCAACAGCATTGTCTGTGAACATGATAATAGTAGCTGTATATTTTCGATGATTGCCTGTATAGTGTCTTTATTGTTGCCGGAGTGACTGTCAGGACATGTTTTGGTGTTAGACGACCGACTGTGCATCCCCGTAACTGTTATTTTCTCTTAGAATATCTATATTTATCTATATATAATGGCATCATTCTTCCGCATGCTTATCAATCAACTCAATATACATGTATAAATATGCACTTAATTTGTTCTTTTTTTATTGTTTCTTTTTTAGTATTACTAGAATAATCAATTACAGGTGATAATTCTACTAACATGGATGATATAGTTACCGGTAACCCTTGTGCTGTTGTGACCAGATATATACGTTTTTTTAAGTCTCCACCCATTATGTTTCAAACATGTTTTAAAAAAAATCCCAGAAACTGGTAAAATATAGAGTGGTAGTTGGTTAAATGATCAAATAATTGAATTCACCAGATGTTTATTTTTCAACAATGGAAATATTTTTCTTGATTTGATTCTTGAAAATATGTTGGCAATCCTGGTTTCTAATAATGGAAAATAAAAGTAATCACTTAACCCTTTCAGCTCCGGGACCATCTTAGAATCTGACATCTAAAGTCGATCCCAGCACTGAAACAATGGCCTGAAACAATGGCTGTAGACCCATAACATAGGTATTCAAATGAAGCAGTAAGAGCTAACTAAGACATTTACAGTGATTTCAAATTGAAGAAAAACCCTCTGGTCTCCATGATGTATATACAAATATAACAGTGCTTCAAGGGTTGAGCAACACAAGGGTTAAATAGAAAACGGTTGTGGTTGTCTATAATTTGCTGTAATCATGGTAATTATAGTATCTTTATTCCCCAAGCCTTGATATGTACTGAAAAGACTCTGATTGTGTTAGGTATTGCATTGCATCAACCCTTCAATTGTTCTTTTGATGTATTTAATTTTATTTTGCAGCCCCAATATAACTGTAATTATCTTTTTTTCACAGGCATACATGTTTTAACCCTTTCAACCCTGATGAGTTGTTTGTTTCTATTTTACAATAATTTAAAGCTGGGATTACTAACACAATTTGCAGCTTCAAATGAAGAAAAAATATCTTCTTATTTTTTAAAAAATAGATTAAAATCGAATTATTTGATGAGCTAAGCATCTTTCGCAAACGGCTGACTAAGACATTTTTGATGACTTCAAATTGAAATAAACCTTTTGGTCTCCCAGATTTATACCAAAAATATTTCAGCATTACAAGGTTTAACCCTTTCAAGCCTGAATTTACCATAGACATCTCCATCCATTACAAGCCGCGAATTGCTTTCGCAATTCTAGACTTGTAATGGATGGAAATGACTTGATGTTGTTTAAAAATTAAAGAAAATTACCACGTATTGGTAAACACGTTTCATGGAAATTTTCTTTCTAAAACCCTTAGTTGTAGTAAAATTAAGTATGTTTTCAGGGATATAAAATGATGCTTTAATGCATCGTGGGGGCTTAAAGGGTTAAGCCGTATACTGGCCTAGCAGCACAAGGGTTAACTTATCAGGATTGTGTTCCCACTTGATGATCATGTGGAACACATGTTATCCAAAATAACCATGATTTAATTTTTTTTTATTATTAATATTACTGAATGCTGCATACATCTTTGTGTTATTTTAAATCTACCATTGCGGACACAATTTTATATACATTTGCAGCGATATTGGAGATTAATTTGCAGCTGTAAATGTTGGTGAATATAGCTGTTTGAAAAAAAAGTGAACAGATATACTGGCATGAAAACCTAATTCAGGTATTAACTGATTTTTTTTTTTCAAATAACAGTATATAGTCATTTCAAATTATAAATTTTATTAGTGCAGAAGTGAACAAAAACTTAGCAAAAATTGGAATTGAATGAGTTTATTTGAAAAGTTAGGGACATTACTTGTATAATATATCGTATGCTTTCCTTTCTTTTTATTTTAAAGATAATTTGTATTTATTTTGTGTAACCATAATATATTATTTGTGAATTGTCTACATCCAGCAATATTGATTGGTCATCTTCCTATTAGATAACACATGCCTATATGTGTAATGAGATCCTTGCAACTTTTTCAAAATATTATAAAGTCTCTTATGTCATCTATTTTAAAGACTACAAGAAGTAACTATCACATATTAATATGCCTCTTCAGATATCTCTTTTTTCAACATATTCTTTAAAATCGTCGCTGATCAACAATATAATTTGTCAAACAATTTCACCTTATTTATATGTGTAATCTATAGATAGTATGATATATAAAAAGGTATGGAAAAATACCATGATAATATAATTTGCTATGTGTCTTTGTAATCGGTCGTAGTACCACTCCAGTCACATGGCACACCTGGGGGTGGGAACATAACTGATTATACACGAGTCATGCCTTGTACTCGTAGCTTTGTTATCAATGCTCTTACGTTTACGTGAGTTTTGATTGTAATCGTAGCTTTGTTATCAAAGCTCTTACGCTTACATGATGCTTGATTTGTAATCGTAGCTTTGTTATCAATGATTGTACGTCTACGAGAGTCTTGATTTGTAATTGCAGCTTTGTGATCAATGCTCTTACATTTACATGAGTCATGTCTTGTAATCGTAGCTTTGTTAGCAATGCTCTTATGTTTACATGAGTCATGCCTTGTACTCGTAGCTTTGTTATCAATGCTCTTATGTTTACATGAGTCATGCCTTGTACTCGTAGCTTTGTTAGCAATGCTCTTATGTTTACATGAGTCATGCCTTGTACTCGTAGCTTTGTTAGCAATGCTCTTATGTTTACATGAGTCATGCCTTGTACTCGTAGCTTTGTTAGCAATGCTCTTATGTTCACATGAGTCTTGATTTGTAAAAATAGCGTTGTTATCCATGCTCGTATGTTTACATGAGTCTTGATTTGTAATCGGAGCTTTATTATCAGTGATCTTACGTTTACGTGAGGCTTGATTTGTAATCGTAGCTTTGGCATCAATGCTCTTACGTTTACACGAGTTTTGATTTGTAATCGTAGCTTTTGTTATCAATGCTCTTACGTTTACACGAGTCTTGACTTGTACTCATCAATGCTCTTACGTTTACATGAGTCATGCTTGTACTCGTAGCTTTGTCATTAATGCTCTTGCATTGGTAAACATGAGTCATGCCTTGTACTCGTAGCTTTGTTATCAATGCTAGCTTATGTTTACATGAGCCATGGCTTGTATTTGTTACTCTGTTATCAATCTCTTAAGTTTAAATTAGTTTTGACTTGTATTCTTTAGTTTGTTATCAATGCTGTGCCGTTTGGGTCACAGAATCACTCGACATGTCATTGTTCATTATATAACCTAGTTGTTTGTGGCATGCTAGGTCGGTCGTAGAATCACCTCACATGCTGCTGACAAGACATTCTGCTTTCACAGATCTGAAAGGATGATGAATAAATATTTGTCATTTATGATTGTTGTTTTCTTACTTTTTTGTTGTCCTCATACTCAAAGATCGCAGTGCGGAACCCCCCCCCCCGTTAAGGGTCCAAAAAAACGACCATATTTCGGCCGAAATATGGTCTAGAATGCGTCATTTGAGGGCTTATATTTAAAAAAAAAAATCGGGGGAGCATGCCCCCGGACCCCCCTAGAGCATATAGGTGCCAGCTGTGGTGTGTAGAAATTCTTGCAAAAAAAATTTATACGTCAGAAACTGACGTACTGATATATACAAAGACGTTACCTGCACTGAAAGAATAAAAATATTGATAACCACTTGGGAGCCTGATGACCCATGAAGTGTTTTGCATAGAAGTTTTGGCGGGTATCGATCGTTTTGTGGAAAAGATCTAGGGCCTACCGCTCACAACAATTAAAATGTTGAGAATCCCAGGCTGTAAGGGTCAATATTAGGGCTAGTCAAACAAATATTAGGGCCCTAGGGTAGTGGTTAGCACCGCTGCCTGTCACGCCAGAGTTCGGGGTTCGGTTCCCGGTCTCAGCGGTTTGAAAGAAACAAAAAATATTTCTTCCCATCCACATGTGAAAGTCAGTATTGTGGGGAACCTCCGTGACCGAGAAGTAGCGTGCTCGGCCTCAGACCGCCAGGGCTCGAATTTTGAATCCTGTGTCTGGAGGACAGTGTCATCTCACCATCCTCAGGAGGTTCTCCTGGCCCGGTTTAGCCTATATGTGCACAAAGGTGGCCTAAAGCCCGATTCATTTCATTTGCATGCTTACAGTAAATATATATGGTATGTACATAACAGGCAAGTCCTCACTATGCAGCTTTCTGATAGCCAGGCTCGACGTGAGGCCAAACCTTGCTGAAACGGTGTGAAAACCATCTACTGGAGTGGGGACTTTTTAGAAAGTTTTTTTTCTGTGTGACCAAAGTTTGACCTCTCGTATAAGTGCTGCTTTAATATAGGGCCACTGTCTACGACACCGGCCTTGCATTAAGCAACACAATGTCTGGCCCAGAATTTCCCCTGAAATGTGACTGACAGCAGACACGAGACGATACATGAGTTAGGTTTGGATTAATGTTGAGCCAACGTCTCAGACAGAGCGCCAACATTAAATTGACATTTTGTATAAAGACTGATGAATATTTGGTATCTAAATCTCCCCCCCCCCTACTCCAATAGGTGTTTGATATGGCTGATGCTGCTAGGCTTGGCATGACGGCCTCGCGGTGTCAAGCCTTGCTGCCGGAAAGATGTAACTATGCAACTTCCCCACTGTCAATGACTAGTTAACAGAGAGGAACACAGTAGCAGATTACAGGGGTAATATGCTACACTTTTGAGTCGGGTAGGGACAGGAATAAGAATCCACGGTCACAGCCAGACATAGCCACGCAGCTGCCCAGCAAACACGAGACATCGACCTAATGTTGGTCCAATGTTGGGCCACCGTCTCCGTCGCTGGCCCAGCATTGGTCCAACATTCTAGTGTCTGCTAGGCGGGTGCTGACCCCCCCTCTCTCTCACTGTATCAGGCCTGCACAGGTGTGGCCATGGACGAGCTGGCAGCCACTTTCCCCAGACACGTACCACTGGCATCTCATCCAAAGAATGATTATGCATATATACCTGATACAGTAGACTCTCACCTTCCGGTCAGATCACCAATGCGGTCAAATCGTCATTGCGGTCGATTTTTTCCAGCACGAATTCGATCTCAGTCAAAGCCATATCAAAGGCGATCACCAATGCGGTCAGACCACCATTCCGGACTACGGTCAAATTTTTGTGGCAGAACGGCAAATTCACTCTCGTCATTGCGGCAAATTGGTATTTTCAATGTATCGTTATGATCATTGAGAGGAGATTTTTATATTGAAAAACTATCACCTATGTTTTCCACACAAGTACTAGGCCTATGCGTACATTACTAATATGGCAAATAACTTTATTATCATTTGGTGACGATAACACACATTGCTATGTTGAAATTAAATAAAATGTTCATCATTAAAATACACGATTGATATATAGTTATATAGAAGTTTAAGGGTTAATTGTTTGTTGATAAAGCGTCCCGCTACTTCTGGCCATACACTGTCTGCGTGCTGTAACTATTTTATTTCAAGCGTTAATAATATTACATGGTATCGTCCATAAGCATTCATAATTAAACATGTTAGATAATACAAGCACAACTACTTTTAAAAAATAAATTTAAGGAAAGGTTTATATTAACCGTAAAATAATGCAATACTGATTATTTAAAAAAATATATGTTATTTTAGGAAGCTAACTGCGTTATGTGTATACCAGATTATTTCTTGATAAAGCGTCTCGCTACATGCAGTGCTGAGGTAAAGATAGACCGTCATCGCAGACACTTGACCAACATTAAATTAGCGTTGGTTCAACTGCCCGTGATAATAAAGACAATCTTGAATAATAATTAAAGACGTGGGAATGTCGTGATTATACAACTCAAAACTTTGCATTTAAGATAGTGTCTATATAGATTTTATAATTCACAAAATTTAATGTGATTATCATTACCTGTTAAGTTTTAATACAAATAATAGACGTAGGATTGTTTTATATCGGGTCTCAGAGGGTTAATGATCCGATAAGTCTGCGCTCGCACCTGTCCCGACACATCGGGAGTGAAAGGACACGTATTAACACCTAACTCTAGTAGAAACACTTTAAACAATGCGAAAAAGTAGACAATGGTAGGGGTAGTTTCTTATCAAAACACTTCTTTGAACTTGCATTCCCATTTACCGTTCTTTACTGGCTCTATAACCTGACGTAAATTTTAACACCACAAACATGACATCTCTATAATGGATTAGCTACTCCATCATGGTGACAAATAAACATTCGGAAGCCATGAAAAGGGCTCACGGGCGATATAAGAATACGCTTTTCAAAGTGAAAAATCATGCAATCGTTAATTTTTATGCTGCACAAGATACTCAATTCACGAGACTACTGCCGTGCAAAGGCAAGTAAGCAGATACTGCCTTTTGCCTTTGCAGAGCAGTATAGCTGCGGTTTCTGTCCTCAAGGACTTTACAGCAGACCGTTGCCTAGATGGTATTCTACATTCTATGTTCAATATTGAGGATAAATTACAAGACTCTTATGTAAAAATAAAATACACCGGTCAACAATTCTCCATCAATTCATTTTTCCAACTGCAGTAAGGGGTTTTGTCAAGTTAAAAAAATTCCAAAAATCCGAGAAAAACTCGTAAGTGGGTGGGTGGGTCGAGCCCCAACTCGGGATTTTTTGTTGTTGAAATTTTGTGGGGTTTTTTAACCACACAAAACCTCTAAGATATTTTGTGACATAGATTTTGAAAAAATATGTTTATATTGAAATACTTTTTTTATTTAATTGTGCATAACTATATAATCAATTTTAAATTTGTTCTATATAAAACACTGCTGCTCTAAACAGCTGCAATAAACTTTGAACATATTTACTATTGTTATTATTCATTCATTATTTGGAGCATATGTGCATAGTTGATTTGATATCAAATAGCAGGACGCAATGTGGTAATTTATTGCCCGATCACTAATGCGGTCAGACCGTCATTGCGGTCAAAATATTCTGGCCCGTACTTGACCGCATTGGCGGGAGTCTACTGTATAAGTATGTTTGGAGACGAATAAAAATACAGGTCAGAGGGGGGGGGGGTTTGATGAGTCATAAATGTGGACGTGCTTGGCAAGCAAGTGTTGCCACGCCTAGACCATTATGCCTTCTTAATTGTTGAACAGTGCTTGTCATAGTTATTTTAATTAGTTCTAATATTGAGGTATTAGGCATCTGGAGTAATCAGCTGGCAGTATCACCTATACTAGTTAGACAACTGATCTTACGGTTTAATTATTCTTTAACTCTTACAACGCTAAATTATTTTGAAAAAAAACATGGAGACCAAAGGGTTTTCGTTAATTTGAGATCATAAGACATATCTTAGCTCATTTGAATACCTATGGTATAGGTCTACAGCCATTAGAAATATTTCATTTCTTTCAGGCGGGGACAATCTTATACGAGAGAATCTGACGTTTAAAAGATTGTCCCTTGCCTGAAAGGGTGAAATATGCCACGTTAGAATCAAACCTGCAAATATTTTAATATATAAAGAAGGTAAGATTTATAGTCAAGGGCCTACTGCAGATTGTTAAAAATGTACTGTATGTAGATATTATTGTATTGTGTGTACAGGCTGCTTGATCTGTTGATATATATGTCACGCCACCAGAATGCCACATATATTCAGACCATAGTCGCGCTGTGCGTGGCCCAATGAAATAGCCTACATATTTGCTGATGTGATGAGTGTGAATAAAACTCAAATTGTGAAACAAAAACATTTTGCAGGATCTTGTAATATAGTATGTTTCCCGATGTAATGTTACTGTTGTTTGGGAGGTACATATTATTGTTATTTCTTGTGTGTACAAGAAGTGTGGGATCTTCGAGATATTCCATGAAATAAATAACACAACTCCAGATATGGATTGCTCAAGCATTAATTGGATTAATCTCGATAGTTGTTTTCACTGGATAATCATCCTCGATACTTTGGATATGGTAGTTTTCAAAGTTGAATCATTTAGACCCAGTATGTATGCAATATATCAATATACAATCGTCATGGTACAAAAAAAGGTAAAAAGGTTAGTTTGGTTTTGAAAAAATATGTTACTTAGAGTATAGGAATATAACATAATAAAAACACTATGACCACATAACATGCTCGGGACTGATCTGATTTGTCTACTACTGCAACTAGGCAGGCTATATGTCTTCAACTGCAGCGCTAATATGACTATACATTTCAACCTAAAAAGGAGACTAAACGACAAAATAGGATATGTTGAGAGTAAAACTATATTTTAAATCCCTGTATCGCAAAGCTATATACACCAATATTGATGAAATACCATTTGGATGGGGTCCCACCATTAAATAAACTAGTATGCTATTCTAGCTTTGTGCTAAGTTTCATACTTGTATCACCAAAACACGATTCCTACAAAAACTTAATAGACTAAATGCATGTGCTACAACAACGCCATCTAGTGAATGGAATACAAAACATCACACCTAGCGTCTCTGCTGCATGGTAGACATTAAGACCTACCACCAGAGCAAACTAACATTTTCATATAGAGGATAAGCTGATATGGTTATGGCTTTCAAATTAACCCGTACAATCACATTGCAGAAATATTTCTGTATAAACCATGGAAACCGAAGTTTTTTGAAATCCTCATGAATATCTTAGTTAGCATTTTCTGCTTCATTTGAATACCTATAGGCCTATGTGAAGAGTCTACGGCCATTATACATTTTTAATTCTTTCAGTGTGGGGACCGTCTTTATACGTCAGAATCTGACGAGGATCTTAGACTATTTGAAGAATCAACTACAGTAGTTCGCAATAACGAGAAAAAATACAATAGGCCTACATGTAAATTAAAAAAACTAGCAATAAATCAATAATCTCTCTGTGAAAACAAAGTGATAGGATAGAAAGTTTTACATATCTTTGAAATACGAATCTGAAATACGACATCAGAATCTGACGTCTTTAGACGTCAGATTCGCGCTGAAAGGGTTAAATATAAAAAGTGATCATACCCGTTTCAATTGGCTGTCTTTGTATTTTTACAATATTGGTCCCTGTAATTGCAGACTATACTCATGACTGTACATGAGTATGCTGTCTTTGTAAGTTTACAATGCTGGTCCCTGTTATTGCTGACTGTACATACCTCATTGACCTGGAAATAATGGTAAACCTGGTAAAAATTAATTAACTATTTAATTGTCAACCATTTAGTTCGACAGAACAATAAATTACAAATTCATATCATATTTATTATTTCATAAAATAATGTCGAAATCGACGTAAATGTTTATTATACAATGTGACAAAGAACAATATTAGCGATACCCATGTTTCCTGTTGATAAATTTTGTAATACTGCAAAACAAAAAGTCAGTAACTGCTTGCTTTTCAATTAAAACAATAATTATTACTGTCTTTGCAGAGCAGCATTTTGTTTTTTTTGTATTCCCAGTTTTAGATCTAAGGCCACAGCAAATTAATTTTATGGATGACGGATTCGTAAGGCCACAGCAAATTAATTTTATGGATGCTTTTAACTACACTCCCATGCAGTGCTTGATTCAGCGGCAGTGCCCATGCTGGCGTGCAGTGTAGATTTTACCGTGATAGAAATTTTTTATTAAAAAAAAAAAATCGCCGCTCCATTTTTTTGGGGGCACCAGTTTTTTTTATATACTTTTTTAATTTTGCCGCTCCATTTTTGTCTGGAGACACCATTTTTTTCCCCACCTAAAAATCACGTCAACGTTACATTTCTTTCTTCTCCGCTCGCCACATTTTTGCGGGAAATCTTTTTTTTTATTTTAAATTGTCGCTTCTGCGCTCGCTCTATTTTTTGGAAAAATCAAAATTGTTTTTTAGAAAAAAAAAAAAAAAAGCTTGCTCGCTCCAATTTTTTTGCTGAGAATCCGTCATCTATAAAATTAATTTGGTGTGGCCTAACGGCCCAGTTCAAATACGACAGGTGCACATATAATACATATCAGTCCTAATTTTCCTGTCTGAAAAGGAAATAACACATTTTCCCCATATAGTTGGATGTAATATGTATAAAAACAGAGCTATGGTGTTCTATGAGGGGCAAAGGCGATTTGGTCTGATATTATCTAATTTGCGATATGATAATATGTTTCCATTTTGGCGGCCACTCTGTTTTTAACTGGCAGTCACAGAAATACCACATTGACAAGAACAGATGTAAAATTAGTGGACCTACTACTTCCCAAATTTTATTTAGCATGGTAACCATAAAAGCGCTTAAATATTTTTGCATAAACCAAGAAGCCAAAGGGTTTTTTTCAATTTGAAATCATCATAATCATACATAAATTATACTTTTTTCAAAAGATGGAAAAGTTTTTTTACCAAATGGCGATCGCAGCCATCTTTGATTTATACTGGAACTTGACCTCAAAACAGGTAAATAGCGTACGAAATGATTTTTTCATGCGAAATGTATTTTGAAAAATGGTAATACACATACATGTCCATACAAAGAAGGTGAAAAAAACATATTTTACAAGATGGATATGGCGGTAATCGTGGATTGATACATAAACGGGACCTCTGAAATGACTTTCTCATGCGATATTCACTTAGAAATGTGAATTTCAAATATTTTTTTCTGCAAAACAGTGAAAAAGTCATTGGCAGCCATCTTGGATTAATGTATGAACAATATCTCAGAATAAGAAAATATGAGACAGAAATGAGTTTCACCCTTACAGTGACCGAACTTGGACGTCAGAATATGACGTATATAGACACCAGATTCTGACTTCTAAATTCGATCAACGCAATTAAAGAGTAAAATATTTATAATGGTCCTAGACCCATGACATAGGTATTGAAATGAAGCGAGAGGAGCCCTTTGGTCTCCATGGTTTATACAAAATAATTCAGCATTGTGAGGGTTATCATAGACCGACTAGTGGTTTTGGGGAGACATCTCCATTCCCTTTACTCTTAACCTTGTGGGCGACGGCAACGCCAACGAATTCACCAGGTCCCATTGTGCTGTTAGTTACCAGGGAGAACATGGATCAGTACGTCTCTCTCATAAAGTAGTCACCAGATTTTGTGCATCAGTGGTCACATGCTGAGATTCCCTGTAGACTTGATTGGCTTCTCGTCCATTTCTGTAAATGGATAAAAGCGTTGGGTGTCCGCCTAATTCCTTCAGCAGACAGATCGTGTGGTTAGCTTCCTGTTGTCAGGGGATACGAGAGAATGTAGAGAGCCACTTACAGCAAATGTCAAGTCAGGTGTCACACCGCTTACAGAGAATTAAACTAGAGTGCAACTGACACCAGATATCAAGTCATGTGTTAGGGTTGTATATAAATCTCTAGCAACAGGGCCCGTATTCTCGTACAAGTTACGATATATCGTAGGTTTCTTATTGCTCGAGATGGCCATCTCGAGCAATCAGACGCCTACGATATATCGTAACTTGTACGAGAATACGGCCCCAGACCGAATTATATAACATACCTGTATACTCTATATCCAGATATTGCAACCCGTATAACTAGATCATTCTGTACAAATAAACTGTTTTTGCCCAAAGCTACCAAACATTATTTTAAATGCTCTGTAGAATACTCTGCTCCACTTTTATGTGGAATAATTTGCCAGACATTATAAGACACATTGATACGCTCAAAGGTTTTAAACAAACATTAAAACAGTTTTTAATTAACTCAGAATTATGTTTTCATATATTATATATTTTTTGCAATATTGAACTTTCCTTTAACAATTATACACTGCTTTGTTTGTTAAATAAAATGAATCGGGCTTCAGGCCACCTTTGTGCACATATAGGCTAAACTGGGCCAGGAGAACCTCCTGAGGATGGTGAGATGAATGAGATGACACTGTCCTCCAGACACAGGATTCGAAATTCGAGCCCTTACGGTTTGAGGCCGAGCACGCTACTTCTCGGTCACGGAGGCTCCCCACAATACTGACTTTCACACGTGGATGGGGAAGAAACATTTTTGTTTCTTTCAAACCGCCGAGACCGGGAACCGAACCCCGGACTCTGGCGTGAAAGGCAGCGGTGCTAACCACTACCCTAGGGTCCCCCGCCCTGCTGATCGTGGTAGCAAGACACAATTTCAAATGGGCGAAATTTTAAATAAGATGGCAATTAGCAGGTGCACGATTAATCTGATAATTGCACAATAATCTCAGCAAACAGAACGCCTTAATATAATGTTGATTTAATGTTCGTCCGACGTCGCAGACGGTGGGCCAACATTAAACCAACATTGTGTCAACGTCTCCTGTTTGATGGGATGTTAATGAGAAGTGTAAAGTACTTGTATGCATTATCTAACGAGCTATATGATAATTTTTTATTATTACGTGGGATTTAATAAGGCGATCTCAGAAATGAGAAGCAGCTAATCCGGTCTTCATTAAAATTCCCAGGCACCAATCTCTGGTAATTCTCAACAACAATGCAAATTTTGCCAGGTTATAATATTATAGTTGCAGCTCGGGACAATGCTCAACTGATTCTTTCTTCAATCTGCCATAAATGCATTTTATTATTACAGTTTGAAGAAAAACTGGTTACTTTTACTAAGATCAATTTCTGTTAATGTAAAACTCATAGATGCATATTATTTATTACAATATAAAAAGGAAACCTTAGGCCTAAAAAAAAATATTGTTTGTTTCCGATTTCCGACCGACCCTGTCAAAACATGTGAGACCCAAATTTATTTTATGGATTTCCAAAAAAAAAAAAAAAAAAAAAAAAATTTTTTTTTTTTTTTTTTTTTTTTAGGAAATCCATAAGTTAAGGGATAACTTACTGGCTGTAGTCAAAGTAACTCAAAAAACGTTACGAAAAGGAGAGGGGGGTCAAAAAGCGTCCAAAAAACAAAAAATCATTATGTAATGTACAGATAAGGCATGCATGGAAGTGAATTTGGCACCAAATAAAATAAAAAATAATTCTTACCTACCGATTGGTTGAAGTGACAAAAAATAAAATAAAAAATAAAATAAAATAAATTCCCTACCTACCCACTGGTTAAAATGACAACAAATCGGAAACAAACATATATTTTGTTTTGGCCTTATTCTTTTATTTACTGAGATCCCACTGATTCTGATTTACTGAGATCCCACTGATTCTGATTTACTGAGATCCCACTGATTCTGATTTACTGAGATCCCACTGATTCTGATTTACTGAGATCCCACTGATTCTGATTTACTGAGATCCCACTGATTCTGATTTTAGTCGTAGTTTTAGAATGTCTTCAGCAACTCCTTCCAACTCAACCGACAACTTTTACTAGACCATATTAACACAAGTTGTCAGACCCTACAGCGATCGATATCGTAAAAATCATTGCAAATCTACCAATAATTCATTCCTATTCGAAAAATAGATATGGATTGCGTTCAAACTCTGTGGACACTTCCCGGGCGGTGCTGAGGCACCGCCGACTTGTCTGGCAAATTTATGCACTACCAAATGAAATGAAATGAATCGGGCTTTAGGCCACCTTTGTGCACATATAGGCTAAACTGGGCCAGGAGAACCTCCTGAGGATGGTGAGATGATTGAGATGACACTGTCCTCCAGACACAGGATTCGAAATTCGAGCCCTGGCGGTCTGAGGCCGAGCACGCTACCTCTCGGTCACGGAGGCTCCCCACAATACTAACTTTCACACGTGGATGGGAACCGAACCCCGAACTCTGGCGTGAAAGGCAGCGGTGCTAACCACTACCCTAGGGCCCCCGCCCACCAACGCGATCAGTTTTGTGTTGAAATCGTCCCTGACGGTGAACCAGCATTAAAACAACAGTGTGCCAATGCTTTGATCCACCATTAAAGCCGATATTTATTCAACGACTTGCTGTACACATCAAACACATCACACATTGCCTCGGCACTGGGCCGGTGTTATACCCCCTCTGCGACGCTGGCCCAACAATAGCCCAGCACTGAGTCTGAATCTCAGGTTTACTCCGTCTTCAGCAAGGGCGGGGGCCCTGGTGCAGTTGTTAAAGCTGCCTGCTGAGAAAAGCGGGTTCGAAACCCGCTCTGGCATTCAAGTTTCAAAGAAAGAAGATGTTTCTTCCCCGCTCACTCGTAAAGATTCAATATTGTGGGAAGCCTCTGTGACCGAGAGGTAGCGTACTCGACCTCACATCGCCAGGGCTCGAATTTCGAGTTCTGTGTATAGAGGGCAGTGTCATCTCATTCATCGCACCATCATCAGGAGTTTCTCTTGGCCCGATTCGGACTACATGTGCACAAAGGTGGCCTACTCAATTCATTTCACTACATTACTTCGGCAAATCTATTAGGCCACTGCAGATTTTGCAGAGACACAGTTTGCAGCATTCTTTGAAACTCAACTAAGGCCCCGTTTGATTAGCACATATCTTAAACCAGTTTACCAGGGCGTTTGATTTTCACCAGATATAGTCTGTCAGCCAGTGCCCAAAAATAACACTCAGGTATACACTGAAATCTAGATAATTTCTGATGATACCAGGTGTTAGGGACATGCCTGGGGGTCATCACCAGGGGGGGATATGGAGTTTGAAAGTGGTGCATTTTTTTGTAATTCAAGATGGCGTCCAAAATGGCCGCCGGCAAATAGTCATACTTAAGAAAAAGTGTAAATTGGGCAAATTTCGCTCAATTCGCTGTTGTAATACACCATTTCAACTAGTTTAAAGTTACTGAATGCAGCTAGGCCACTCTCAGACAATTCTGATCAATATTTGTTAACCCTTTCAGCCCTAAATTTTATTTATCATACACCTCAGAGATGTCAATTAGGACAAAATTGTTATCTATAATAATCATTTCATATTAATGGTGAAGGATTGGTATCAATACAGTGACTATGGTAATGACAATTAGTTAATCTAATTATTTATAAAATAAGATGGCGTCCAAGATGGCCGCCGACGTATAGTCAGACCTGTGAACTTGCGTAAACAGTGCAATTCTAAATGAATTTTCTTTTGTAATACACCATTTCAACTAGTTTAGTAGTCAATGAATTGTTCTAGATCACCTCATAAAATGTTATTTTAAATAATTGAATTTATCATTCTATTTATTTTAAACATTGAACCCTTTCAGCTCCGGGGAGCTTTTGTACTGAACAATTCTAGAATGTCAATAGGGACAAAATGATTATTTATAACCAATTATTCATTATTAACGGTAACGGATTTGTATCAGTACAAAAACTAAGGCAATATCACACTTATTAGTTTCAGTTATTTAAATTGGCGTCCAAGATGGTGGCCATCAGCACTTGGTAAAATTGAGGAAAAAGTGTGTAAATTGACATATGTTTAATCCAGTTTTATTCTGTAATACACCATGTTAGCTACTTAGGTGGTCGTGAGCCAATCTAGATCACACAAAGACAACTTGAACAGTATTTAACCCTTTTAACGCGAAGTTCTAATGACAAGTATGAGCTCTTATGTCCCTCGTCAAAACAAGAGCCCTCTTCAATAAAAGACTATATTCAAAATCCCCACACCTAAATGTACTTGTTGAATCATTTAAGTGTTATTTTTGCATACCCTAGTATCCTTGTAATAAAAATTATGAAATTTTTTCTGAGGACTACTGGTGGAGTGTAAGTATACCGGCCTAGCCAAACTTTCTAAAACGTTGGATCATATTGGTGGACAGCAGACATGAGCGCTGGCTTAGGAGAGGCTAGGAAAATAATACATTTTGAAAACATTGTATGTGAAACGTCATTGCTAACCCATAGTGGAGGAGGTGCGGATTTGTTACTGAATCATTTATTTACTGTGTCTCATCTAGTGATGATATCTGACACCATAATTATGTGACCCATCTGAACAGCCGCATCACACAATTTGTTAGAGAGTGAGATTATGTGATATTGTGAAATAGAACAATTAGGTTATATATAGTTCATCAGTGATTATTTTTATTGAAACCAACATTATTGTTTTTTAAACATTTTAAAACCAATTGTTCAAAACCCCATATTATATTTTTATCCTTTAAAATAACGTTCAATAAAGTTAAATAAACCACTCAAAGGGTTGATTTTTAAAATAAGTTATGTAGGCCCTATCTGCTATATATAGATAGTTTTTTTTATTAATACATTTATTTCAAAAAACTGTTTTTTTAGTGTTATCATATGTGTATAGTTTTTGACATTTCTGCAATTTGTAAAAAAAGTAAGCTGTGCGACTGATCACGTGCAGATAGGGTCACATTAGTCATACTGGATGACAAACTTCATTAAAAGACACATCTAGCTTGAATGAGTATATCAACAAATTGCTCGAAAGGTGGTGATATAATATCTGTCTCAGCGTGAAAGAAAAGGTATTCTGCAATGCCACAACCAGTTTTCAAGATATCTCTTCAACATTGCCTGTGCAATTCTACAGGGCTCTGTAGGAAGTTTCAGGAGGGGGGTCTTATCTCAATCATTGCATTCAACATATTTCATTATCCATATTTCATTTTGCTTGAACATGACACTAAAGAACAGTTTGATTGCGAGCAAGTTCAAACTAACTTTTTTCTATTAATAATACCAGGTTTTAATTCTTTTTTCATGGTCCACTGAATCCACTGAATTCGGCACAAAAGATCTTTTAAGTGACATTGTAATACGATAAAAACGTTGTAGTCAATTGATAAGATGGGTATGTCTAGGGGATCTACCCCCAGACATGCCCAGGCGGCCGGAGACTTGGGTTTCGCTGTGCAATTTAATGCAGAAACTCCGTGGCATTTCGAGCAACTCTGCTATCCTCGGGTCGGATAGTCCCCAGAGTAACAATAAGAATTGTAATGGTTATTGGCAAAGAAAAGTGTTATGATTTATATGGTCACCCCACTTCAATCTCTTGTCATAACATAATTGGGTTCATTGCAGTATGGTATATTGACATTACAGAAGATATTGTGGCATTTGTGCTTGCTAAAATAACCTCTTGTGCTAAAAGGGGTAAATATTTTGTTTAATTATTTGGGAGTGGTCTAGATAGATTCAGTGGATACCAAAGTAGTAGAAATGGAGAATTGCAAAAGAAAAATTAGCTAACATTGAGAAGCTTGTACAATTGACATTGCCATATGTGTAGCTGCACTATTAATACCAATCCATCACCACTAATAATGAATTAATTATTATAAATTATAATTAATTACATTAACTAATTGTTATTACCATAGTCACTGTATTGATACCAATTCTTCACCATTAATAATGGTGTAATTATTATAGATACCAATTTTGTCCTAATTGACATCACCAAGGTGTTCGATAAAAAACCTTTGGGGCTTAAAGGGTTTAAAATAATAACCAGAATTGTCTGAGAGTGGCCTAGCTGCATTCAGTAACTCTAAACTAGTTGAAATGGTGTATTACAAAAGCAAAATTAAGCGAAATTTAACCACTTTACACTATTTCTTAAATATGACTATATATTGGCGGCCATCTTGGACGCAATCTTGAATTACAAAAAAAGCACCACTTTTAAACTCTACATCCCCCCTGGTGGTGACCCCCAGGCATGTCCCTAACATCTGGTATCATCTGAAATTATCTAGCTTTCAGTGTATACCTTATCAAACACTAAGCCCTTTTCGTTTGACAGGCTGACTGACTAATATATGTCCTAACTAGAACCGGATTGTCCAAACCATCAAACCTGCTTGCATGAAGATTTGATAGTTTGTATCACGAGCCGGTTTGCCGAACCAGACGGTTTTTTTTTATCAAACTATTTTTCGATTGGCGGTAAATTTGAATCGCGAATCGGATTGCAAAACCACTCGTTTCATTGGCTTAGGCTATGTTTAGATGGGCGGCGAAAACCGCATTACCCGCCTCTTCTGATGTATATACATGCATCGTTAGCAGGCAACTGTACTGCTATCAATTCATGGCGTTCTTTCGGGAATACAAACCGAAGCAAACCGGATCACTTAGGCCTAGCAATGTTAAGATCAGTGCGAATCGCACAGGGCTTAGTAGCATTGACCTGCATTTTTTCACATTGGTTTCACCGAGCAGCCATTTAAAATGGTTTACGGTGACGTCACTGCGTTTCATAGATTACCCGTATTGTAGGCCCCTATAGTAATTCTAGGACCAACGTAGATTCTTCACGGTCACAGCATGTATACCGTATTTACAATATAGCGTATTGCAATACCATGCAGCGTGTGCAGTGGATCAGCTCGACGGTATTTCGAACAAATCTAGTTTGAAGTGTAATTAAACACGAGACGTTGACCCAATGTCGATGTAATGCTGGTCCGACGTCGTCACAACCTTAGACCAATATTGCGGCGATGTATCATGTCTGCTGGGGTACTTTAGTACTTGTGATGCTATTAATGTATATAATAATATAATTATGACATCAAGTCATACCACCTAACGACGCACTCATTTAAACGGCTGTGCTAGATTTATATAAAATCTGTAATGCAAATTCGAGCAAGTTTCAGTAACGTTACTTTGCGTGGAATAGTAGTGTATAATTGTAATAATATGTAAATATATATACGCAATTATTCAACATTATTTTATTAAATATTTCAAAAAAAAACATTGTACCTTGTCAGATAATCTCGGAGGATTGAGGGTGCCATCTGGAAAAATACTCATTTTAATTTGTCCTAACGATGTTCGGACCTTGTAAATACAAACTCACTCCCAGCCCCGCGCCACGGCACATATAAATCAGCACATATTACACTCTTGTAGTTTGAATTGCAAGACACGGCGCTTGCAAATCTTGTTCAATTTCTTGTTAATTTGATAAGTACATAAAGTCCAATGAATAAGATTTGTCGGGACGCTCACACCTTATTCAGGGTTTTCATCGGACTAGTGCTGTATTTGCCGATATATTTTGTAATACACCATTTCAATTGAAATTGATAGACCAAAAAGCTTTAATTCTTAAGTCCTCACAATGCACCAAAGCATCGTTTTACATCCCTACAAACACATCTAATCTTCCTACAACTAAGGGTTTTATAATGAAAATTGCCATGAAACTGGTTTACCAATACATGACACTTCAATTTAAATCATCTTTATCCACTACAAGTCGAGAATTGCGACAGCAATTGGCGGCTTGTAGTGGATGAAGATGACAATAGTAAATTCAGGCTTGAAAGGGTTAAATACTTTCGTATAAACCATGGAGACCAAAGGGCTATTTTGAATTTGAAATTGTACGGTCATTATAAATATGTTTACCCTTATTTTTTATTTGATTTGATTTATTTCAGTAAAAACAGTACACTATCATACATGATTATACATACTGGTCTTACTAGTCACCAGGGATAAAAAGATTTTTTAAATGTTAATGTAAGACCTAAAATAAATAACGTTGGTTCATTCTTGGGAAAGTTATGTTGACGTCTAAAGTCGGTCCCCGCACTAATAGGGTTAACCCCTTAACCCCTTAACCCCAACTATTTTTGGTTTAATCCGTTTTATCACCCGATGAAATCATGCTTCTTGGGACTCGAAATGTATACATAAACATCAAGATTTGCAAATGTTTGGTGTCATTTATATACGGCCCAGCAGGGCAAGGTTTAGAACTTATGTATACGACCCTAGCAGGACAAGGGTTGTACCAAATGAATACGGTCCTAGCAGGACAGTGGTTAAAGCATATATATACGGCCCTTACAGGACAAGGGTTGACACAAGCTATGTGATATATTGATTGATGTAACAAGTGCGGCATTAGGCCTACTGGGTAGTTGATGTGAAGTAGGTGATTATGAAGGTTATAACCAGCAGTTACTTCACCACTCCAAGACTAATTGAAATCTTCTCAGTCATCTGGTGGTGGTGCTAAACCATTAAAGGTGATCTATCACCCCTTATATAGTATGAATAAATTTGTGACAAATAAATCAAAGCTGCCACAAGATGGGGCACAAGTGTTTCATTATATGGGGTGATTGGCTATGATAGCCAACCACCCCCATATATGGGATGATTGTCTATTATGTGACCCTCTGAGAGGGTCACATGATAGCCAATCATCCCATATAAGGACATGATTATTCATACCATATAAGGGGTGATAGATCACCTTTAAAACTGGGATATTTGACAAGTAATATGTGATGGCAAGGAAGGTTTAGCCATTAAAACTGGGGTGTCTGGTGGTTATTAAAACTTGTATATTTGACGGGTATATGTCGCATGACACGCTGTTGAACTGATCACTTTCTGTGTTTCTAGGTATAAAACGACTTATTGCGACATCAAATTCACAATTAGGCAAAGTGATTGAACACGTGTGGATTAATTTAGCTATATTTTTAGGTATCCAAGAAGTGCCAAGAAAAGACCAAAGCAGAGCACCAGTATAAATGGAGCACATTTACCAGATTATAGACATTATTGGGCCACGCACAGCAACTAATAAGATCGGTTTATTGAAAGACAGAAGTTGACAACATGTACAAATAGACAGTTCTCTTGTTGGTTCTGGGTATAGTTTTCCAAGCACAGAGCAGAATTGCTGATAAATACATGAACAGAAGAGGTGTGGATGTGATCCGACCAGATGATGAACCATTTATTGGAGAATCGGACCTAGAAGAAGCAAATCTGGAAGAAAATGCTGATGCTGATTCAGACAGTGATGGACCTCTAGTGAACAGGGGATGGTGGTGTGGAAGAGACCAGAACTGTCTGTAAATTACTCATCAGCAATCTATATATGAATATGAATATTGTTTTACGTCGCCTTCTGTACAATCATGGCAATATCATGACAGAAGGAAGCCCGAAGCCGGGATTATGCCCTACTCTTATTTCGAATGATTTCAAGGGTTCTTTATAGTACACAGTACCATAGGCAACACTGTACACTCCAGGCCTTTGAACAGTTTGGAGCACTGTATATGCACAACCACGATGACAAATATCCGGCCCGACCGGGATTGGAACCTGGTACCTCCAGGTTATAAGCCACAGTCGATACGAATGAGCCATCAGGGCCGGCTCATCAACAATCTAGACATACACACTAACCAGCAAATAGGAGTCGTTGAACCAATGCTGGTTTGATGCTGGGCCACGTCTCAGGCGCTGGCCCAACATTAAACCAGCATTGGTTCAACGTCTCGTGTTCACTATGTATAATTGTTATTAGGTAATATCTAGCCACTTGAAGTGGTGATTTGCGACTACTGTAGATGGCAATGGCCCAACATCAAAATATAAAATATAATATGATCATATTTTGTTTGCTAATATTATGAAATGTGATGTATAAAATTTCATTTCTGCCTAAGTGATGTACGTAAGCCTATGCATTTCAGGACATAACCATTTTTATTACAATTTAATCCACGCATATGTAAACGGCTATATATAATTACATGCACATTTGTATATGTTTTATATCCTGCTGCAAGATAAAATTACAGCTCTGAGTCAGTTAGAATTTTTTGAAATATGTTATTTTGAATTTTCAATAAATGTGCCGTGGCAGATTTCAAGGAGATGACCAGTTGTAAAATATAAAATACCCAGTTTGTCTCAATAGCCGCTACGTAATATTTGTTTGAAGCTGACATTAAAATTAAAACAGTGGGGGGTGGGGGCACCGGCTTGAAAACCTCCATTCAACATGTCCCTTCCAGGGTTCCAAAATCATGGTAAGATATATATTAGTTGTATATTTCAGGTGGGAAGGTTGGTCAGTTTGGAGTCCGTGCTCCGCAAGGTGCGGACATGGAACTAAGTCTCGTTTCCGCGGAGTCCGTCAACCTAAGAAGTGCGCAGGTCGTGACTGTCATGGACCTTCTAGTGACCACGCAGGATGTTACTGGCCTTGTAAAGGTGAGAAAACAAGATTATTGCAAATCTATTGAAATTGTAATGTTGGTTTTTTAATATATTGTGTTATGTAGATAATTTCGTTATGTTTTATTCGAGTGTGTATAATATTGTGTGTAATAATGTTGATAGCACTTTTTGTTTAACCGGGCATCTGCTTGGCATATCTTGCATATTGACATGTCTTTTTTGGAACCCTCAACAAACTATTGTATTGTATTGTATTGTATTGTTTTGCATTGCATTGCATTGCATTGCATTGCATTGCATTGCATTGCATTGCATTGCATTGCATTGCATTGCATTGCATTGCATTGCATTGCATTGCATTGCATTGCATTGTATTGCATTATATTGCATTGCATTGCATTGCATTGCATTGCATTATATTGCATTGCATTGCATTGCATTGCATTGCATTGCATTGCATTGCATTGCATTGCATTGTATTGTATTGTATTGTAACTATACCCACTGGTGGCGAGCCTTGTCACTGTTTAGTAGCTATTTCAATCCACCTTGTGGGCATAAACCTGTCTTAATGATCCACATACACACACACACAGACACATTCTGCTATGCATGAACCTATTAGGGCATCAAACGCCCCGCGCGACTATAATCGTTTTTAATCCGTTTAAATCTCAGTTATCGGGAACGAAATGTGCGTTTAAGCATAAAGATTTGCAAATTTTATTCTCAAATTGAACAAATATGAGTATTTTGTATCCACTTGAAGTTGAGGATCGCGGTAGCAAGACCAAACCACAACATCAAGGGTGACTTTTTTTAATGTGGCGCTTCAAGAGTTATAGTGCTAATCACGTATACAGCCGTTATCTTCCTTCAAACAAGATAAAACTAAAGGAAAAACAAAAAATAAATTTGCTACATTGGTAAATAAAAAATACGGTAATTTCGTCTCTATATCTAGCCTAACAGATACATGCGCAGCACAAAAAATTTATAAACTTTTGTAGTTCTAGTCTATGGACATGTTTACATCATATGGTCATATTAATAAGCCAAAATAAAACCACCGATTTTTTTTATGATTTTAGCCTGAGCCAGTCCCTTTAACAGATAGACTCTCAGTATGGAATATCTGGGCAGGCTCACATTTGGTTTTATTTTTATTTGAAAAATTAGGCATCAATCTGTAAAAAAATTAGGACACTCTTCGCTTTAATTTAAGAAGGATTTATAGGTCGAAAGATTTTGTTTCTTAGCTCACAAAGAGGCTATCAATTGTTTTCATAATAAAGTTAGTATTCCTTTCTATTTAAATGGCAAAATATATCCTTCTCGTTGACCCCAGCCTATAGGCTACTCATTTAATGACAGCCAGCACTGCCTGGCGTGGTGTGTGGAATCACTAGAGTGAAACATTTCCGCTGACGGCAAGGTCAGTTGAGGTCACACAATATATCACCAAAGGTCACATATCACAAGGAGTGGCAACGTACATACATTCCAATAACGATGAAATCCTGGCCAAGTGCTGGGTGCAGATCAGATATGCTGGCCCAATAAAAAACATGAGGCTTTACCCAAATGTTGGATCAACATTAAGCCAGCGTTGCAGACAGCGGGCCAATATCCCCAGAACATTGGATCAACGTCGCGTGCTTGTTGGGCAAGCAAGTAAGCATTGTTCAGGAAAAAATATTGTTAGTTTACTGCTGGGCCAGTATCCGCGAAGTTGCGCTTAATTGAGGCAAATGTCTGTCGGTTGCCGTCTGTCTGGCTGTTTTTATACACCAATCAATCCCTGTATCCAGTACCATGCCAGCCATAACCCGATAGCACTCCATCAGTGACGAAACATTACTCAAAATCGAACTACCATAATTTGGCCGCCTTTTCCATGCCTCATGCCATAGACGAAGAGGAACTGTAGGAATAGGGAAATCCATCCTGACTGCAGTGGTCGATTCCACACTTTAGAAAGTAGGCCCACCTCTTGTATCGGGGTGAGAAACCAGCGTTAACCTATAATACTGTATGGTATTTTTGTATGGTAACAATTAGAAGAGATGTACAAGTGAGAAAAACTTTGGTGAAGCAAAATATGGCTAGTCAATAAAATGCCTATATCTAACAGTCTATAATTGCCGAAATTTACCTAAAATTATATATAATCATAAATATGTTGGTAGCTATACCAGGTAGCCAAGAAGAAGTGTAAGCGGGAACATCCTTGGTGGATAAATACTTTATCGACTGACGAATAAAATACGCACATTCTTGCAATAATTTGGAAGCTCATAATGTTGCACGAATAAATATTAAACCAGTAAAGCAAACAGTCCTGGAGTTTTAGGAACGCAAACATTGATGCTGACATAAAGCGCTTAACACATATATAATTACGAATCTCCCGTAATTCCCCGCCTCAGAAGGAAGTGAATTGACCTGCCTTAACCTTTTACCGCCAAATTATTCAATTTGAATTTTCACCCACTTGAAGTTGTGTCTCGCTGACGCGATCCACAACTTCAAGTGAGTGAAAATTATTCATATTTGAAAATATGGAGGTCAACTGTTTTCAAATCTTGCTGGTTGATGTCACATTTTATCCTTAACATATTTAAAATGTGGTACTTAATGTGCTAATACAAAATGAAAACCCGAATATATGCGACACCGGCGGTTAAAGGGTTAATGAAGTATTCATGTATAATATTCAAATTGAAAAACAATCCTCCTCTATTTCATGGCGTGTAGCAGTTTTTGTTGACTATTTTTACTCAAAATATACCTGACGGTGCATACATTTACAACAACCAGCTGAGCTATATAAATTAGGTCATTTTTTTACGTGATTGGCTTAGCTTTAAGCATTTAAATATGTACACTAAATTTGGTCACAAATGGTTGGTGCCACTGAGTGAATACGATCAATCACTGAGGTCATCTGGTGACTGAATGAAGTACTACAATACCTGTTTCAGATTTTCACGTAACCTTCCTCTTGTTAAATGCTACATATGTGTAGGGGTTTCTGGGAGTATGCACAATGCGTGACATGCTCGTGCTATTTTATTTGAGTAAATGAAATGAAATGACATGAATGGGGTCTTAGGCCACATTTGTGCACATATAGGCTAAACTGGGCCAGGAGAACCTCCTGAGGGTGTTGAGATGAATGAAATGACACTGCCCTCCAGACACAGGATTCGATATTCGAGCACTGGCGGTCTGAGGCCGAGCGCGCTACCTCTCGGTCACGGAGGTTCCCCACAATATTGAATGTTTACGAGGGAGCGGGAATAAAAACGTTTTGCTTCTTTGACACTTTAAGGCCAGAGTGGGGTTCGAAACCGCGATCTGCAACATTCCAAACAGACAGCTTTAACCACTGCAACAGAGACCCAGCATATTTTATTTGAGAATCGATTGGCCACGGTTCATGGCAATAATGTGGCAGTGAGATGATATAGGCCTAGTGCAGAAATAAACGTGTACGGCCGATGGACTATCAACTCATTCCCAGTAGACACAAGACGTTGAATCAATGTTGGTTTAATGTTGATCCAGCGTCGCCGACGGTTGACTAACGTTAAACCAACATTAATTCAACGTCTTCTGTTTGCTGGGTGTGATGATAACTTTCCGGATCATTACTTCAACCGTTTACCTGCATGTCTGTATCTGTATGTTACGTGGCAGTACGCACTATTGTGCTATCGCGCCACGGGTGCTTTCGCACCACATTGTGGATTTTCTGGGGTCTTGCCGGATGGAAATTGCGCCTACGTCCATTGAGGTTCTTTTACGTCCAACTCTAGTTCAGTCAGACGAGCCATCTGATTTACGTGGTTCTCTGAGCCCCACAACTGAGCCCCAGCGACATCGCTGCACGCATGCCCTAGTGTATAAGACACCTGGTATTTCCAGGCGGTCACCTATCCAATTATAGACCGGCCCCGGCGTTGCTTCACTTCATTGATAGAGCCAACACCGATGAGCTAACGCCGTATTTCGTATGTTCTAGGAAACATTTCATGTTTACATGTTTGATAAGCCGCATGAACATTAACAAAGATATATGTTCACGTATGACAGAAATATCAACAGCAAAAATCAAAATCAACTGTAAAATGTCAAAAGATAGTATCTGCTTACTCTACAAGTATGCCGATACTGCCTTTTGACTTTGCAGATCAGAATAGAATATATTCAGCAGCAAACTCTTCGTCTGCTATTTTCCACAACGATGCACTGAGTCGATTCATGGCAGTGTCAACACAGAGGACTTCTGTTCCCCGAGCAGTTTAGTTGGGGTTTTTTCACTGCGCTGCCACACATAATCTACACCACCAGTGAGTTTCCTCATCGCATTTGCCACAACTCATTCCTTTTGAAATCTCAGAGGAAATTAGTCAGGTACTTCCTGGAAAGACAATGAATGACTTTTGAATTGAGGCTGCTACAAAGCACATTGGATGCCGGGAGACGACCCATTTGCATTCTGCCCGGTGGAAGATGATGTGTAAATGCGCTTATGTTTTCTGTTCGGTAATCAGGATTAATGTTAATATATGAGCCGTATTACATCCCTTTATTGCTTCATTATCACAATCAGCCCATCAACACTGATAAACTGTTTTAAAACCCTTTAACCGCCGGTGTCGCATATATGTGACACCCATAACTCTACCGTATGCCGCCGGTGTCGCATATATAGGGCAGTTTAAAACGTGACACCAATCAGCAAGAATCGTTGACCTTCATTTCGTAAGATCTGGATAATTTTCACTCACTTGAAGTTGTGGTTCGCGTCAGCGAGACACAACTTCAAGTGGGTGAAAATTCCTATTTTTTGATTTGGTGGTTAAAGGGTTAGTTAAAGTGAGTGAGTGAATATTGCTTTACGTCGCTATCTGCCCAATCGCGACAATATCGCGACAGAAGGAAGCCGGAAGCCGGGACTATGCCCTACTCTTATTCTGAATGAGTTTTAATTGAATCATCCTGCGAAAACAGGATGATAAAAATACACGACATAAGAAATGTAGCAATAAAATATAAAGTATCCTGAAAGTACCTCGGACTATTAGAGCCATTTTTGATACACTTTTTGCATTATAGGTACACTATTGCAATAAACCGCTTTAAAATTGAGTCACCATGCAAAAAGTGAAGCAATTTAAAATACAAGATTCTGGAAAATGTGGTAATAGCAAATTCATGTATTCTGAAAGTGCATTCGAACAAATAAACGTTTAACATACAGATAATCCATTTGAGCATCATTTTGGTTGACACTCATTCCGGTAAATCAATTTGTTGCAAATCTTTAAATAAAACGCAGATAATTAATATTAAAAATTATGTTACATTGTCATTTAATTTTATATGCAATATCAGATGTTTATTTGTTAGTAAGAAATCACTGTTTTTAAGGCCGCCGTTAAGATGATAATGGGGAAGAAATAAAGAGCAAACGTTCAGTAAGATCCACTTTCATCATGGCTGAACCGCTTAACCTTAACCTTAATCTTAACCTTAAAAACGCTTAAATATTCCTGTATAAGCCATGGAGATCAAAGGGTTTTTTCACTTTGACATCATTATAAATGTCTTAGTTAGCTCTTTCCGGCTCATTTGAATACCTATGTTATGGGTCTACGGCCATTATAAATGGTTTAGGCATAATTCTTTCAGACGTCAGATTCTGCAGTATAAATAGTATAAAGACGGTCCCCGCACTGAAAGAGTTAAACTGTACATACGATCTGTATGTCTGATGTAGGCCGTTATGAAAATAAACATGATAAATGAAAAGATAAAAAGACCACGAAGAATCTAACGAAGATCTAACGAAGATCCCCTTTCAAGTGTAGTATAATATATTGTCCCCCAGATGATAAAGGGATACGCTGAAAAGGGTGATTTATTTGTTAGAATTCCCAGACCGGATACAGTGGTCGTAAATCGTAAGTTACGCTCAGATACCGTATACAATGGCGCGGAAGTAGTCGTTTTCATAAATAAGAAGGACTTTAGTGGTAAACACAACACACTGGATGCAAGGGGCGGGCCCTATGTAATCTTCTGTTATTGGTGAAAATTGCACCGCAGTCACAATCAGTCTCTCTCGATCTACGCCACTGATTATTTTTTGGCTTTCTTTTTAGTGAATGCTTTTTAGTCTTTTGTTTTGAGACAGATAGATAGATAGATATTGTTTATTTCAGTGACATGTACATAACAACAAATACATGGGAACATGAAATAATGTTAAATGAAGTAACCAGCCCTCGAGGACTTTTTAGTCACTATAAATATATGATATATACAAAGGTGCAGTATAAGTTTGAATTTTTTTTATAATAATATAAATCAAAACAATATTATGTGTGTTCAGTTAAATAAGTTAAATAAGGCATGTTGCCGTTTATAGACAGTGTAGTATAGTTTCTACTGATAGTTGCATTATGTATTCCACTGATGCCATTTTCACTTTCTAATTGTAAAAATACAGGCATGCTGAACATCATGGATATTGGATAACATGTGTTTTTGTTTATTCGCTAGTTCGTTCCATATCTCACTGAAATTCGCTATTGATCTAAATCATTCATTCATTCATTCATTCATTCATTCATTCATTCATTCATTCATTCATTCATTCATTCATTCATTTATTTATTCATTCATTCATTCATTCATTCATTCATTCATAAATTCATTCATTCATTCATTCATTCATTCATTCATTCATTCATTCATTCATTCATTCATTCATTCATTCATTCATTTATTTATTCATTCATTCATTCATTCATTCATTCATTCATTCATTCATTCATTCATTTATTCATTCATTCATTCATTCATTTTTCATTCATTCAGTCTTTACATTCATTCACTATTTATTCATTATTCATTCATTTATTTATCTATTTATATATTTATTTGTTCATGTATTCATTTATTTTGGGAAATACAGCATTCGTCCAATGGATGAGGTGTGATAAGGCTCACAGCCTCACACCTTGTTTATTGGACGAGTGCTCTATTTTCCATATCGCACCCAAATGAACTACATTTGAATAGCATGTGGCATTTAAAAATATATTTACTTAGACCCAGCAGGGTTTCCCCCAGAAAAATGAGAAAGCATCATGGTAACTGGCGTTTTGGGTTCAGCGCGCTGCGCGGAGGCAAATACTTCTTTATATACCTTCTAGTAACTTATATAGCTAATTTGTAGGTCTGAAAAAATAAAAAAATAAGCATTGGATAATATGGCAGTTTGGGGAGAGCATTGAATGATTTTACTGAAGCATCATGGCACTTGGAAAAGCATCATGGGAATTACCGAAGCATCAGGGTAAAAGTTTAAAGCATCATGGTACCATGATGCTTTGATGCTTTGGGGGAAACCCTGACCCAGGGATTCATTAGTCAGCTAATAGCCTCGGATCATGAAGTAGCATTTTTTAACATTTTCACATACGAAGTCATAGAACATCAGTGACGTATGATTATAACTCCGTAGCTAAATTTACTTAACAAAATCTAGAAATTAAATTTCCATAAGGTTATTAAATATTCTTATTAGTCAGGAATATTGAACATTTGACCTGTTAACCCCGGACTTCTCGGATTACTTGCGCATGCTCTACAAGCTATTCAGATTATTGTTTTCGCCTAATGTATAGAGAGTGGGGCACATTATAGCTAAATCATTTGTCGCGGATGAAAAACTATTTTCAAAGGGTAAACACTGATATTTACCGTAGCTATGGCACGCGACTGGTTTCATCTGTGAACAGATAAAACAAATTCTTCAGAGGAGGTTTAATGAGGGAAATATGGAGATGTTATTAAGATTATTCATTGTTAAATCACCGCTTGTGTGTAGCTGACGGAACGTGAAACGTTACTGCGGGGAATACACAGCTAATTGTTGGTGACGGCGAATTGCAAAACCTCCTATATGATACTGAGAATTAACCAATTCATCTAATTAAACCTTCAGCATATTAAAAAACATAGTTTGAGAGAATATCCCATCATAAATCTAAGTTTAATTCGAAATTAACCCTAAAGCAAAAGTAATTTTGCACCCACTCAGCGCGACCCACAAATTTAACTGGGGAGAATTATCCATATTTTTTAAACTTGAGACCAATCAATTGCAAATATTGATGTCTAAACACACGTTTCGTTCCCAATAACAGTGATTTATTCGGCTAATAAATCTGATTAAAATCAACTATAGTTAAGCTCGGGGTTCGGTTCCCGGTCTCGGCGGTTTGAAAGAAACAAAAAATGTTTCTTCCCCATCCACGTGTGAAAGTCAGTATTGTGGGGAGCCTCCGTGACCGAGAGGTAGCGCGCTCGACCTCAGACCGCCAGGGCTGGAATTTCGAACCCTGTGTCTGGAGGACAGTGTCATCTCAATCATCTCACCATCCTCAAGAGGTTCTCCTGGCCCAGTTTAGCCTATATGTGCACAAAGGTGGCCTAAATTTCCGATTCATTTCATTTCTAAGTCATTTTTAAGGCAAGGTTGTCTTCTCTAATTGAGAAAATAGCCGGTCAACAATTGTATGTACGGCAACCAAATTGTATCTATGTCCGACACTGAGTAATAATATTATGAGAAGAGGTTGACCAGTTTCATAATTATACACTATTTTTGCAGGCAGAAAATGCATTAGTGAAAACAACCGCAGTATTTTGTAGCTTATCCGAAGATATTTGAAGAAGCGCGATGACATTTTACCATTTTTTAAAAAAGTGTAAAAGAATCCCTCAAAGAAGTGGTGAAATAGGTTTTGTTTCATATCGACTGATGGACCACATGTCCTTTTATCTGATTTTACTTGATTGTTGATGTACCAGGATAATTTTGGTAATTTATTTGTTGATGTACCAGGATAATTTTGGTAATTTATTTAAGATATGTCTTTTTGTGTAGAAATTATATACATGTATATCCAGTCAAGAAAACATAATACAAGCATAGGTACATGTAGACATAGTTGCATTTATAAATGTAGTGAATAATGGAGAGAATCGGACAGTAGGCCTAAAAAAGTATGCACCAAGTAAAATAAAAAAGGGCTATTTCCTTATTACGTCCAACACCATGTTATTTTTTTAAATGTTTAAAAGCTCAAACAATATACCTAGACACTTTTACATTTCAGTATCTTCACATGGTTAAGTTACATGCTAATAGACAGCAATCAGGTTTCGAAATTAGTGGTGGTCCGGTGGCCCGAGACCACCAAATTTTCAGCAGGACCACCATGACCATGGTAGCAGTGGTCCGACAGGCCACTAAAATTTTCCAGCACAAAATTGTTTGAAAGAAATAATAATGATTTCTCTGTTCGGAATATTGTTTGAAATTATTGTTTCTTCAGAATCAATTTTGAAAATTCTGACCATCAGCAATGAAAGAGGACCACTACATCCTGGGGGCCGGCGGTCCGCTGGGCCAGTGCTTTTAGTGAAATTATGTAATTGTCCTTCTATGTATCAAAAATAGCTGAAATTTGTAACTGATCTTAAAGGGACAGGCCCAGGCTAAAATCATCAAAAAGTTGTTGATTTTATTTTGGCTTCTTAACTATATGATGTAAACATGTCCATAGACTAGAACTGCAAAAGTTGTTAAATTTTTCTGCTGCGCATTCACCAGTTAGGCTAGATATGGAGACGAAATTCCCGTATTTCTTATTTTTGACATGGTTGTCAAAAATTATAAATCAGTGAATGTGCAGCAGAAAAAATAAAAAACTTTGCAGTTGTAGTCTATGGATATGTTTACATCATGTGGTCATAATGAGAAGCCAAAATAAAATCACCGATTTTTTGACGATTTTAGCCTGGGCCTGTCCCTTTACCTCACCCCTAAATTTTATGTTCTTTAGCTTTGCCTTCAGCTGTTTTCTTCTCATCACTTTGACTGTAAATGAGTAAATGAAAATAGTGATATAATTTTTCCATGAAACAAAGTATTAAACATAAATGTACAATATAGTCATGATCTAATACTTCAGGCAATGATCGTTAAGTCATTGTAATTTTTTAATACCTTGTTATGGCAATTATCCTTTATTTATGGCAACTTTTTCATTTACAGTTGAAATATATCTAGATATATGTGCTTGCCACTTTTTATGTGGTGGCTACCAACTTTAAAGGAAGCTTTTAAAATTACCTAAATTCACATATACTTCCCCTTATATATATTATACAATCATATCATACTAAAATTTCAATAACGCATCTAAGAAGCAAAGCTTTGATAGGTCTTGCAACTCACTTAGTAACAAAAAGATCAATAGATGGCAAGCGATATAGAAAATATATAAACAATTTCATTTTATTTATTGTACGCCCTAATCATTTGTATAAGTGTATACCCAATTATTGTCGTACACATATTGTATCCGCAGACTCATTGCATTGCTAAATGTATTCATATATACATTTCTATATTTTTATGACAGATCGACAAAGAATTGAGCTGCATTTCTTGTATTGTATAAAATTATTACATTGCTGTGGAATACACACTATATCATTATTATGCATGGTTATATGTTAATAAAAATTATAAAATTATTTTGTATTTGATTATTTTTATTTATTTTTATTATTCTCTGCTCCAGCACCAAATCTTCACCTTCACATTGATATTAGCGTGTCAAACCTGACACTTTGTAAAGTGGTAGTTACGACTTTCTAACTCCAAGGTGACAGAATAGATTGTCACTCGTCTTCATTGTCAGTCGCCGTTTACTTTATAGACTTGTTTTGTTTTTTGATAATCAGATTTCCATATTCATGTTTTATCGCCCACACTGAATGATAGTCAACTCTGGTTGAGCAGCCTTTTTGAACTATTAAACTACATAACATATTTTCTTGAAATTTTCAGGGTAATGTAGGTGAGCTGTCAAACAATAATACTAATTATATTCAGTATTTCAAAAGTTAGACCATTTGACATGTAGTAGATTAAATTTATGACGTCCCTCTTTAAACTCATTATTCATTAAACTAATTCTAGAAGTTTCTTACATGTCAAATGGTCTAACTTTTGAAATATTCAATATAATTTGGCGAATTTTTTACCGACGTTAGGATATGACTTGAAAATTGCCTGTGCTAAATTTCATAGAAATCGATTCATAATTGACGGAGAAATCGACGAAAAACATGCGCTACAGAATTACCAAAATGAATGTGGCCCAGGGCCAGGGACAGGGTAGAGGCGGCTAACCACACAGTCACAGTGACACTGACTGACAGTAGCCTGAGTAGGGTTTTTAAAATTTCATGAAAATCGCTTGATAATTGTCAATCGACTGACTGGATAGACTAACCACCGTCGGACAGACTTATAGTTATAACTAGGTCTAGGCCTACGAGTTATAGGGTCAGGAGAGCTACAAATTTAATCTAATTAAATTCACTAACGAATTCACCGCATCCAAAAGATCGGACCACGCACGGCACCGAGCTTTACCGCAGGACCCCGGACCAGAAAATGCCCCAGCCAAAGCTCTCTCTCGGCTGACATACTTCTCCACGAGAACGCATTGTTCTCGTGGAGTCCATGTAACCCATTCGCTTAGGCCTATAGTACTTTCAGTTTCAGTGACAGTGGCACTGCCACCGCCAGACTGACTTGTTTGTTTGTTTGTTTGTTTGTTTAGGTTAGCTAGCCCGCATGCAGGCTGCCACCGCCAGACTGACTGTTAACAACCACGTCATGAACATGCATGGCCATGGCCATGATGACGGACTGTTTGTTTGTAAACAATTAGTTCCCGCGACACAGGTGCTTGATCGTCTGCTTCTCAGTTATTCTTACCTTACATTTCGACAATGAAGAGCTCCACTGTCCTCAGCCGTAGAAAATCGTTGCAGCGGATGCGTGTTGGAGTGCTTGTTACCACACGAAAACACGAAAAATCGTTCTCAGGGGAGATCGGGGTCGGTCCGACCATAGAACATACATTACTAGAATGGACAGCCCATAGACATATATATAGATTAACTAGACAGGACACGCCTTCTATCGAGCACTGGCCGAAGCAGTCAGCGACGCCGCCATCTTGGCAAGGACATCACATGACAGATGCCGGGTTGTTTACATTGGAGATGGGCAGGTGATTGATCACAGAAATGTGCTTTCCGTAGGAGAAAAGGTAAACTTATTCTTTTCCAAGTCATGTCAAGTGCTACGCATTGTTGATAGGATATTTGTATTCATACATAGTTGATAAAATCTTGCTAAAATATTACTTAAAGAACACAATAGGTGATCAAATGTGCCGGTCAACCCGCTTGCACAGCCACAGGCATGACAGGTGACACAAAGAAAGACTGAGTGAGTGACAGGCGGATGTGTGAGATGAATATGCTGGTCACTTCCGACTTATAAGTTATAGGCCTAACGTTAGTCTTTCTCTTGCCATTTTGATCATATTATCACATACTAGTACTACCTCATGTAGCCTACCTGCCTATAGTTACTGACACTCAGGGGCGGATCCAGGATTTGAAAAAGGAAAAAGGGGCGCAGTGGATTCGGGGGCTCGCTCCCAATACTTTTTTGGCCAAATTAGGGGACTTTTCAAAGAATTTTAAGCAAAAAGGGGTGGGCGTGCGCCCCCTACCCCCCTCTGGATCCGCGCTTGAAACTGTAGGCCTACATTTATTCTCATGATTCTGATTATTTTTTGGCCAGTTTGGACTCACAATTACACTCTGTAGTGTAGGCCTAGGGCTAGGCTTAAATTTAACTTACAGTTATAGTCTATGGAGAATATTAGGCCTATGTCAATGATAAAATAATCAATATAACAAGAGCTCCCTAATGACCCCGAGGCCTGGCATGGGCATCATGCATAGACCTACAATTGCTACCTTCCTGCCCTATCCATGCCATGGTACATCAGATTGCTGGCTAGGCGGATCCAGGGGTCACACTCATAGCCATATGAGAATTTTTTTTGTGGGGAATTCCTATTGAAGTATTCTGCCACTTCCACCCCCCCCCACCCCCTCGGTATAATTAACTTCTCTAATGGATCCGCCACCGCGTCTTGCCCGGTAGCCACGGGGTGCATCATTTTTTTGGATAAAAACTTAGTATAATATATCAGAGTCTATATATATATCAGAGTCTATACTATATAGGCCTACTGTAAATCTGGTAATTTTTTTGCGTGTTCAGATTTTTGTGATTTTGGGGACTTTTCGTGAAGTCTAGAATTCCAGAATTATCAATTTAGATAATAGTAGCGCTATACTATCATATAATTTGCGCGAGATTCTCAAATTTGCGAATTTAATTGTCCTTGCGAAATTCACAAAAATTAAAACCTCGTGAATATTATCTAATATGATCTAGACTATACCTATATGGGGGCATATATGTTGAAAAATTTCAAAATTTATTTTCTTTGTTTATTTTGTGTCCTTTCTCTCTCATTAGGCCTAGCGGCAATAATTTTTAAAATATTTTGGTTTGACATGGTAAATGAAATTTTTAATACTGTGTTTCAATTCAGATATACCCCTATACGGTAACTGTATTTATAATCATAAAATTAATTTGGCAGGTCACATATAATATGCATGTGATGATGTGTAGAGAGAGAGAGCTATTAAATATTCAATAAAAAATATTTTATTAGCGTATATTTCTATGCTCAATGATAAACAATGTTGCAATGTTAATTTATTTCATTGTACATCGCCTTGATCCACCCTGTGGGATATGTGCGTTATCAAAAAACCTTTTATTATTATTATAAAATAATTTCATTTGTGAATTTCTATTCTCATGAATGTATTCTGCAGCTGGAAAATGTGTTTGCAATTGTGGGAAGGGGGGGGGGGGCACTCTGCCAAAATTTGGGCATAAAATGGGTGGTTAAAGCCAATTGTCAAAGCTTTACACATGTTGAACTAAAGTTGGCAACTAAAATCTAACAAACCTACTACTGGCATGGCCAATAATAATCAAATTAGATTTAGGATTTTTCTAAGATGGTCACCTTGGAAACTTAAATTTAGGTGTTTTCACATGGAAAAAGCCCCATAACATTTTGCTACATATTTAATACTGAGCAAATTTTTCCCTGTTGTGGATCCATGCCTGTTGCGGTGTGCATGCACATTCAGGGGAGTATCCAGAATCCCCCTCCTCTGATATCAGTTGGTATTCTAGAATAAATACAGTACCTGTACATGCATCCCTTTATTGCATTTTTTATAATTGGTGGCATTTATGATCAGATTAAAAGCATGGTAGTCTCTAATTTAAATGTCATGGATCTCAAAACATTTATAATGCAGACCCACCATTGATCACAATTTTTTTATAGCATCATTTTGTGCACTTTTTGCAATAGAACAGCTCATGTTCTATGTAATATATGTGAGGCTGATGTTTTAGAATGAAAACAACAACATTTCAAAATAAACATATATTTGGGTGATGGTTGCTATAAATTATTCATCATGTTCATGGCATTAAACAATTTTTTTATCAAGATCTTCATGATTTTACACTAAAATTCTAGTTTAAAATATTGTTTCAGGTACTGGAATGAGTCATTCTGGATCAATGCATTATATATTTGAAGTGAAGTTACCTGCTGACCCAGAAGTAAGCTGATGAAGAAAAATGAAAATGATCAAAATTAGGTAACTCAAGGTATAACTAAGCCACATTCATTCATTATAATTAATTACAATAATCCCTCAGACTACAAGGGAGATGGACACTTTATATTCATGATATTAGAGTAGTCTTTAATGATCAGATAGTGTAGGTCTACATGATTGTGGGTTTCTGTTTCAAATCAGGGCGGTGGACATTTATTAGAATGTGGGGTTTTTTTTTAGATTAATAATAAGTACATCAAATCCATGATTCCATGTGGATATATAAAGTATTATACATGTTTGAGAGGTTGGTGTGCACATATCTAATTACTGTTAGTTAGATTAAAGACATATTTTGAGAAATTTATGGTGGGTAAGTATAATTAATAGACTCTAAATTATGTCAGGTACAAATAGTGAAATAGGCCTATAATGTAAACTTTGGATTTGTAACTTAACCATTAAAATTTACAGCAAATTTTAAACCAGGTGTGCAGGTATAATTTTGTTTAAATCTGTGATTTTCCATTTATATTTCATATATCTTTTATAATATTTGATAGATCATAAAACCTTTTTTCTACACTGAAATATTTTGTATAACATTTTGCCTGGCAAGCTGCATCAATCATATTAACCTTATTTAATTTTACCTTACATTACCATGGACACCAAAGGTTTATTTTTCAATTTGAAGTCATCATTAATGGCTTACTTAGCCTTTTCTGCTCTATTTGATTTCCAATTTTATGGGTCTATGACCATTATAATTTTTTAAATTTTGACTTCTAAATAGACAGTTCCCACACTGTCACTCAGGGTTAAGAGCAATATACATTTGTGAACCACATCAAATATTTTTAATTAGATACTGAAACTTGCAGCATGCATGACTTATTATTATGTTAAAGCGCTGTGATCGGCTTAGTGCAGCTGGATACAAGCGTCTAAAAAAATACAATAATAATTATAATAATAAATTCAGGGTCATAAAAAATGATATAAATTTATTTTCTTAACCCTTGTCCTGCTAAATTTTTTTATCCCATTTTTCATTCACTTGAAGCTGGAATTGCTAATGCACATCCCAGCTTCAAATGACAAAAAAATATGCGTATTTCTGAAAAATAATCATCTGTAAAGTAATTATGTGATTAACCATGTCAATTGAGCATCTATTACAAACTGTTTTATCAATTTAGTTAGATTTTATTTGGTCTGAATCTACAGGAAAACATATATATATATACAGTCCCAACAGCACAAGGGTTAATCTACTGAGCTGGTAGGCCTATTAGGCAGGGTTGACAGCAGCAACACAAGCCATGCATGGTAACAACAGCCATCCATACCAATGTAACATATGTGTCATATGGTTAACATGGTTATTGTTTTTATTGGTATTGTGTAATAAATACAATTAAAATAAAAAACTCATATGGCATTATATATCATGTACTGAATGTGATACAAAATCTAAAAAGTAATACATTTGGAAAGAAAAACTGTATCAATTGTTCACATACATTTATATCTGCATTTATATTCTTACAGATATTGCCCTACTTATGTGTGTGTATAATCCACATTGATACAACATTGAAACTGAATGGGATCATCGTTACAGTACGTTATATATACAGAAAAAACAGGATATCTTGTTAGTTTCCAGTTAGCCCCCCCATTTATAATTCATGAAATAATATTTTTAAGTGTAGTGTTTGTATATATAATCATCAACTATTGTTGACTGGTCCTTTACAGACTGTTGTAAGGAAAATAGATGGACTATGTAAATATAAATCAATTTCATTGTGTTTTTCAAATGTGTTTTTGCCATTTATTTCATTGCTCTGGAATATATGTAGGCCTACTGATATGACAAATAAATAAGATGCAGTTGCTGTTATTTTGTCACTTTTGTCTTTTATGTCATATTTATTATTGTAATAAAAATATATTTCCTTCCTGAAAAAATACTGTTTTTTTACCCATCGGGGCTAAATAGGGTATTGTTGTCCCCTTTGTACGTCGCCGCTGGCACTTTTGGCTACTACGCCAACACTGTCCAACAGATTGAATTCACAATTTAAACAAAAATTCAACCCCTCCGGCAATTTTTTTACTCAAGGTGAAAGTCAAAGTCAAGGTCAAAGATTAAAAAAAATCTTGTTACCGCGATAACTTGAAAAATAATTATAAGATATCTTCAATTGTTTATGTGAAGTCACCCATGAGTATATAGACACTGATAGATGACCTGATTAGATTTTCCTTTTCATCAATAATCAAAATAGCCGCCAGCTCGCGACTAATTTTTTTTAAAATTTTTCTTGTAACCTGGTATATGTAGGTTTCCCGGGTCTGCGAATCTTTTGGCATTGTCCGTTTTCATGGTTTCACCGAAAACGAGGCTATGGCGCCCCTTTTAGTTTTATTAATTTATAAATTCCTTGTTTACCCGATTAAAACTTGAAAAATAATTATTGTATCTCTCCAATTTTTTATTTGAGTTTACCTATGAGTAGGCCTATGAACATGCCCTTATTAGATTTTCAGCTTTCCACAGATAATCAAAATGGCCAGCAGCTGGCAACTATTTTTAGCTCCCGCCGTCACCGTAGGTGAGACGGAGGGAGCTATGGATTCCGCCTCCGTTTTTTGCCTATGACTTTGTAAGAAAATAAGCTAGGATAACAATTTTTGGTATGTGTTACTTCCAGGTGAATAATGGACAGGTTAAAATATTTTTAATCTGAATCCACTACGCAAGGTCGAGGAGAAAATGATGATGTTACGGTGTTGGGCCGTCCGTGAACAATTCGTTTCCAGAGCATATCTCTGAAAGTACTTGTCCGATTGTTTACAAATTTTACACACAACACCCCTATAGGGGGTCTAGTTGTGCTTTTTGAGGTATATGAACTTTGACCTACTTTTGGTTCAGAACTATGACCTATTTAGATGTTTTGGCGCACACTTCGTTTCCGGAGCAGATCTCAAAAAGTACTGGGCCGATGACAGTCATATTGCACATATATGTTCTTTAAGGTCCCTAGTTGTGCCTTTTCAGGTTTTTGGACCTTGACCTTGAAGTTGACCCAGCATTTTGACCTAATTTATAACATCGGTAAATCCGACTGAAAGATTTTGCAGAATATCATGAAAACCGCTCAAGATAGCTACACCATTACTATAAAACAAATTGTGAGGTTTCAGGAGAGGATGCATCTTGAAAAATTTCAAGTTGATAAAATTAAAAATGGCCGCCTATCGGCCATTATTCACCTCGACAGGCCTGATATTGTGGAATATCATGAAAACCGCTCAAGATAGCTACACCATTACTATCAAACAAATTGTAAGGTTTCAGGAGGGGATGCATCTTGAAAAATTTCAAGTTGATCAAATTCAAAATGGCCGCCTATCTGTCATTATTCACCTCGACAGGCCTGATATTGCGGAATATCATGGAAACCGCTCAAGATATCTACACCATTACTATGAAACAAATTGTAAGGTTTCAGGAGAGGATGCATTTTGAAAAAATTCAACTCGACCATTAAGTTAAAAATGGCCGCTAATCGGCCATTATTCACTTTAACATGGCCGTTATTTGGTAAACCATCCTAGATGGCTAGACCATTACTGTAAAACAAAATGAGTTTTGGGGGAGGATGCACCCTGAAAATGTTTAAATTATGAATTCAAAATGGCCGACAATCAGCATTATTTACCTCGATAGGCCTGATATCAGGTAAACCGTGCTAGATAGCTAGACCATTACTATAAAACAAAATGTGATGACGTTTCAGGAGAGGATGCCTTTTAAAAACTTTCGACTTAATCAAATTCAAAATGGCTGCCTATCGGCCACTATTTACTTTAACATTGCTGATATTTGGTAAACCGTGTTAGATAGCTGGACCATTACTATAAAACAAAATGTGAGATTTCAGGAGAGGATGCATCTTGAAAAAATTTACTGGATCAAATTCAAAATGGCCCTCTATCGGCCATTATTTACTTTCACATGCCCAATATTTTGCAAACTGTTAGATGCTAGTCCATTACTATAAAACAAAATTTGTAGATAGGTAGACCGGCCATTACTGGGATACTGATTAGGATCATTATTTCAATGGAGGTTTGCAATCTGTGACGGACTGTCTAGTTCTTATCTTACTCTTAGACTGAGCTTCTTAGACCTAGTTGTCTTGCATCCTGGACTTATGTATAGTCTTTTTTTGTTTTAATTCACAATAGTGCCTAGAAATCCAGTAGGCCTATATAGGTTTGCGGGGTCTGCAAGTGTATTGGCCGCATTGTTTATTTTCATGTGCAACCGAAAATGAGGTTATGGCAGCCATCTTGATTTTATCAATTTTAATAAAACGTTCTCATTTTTAGTAAGTCTAAAGCGACACAATTTAAATTAAAAATAAATCAGTATTTTTATTTCGGCTTTTTTCCGGATGCCATAAGATGTGTCTATAAACTAGAATTACGGGGGTCTTTTAAATTTTTGGCTGCAGTGGCAATGTAGCAAGTGTGCCGAAAGCCCCATATGGCATTTATCAGTTATTCCCGTATTTCTTATTTTGGACATGCATGTCCAAAATTAAATTATGTCCTTATTTCTGACTTAACTAAATGCGCAACACTAAATTTTAAAATCTTACAAAATTCTAGTCTATGGAAATGTTGACATATATTATGGACATATGAAGGAGCCGAAATAAAATTACTGTTTTTTTATGGTCTTAGCCTGATTGTGTCTCTTCAATCATATAGTTATATATCGCAACAAAAAAGGCGAAAGTAGTCATTTAAAGGGACTGGCCCAGGCTAAAATCATCAAAAAATCGGTGATTTTATTTCGGGTTCTTAATATGACCATATGATGTAAACATGTACATAGACTAGAACTGCAAATTTTTAAAATTTTTGTGCTGCGCACTTACCAGTTAGACTAGATATAGAGACGAAATTCCCGCATTTCTTATTTTTGACATGGTTGTCAATAATTACAAATCAGGAATTTCGTCTCTATATCTAGCCTAACTGGTGAATGCGCAGCACAAAAATTATAAAAATTTGCAGTTCTAGTCTATGTACATGCTTACATCATATGGTCATATTAAGAACTCGAAATAAAATCACCGATTTTTTTATGATTTTAGCCTGGGCCAGTCCCTTTAATATTAGGCTATAGCGCATAGAAGCGACAAAAATAATAAATTTAGCACTTCACAGTTGGCCTAGTCAACTAGACTACTTGTAGTTGTAAGAACTGGATTTCCTAATAATAAAGGAACTTAACTTATTGGGCCTATTTAAATGTTGACTGTGTAGCCTAACGTTAGGCCTACAGTGGCAGTGCTATAAGGTGGGGAGGGGGGGGGGGTGGCAGCATCCCAGTGAACACGATACATTGACCCAGTGCTCTTTTGATGTTGGGACGTCAGCCAAGCCCTGTCACTCACACTTTCACAGTCGTGAACAGAGACTGTCACTGTGTCAGAGTACGTCACTGTCACCATGGTCACTATCATGCAGTGACTGAGTGAGTGGCGGGCCTGCAGCGCTGCACCTGATAGTATTTAGTGGGCCTAGACTAGACTACAGTCTACATGATATAGGCCTATCAATTTAATTATAGGCCTAGACTAGAGTAGACTATACTGTTGACATTAGGCCCTAGCTAGGCTACATCATCATCTTTATTTAGGCCCTTTATATGAGTATGACGGTACAGACGACAGGTGATAGCACTGACCTGTTTAATCTATACGTCTGTGGGTGATAGCACGTGTTGTTGTTGATCAATACCGGCAGGTCACGTGGTTTGATGACGTTTGCCGGCAGGTCACGTGATATGATGACGTCGTTCCACATGAGATTGAACCTGACAGGATACACCAACTTTTCAATTGGTAACCGCTTCAGATATCAGAGCCCCCCAAATTATGTTGTTTTTGCATTTTTTTCCATTAATATTAGTATTTGGCAAGCATATCATGATTTTTTATTAACATTTTCACAAATGAAGTTATTAACGAGAGACTACGGAATCGGTGGGTGAAGTCTCTATGTTATGTAAGACTTAGGTCAACACATGTCCTCAGTAATATGGCCTCGCTCTGGTACCGCGTGAATCAGCCTCGTGTCCAATCCAGTGTATATACAGGTCAGTGGGACAGCCAATGGGAGGCGGCGTGCAATAGCGCCGCCATTTTGAAGTGATGAGAGTTGCCACTTCCGGTTTCTCAAGACATGGCAAATGGCAGACACATGGCAGAGTACTTGCATGCAATACTGAACAAAATATGATCTATCGAAGCTAATTCTGGCCATTTAATTATTTAACGAACATTAACAAGTTAAATAAACATTAGGAATTATATTACTTTTGTAAAAATAGACATAAGCAATGATGTACCACTTGAAAGTATCATTATGTAGTGGCCTACTCAGTCTCAGCTACTGTTGTCAAGTGTTGATCTCTGGCTCTGCATTCCAACTTTACAAGATTCAGTGCCAGTCCTGACATCACTAGTCTACGCTCGTTGTTTACTCGGCTTGACCTAACATTGTGATACTGACCAGCTGACAGTGATACTGTGAGTCTGACACTGACAGTGAGTGAGTGACCGCCTGGTGACAATCACACATCATGTCAATATTACACCTCAAAGAGTCAAACACCTTGTCAAGCCTCGAATCGAGGGACTAGCTCCACAGGACCACACATGATCAGTCACTTTTATTCACAACGGACACAAGTCTTGGCGTTGCTTCAGTCTAGACTAGGCTAAAAAAAATAATAGTTGAGCTAACGTTAGCCTAGACTTTGTAGGCCTAGGGCTAGCCTAGTCAACATTGTCAACCGGTCCCGCCCCCCCCAGTGCTAGACAGGTGCCCAGTCTAGCCTAGGCCAGACTATGTGAATTCATATGATGAATGTGGCTATAGACTATTTGTAATTCGATAAATCTTAAGACTTTGTAGGCCTAGCCTGTAGGCCTTAAAATCCTAAAATCATGGCTTCTCCCAACAACGTCAACAGTCTAGTAGTCTATACTCTAGAGATTTGTAGTATCCATATTTGCATCTCTAGAGACTAGGCTAGTCAAGCTTAGATTTTGCACTGTGAATACTCAGTAGGCCTACCGTAGGCCTAGGCTACTGACAGTGGCATAGATAGACTGCAAAAACTAGACAGTAACAGTTCAGATTACTACTAGTAGACCCTAGTAGGCCTAAATCATTGCTCTACCTCACTTTTTGGCACATAGACTAGGCCTATTGTGACAATTCTGAACAGATTTTAATGAAATTTTGCAAAAGAAATTATAAAAAAAAATCCCAACAGCGTCAAAAAAATTCGTACAATTATGCCCGAAATTATGACGTATTTCAAAAGTTAGACTATTTGACATGTAGGCTAGTAGACTATGCCTAAATTGAAATTATGACGTCCCTCCACAAATCAATTAAACAAATCCTGGAATTTTATTACATGTAGATCGGGTAGGCAAATAGTCGAACTTTTGAAATATTCAATATAATTTTGAGAAAGTTTTACTGCTGTTGGGATTTGACTAGAAAATGGTCTTTGCTAGCCTAAATTTCAAGGAAATCTGTTCAGAATTGACGGAGAAATCTGCGGAAATCATGCGATCCAGGTTTAATATGACTTTGGGTAGGCCTAGTCTGTAGAGGCTAAAGCCTAGGTAGGCCTAGTGGATTTTTTTATTTTGATATATAAGCCTATCACTTTTAAAAAAAGTGCTAGACAGAAACTCCGTCTTCAGCGTAAATTTAGAGTCAGTGAAAAGCCCTGAGAGGACTGTTGCACAGGTTAAAAAAGTGCCCGATTATTGCCCCCCAAAATATATGCTGATCAACGAATTATGGACGCATTTTCTTAAAAAAATCAATCTTTAGAATAGAAATTGCAATCGAAGATGTAGCGTCCAGGGGGGTGCACAGGGGGGGGGGGGGCTATCAGAGGGGTTCTGTCCTAACACCCTCCCCCCCCCAACCCCTTTGAGCTGCAGATTAAAATAAAAATTCCAGGCCAAAATCCCCTATTTTTTGAAATTCCACCTCTTGAACCCCCCCCCCCCCCTATGACCGAAAGCTGCACAAGCCCCTGGGGTCAGGGCTTATCAAGTAGGGTCGGTCTGGTGATCGGAAAGTGGTATTCTTTTAGCCCAATTAGAATGACGATTATTGGATTGAAGCATAATAACTATAGACTAGTAGAGGCAGTGTTTCTGATCTGTCGTCATGTCGTCAGAATTTACGACAAGCTTCCCCCTCTGACGAAAAAACAGTTTATTTTGACGACAATGATATATATCAAGAAAAAAATCATGAAATATGAGTTATTTCACAGCTTGATATGTACCTTTAGATATCACTAGAAGACACTTAAGCCTTCTCTGAAACAAAAAATTCCCGGTGGGGCATGCCCCTGGACCCCCCCCCCCAAAAAAAAAGTTGTGATTGCCTTCGGCGATCGTTCGCTGGAAACCGCGCCTTGTCTGACTCCAACTTTTTTCCGAGCCAGAAACACTGAGAGGTATAATCTTCAAAGTCTGACTGGGATTGACATGTGCAGGCCTAGTATACAGTGGTCAAATGAATTTCAATAGTCATGTGAGGATTCAGGGGGGGGGGGGGGGAGCGGTCATTTTAGCCAGTCTTTTGAAAAAAAATCATAGGCTTATTTGACCCAGATTTACAAAAAACTAAAGAGCAAGCCTACAAAACCCTCCAGCACTGTAGTGTTCATTGATTAGGCCTAGGTCTACTTTGTCAATTCTTAACTATAAATTTGTAAAATTTTCACAACCAATTATTACCACCTATCTCTTAGACCAGTAAGGGCGGATCCCCAATCTAAAGAAAGGGGCAGTAGGGTTTGGGGGCCTAAGTTATAAAATACTGTTAGGTCCCTAACTAATACATATGCCCCTCCTTTTTCAAATTCTGCATCCACTGCAGTGCTACAGGCCTATAACACCCTGTTTAATACTTAGCAGTCTATATAGTCTGAATTCTGAAGCACAGGTAGGCCTACCATAGTTTAGGTCTAAACAAATGAATTTTCAATCCTGCCTAGCATTTTAAATCCTTAAATTTACAAATCTGCATGTGATCTTCATAGGGAAGAGTATTTTGAAGAGCATTTTTAAATGTATTTGTTTCCCTCAGATTTATATTGGTGCGTCCCTATAATCATCATTTAAAAGTGAAAAGCATTTAAAAAAATGACCTATATTCGTACATTATAGGAGCATGGATGAAACACTCTTTGATAATAAATAACAAAAAATACATAACTTTTTGGGGTTTTTTATTATGTGTACATAGAATTTAAATAAATACGAAGTTCATTTGTAAAACTATGTAATGCCTAAGAATGGAGATTTCCAACTGAATACAGCAAGACCAGCAGTTCTATGCGTGCACATGTATAAATATCAATTTCATCGAAGCAGCATTTCTCAATTTTGAACAGTGTAGTGTAATCTATTCCAAGGTATGGTATGATATCTGCAACACAAAAGGAAAAAAATACATGAGACTGAAAAATGTTTATAAACTAAACGTGGCTTGGTTTGCTGAAATATACAAAATAATTAATTAACAAGGCCCGTTGGTGACGGAGATAGGCCTCAGCCTCTAATCATCGTCTAAAAGTGAAAATCATTTGAAACGAGAGCACACCCCTCGACACACCCGCCATTATTGAAATTGTCCAAGAACTGGTTATTAGCATGATGCAGTACAAATTTGAGCAGGATGCAAGAAAAATTTTGAAGTTAAATCGAGCCAACAAGATAAAATTATTAACAAGATAAAATTATCGACAAAAAATGTGAAAGATCACAATAAATCGGCCAGTTTTAATTGTTTTCAGGTATTTTTGAATTTTTCTGAAAGTTGGTTATGAGTAACATTCATATTACAAATTTGAGCAGAATACATGGAAAACTTTGAGATCCAATAAATATTTTTCAAGTTATCAAGTTAATAAAACTTTTGAAGTTATCGCGCCCACAAATCAACATTATTACCGTGCAATCAGGGCTCGAAATTGGACTAAATTTCCACTTGTCCAGTCGGACAACTAGCTAAAAAATCAACTAGTCCTTCCCAAAAATATAATTTGTCCTTCCTAATAATTGTCAAGCATGACCAGTGCACTCGTCCAGTAGGACAAGCTCATTGAAACTGAACTCGTCCTTCCCAGATTGTCGGTCTTCTCGGACGATCGGACGGGGCCAATTTCGAGCCCTGAAAATGTGAAAAATCTTAATAAATCGGTCATTTTGAATATTTTTTTCTGCCATTATTGAACTTGCCCAAGACCTATAGTCGCCGTCAAATTAAAAATGATCAACCAGGATCGCATGATTTTCGGCAATTGCTCCGTCAATTTTGAACTGATTTCCTTGAAATTTTGCAGAAGCCATTTCCCATTAAAATCCTAACAGAGGTAAAAATTTCGCAAAATAATATTTTATATTTCAAAAGTTAGACTATTTGTCATGTAATAAAATTCTAAAATTAGTTTAATGGGGTTAAAGAGGAACGTCGTAATTTCAATTCATTACATGTTAAATGGTCTAACTTTTGAAATACGCTATATAATTTTACGAAATTTTCAGGGCTGTTAGGATTTGAATAGAAAATGCCCTTTGAAAAATTTGAAGAAAATTGGTTTAAAATTGACGGAGAAATCGCCAAAAATCATGCGATCCTGGTTAATTTGACGGTGTGTATAGTTACCAGCAAAATGCAGAATAAATTTGAGAAGGATACATGAAAAACTTTTCAAGTTATGATGCCCACAAGGAAATGTTAACGTCAACGCCGATGAACCTCATTTGCAACAGCCCAACTTTTTTAACTAAAAAAAATTAAAGATGGGCTGAAAATGACAGCAAGTCTGCCATTTAAAATGTAGTTCAAAACTTTTCAGGGTATAACCCTCTCAGAAACCTCACATTTTGTTCAATAGTAATGGTCTAGCTATCTGGTACGGTTTTCCAGATATTACACATATTAAGGTCACCAGTGATGACTTTAAATTTTATGGAGTTGCAATTTTTCAGGGCATATATTTCCCCCTGAAATCACACATTTTATTCTATGGTAAATTAAATGAATCGGGCTTTAGGCCACTTTTGTGCACATACAGGCTAAATTGGGCCAGGAGAACCACCTGAGGATGGTGAGAAGAGTGAGATGACACTGCCCATCATCTTCACGTATGTACAGTTCTATAAATTGTATGGATACGAAAGCGATATAGCTTGTACGAACCAAGATTTATCAGCCTCTGTGACCTTGACAAATCACCCATAATTGTGCTTGACCTTGAGTTTCATCATATGGATCATTGGTATTAATATGGAAGCAATACATATTCAGATATTGTGAGTATGGAAATATTGTGAGGACAAACTTTCATCCTCTATTATCCTCTATGACAAATATGTGAAAGTCACCATGCCTTGAACTTGTCTTTGAGCTTTATCAGATGGATCTCTAGTATAAATATGGAAGCAATACAAATTGTAGGTGCGGAGATATGGTTATGACAATTTTTTCCCTTTATTAGCCTATGTGACCTTGAAAAATAGGTCAAGGTCATCCATCTTGGAACTTGACCTTGAGTTTCATTATGATATTATGAATCACTGGTATTAATATGGAAGTAATACAAATTGCAGGTGGAGATATCTTGATGACAAACTCTTATCTTTTACTACCCTGTGACCTTGAAAAATAGGTCATCTTTAAACTTGACCTTGAGTTTTCATCTTATGGAACACTGGTATTAATATGGAAGTAGGCCTAGTGCAAATTGTAGGTTTGAGATAACGTGATAACAAACTTTAAATATTTTACTCACCTCATATTCATAGAACAGTTAAAGATCCTTGTTATCTTCTACGGGCAGTTAACCACATGAGCCATGGAAATTGACTGAACTCAAATCAAGGAATATAGTATTTTCATGTTGTTGTCTTTTAAAATTATCATTTAATTCTGAACAGTCAGTTAATTTAATTAAGGTTGTAGATCGCTGGGTTGGGGTTGTATTTTACTGGGTTACTGAACAAAAGCAACATGAAGATTATATCAAGGTTATCTAAAATGTCATGTTTAGGGGCCCATGGTAGATGTGTAGGCCTACTTGGCCTACATGCATAATTCAATTGAACTGTGTAATTATAATTATTTCAAGACCTGATAACTTGAGTGTTAACCTAGCTTTTTAAGCATGATAATGATATTGAAAGAAGGTCACATTTGTTTTATCGCATATAATATGCAGCCCTCAAGTGAGGACAGGTCCCCAAAATATAGGAAAATAGGATATGGGCCTTTGAAAAAATAGGACTAAAATAGGGCAAAATAGCTTATGATAGGACTAAAATGGGAGTTTATTGTTCTAAAGATGGCATTCCAACAACCCTCACAGCCATCCCGCTCCACCACTTTATTTGAAAAACATTGCACTGAATGAGTTTGGTTCATATCCAGGATAGCTGCATATAATAAGTGTATCAAGACCAGAAAAGTCCAGGCCCTCTCGCCCCAAATTAGAATTTTATTGAAGCGATTTTGTGTAGTGTTATTAATGTAGTATTGGCTGGGTCAAAAATTAGAATGCAAGACAATTAAGTCTAAGAGGCTGCTAAGTCTAAGATAAAAAACTAGACAGTCAGTCAGAGACGTACTGCAAATCTCTATCAAAATTAATGATGATTCCCACAATTTAATGGAGTTGTCCTAGGTCAGAGACACACCTCTGATAAAAGCTTGTTACAAATCTGTGAGATCCGGACCGGATCTGGATCACAAACCAGATCATTATCAAAATCTACCCGGTTGTTTCTTGGCTTGAGACACACCTCAGATAAAATTTTCATGCAAATCTGTTTGTTACTTTTTACGTTATCTGACGGGAAGACAATAAACCAAGTCAACCAAAAACATAACCTTCCTGATGGAAGCAATAAGTCAGTCTATAATCATTACAATCTGTTTTAGAGTGATGGTCTAGATAACCACCACGGCTTGTTAGATATTATGCATATTAGTACCACTAATGGCAGAAAGTCAGTCATTTTGAATTTGATCATGTTGAATTTTTTAGAACTTATCTCTTCCTGAAACCTCACATTTAGCTTCATAGCAGTGGTCTGGCTATCTAGCATGATCGATTTACCGGATATAAGGCATGTTGGAGTAAATAATGGCCGATAGTGGGCCATTTGAATTTGATGAATTTGAAATGTTTCAGGGTGCATCCCCTGAAACCTCACATTTTGTTTTACAGTAATGGTCTAGCCATCTAACACGGTTTACCAAATATCTGGCATGTGAAAGTAAATAATGCGCGATAGAAGTCAAACTTTTTCAGGGTGCATCCTCTCCTGAAACCCCACATTTTGTTTTATACTAAAGGTGCAGCTATCTTGAGCGGTTTTCATAATATTACGCAAAATATTTAAATCGGATATACCGATGTTATAAATTAGGTCAAAGTGCTGGTTGACTTCCACAATTTTCTCAAGTGGTCCGCCCAACAAATGAGAAAAATAAAACTATAATTTTGCTCATGGCCACACTTATTAGCTGTGTTTGACAGTCAATAAAAAATAATGGTCAAAATTTGGTTGGAGGGGTATTTCACTTGTTCTAATTTTTTTTCACAAAATCAAATGTTCACAATTATTGACCCTGCAGATGCAGCCATTGACAGTAGGATTTTTTTATACTAGGAAACAGGGCGGGTAAACTGTGATTTTTGTCTGTCCTGGTGACTTTTAACTGGACCTGAAAGTGGAAGGTAGGGCTAAAACTATGAAAACTTTACCCGACCACCTGGGCGGCCATGTGGACAGTTTATCTGACCTGGGCCTTTTTAACCTGCCTCGGGTGGCGGGTCGGACCGTAATGTCAATGGCTGCAGATGAGACCGAAATAACACCATAATGTGATTATCCAGTCAAAAACAAACCAGAATGAGGCATTTAGACAAATGTTCCTATTTATATTTGTTACTATTTTCCAAAATTTACCCTTGAAATTGACCTTTTAACTTTGAAGATTACAAAAATAAAACCATAAATGGATTTTCCAGTCAAAGTTACAAAAAATCACATTTCTGCTATATGATCTTGAAATTGATGTTTCGTAGTCAAATTTATTACCGGGTATTCTTTTTAAATTTCTTAATTTAAGTGATATTTTTGCTATTATTATTTGATCTTGAAAAATGGATTTCTTGCCCTCAAAGATGACCTGAAATATTCAAAACAACATCAGAAACAGATTATAAAGTCAAAATCAGATCCAAATGAAGCATTGCACATGTTTCTATTTTCATTTATTAAAGAAAAAAAATATTTGCACAAATCTGACCTTGAAACTGGCCTTTTCACCTTGAAGATTACCTTTATCAACAAAATAATAACAGAAATGGATTTTCCCGTCAAAATTACACAAAGAGGTATCATGCTAGTTCCTGTTTTTGTTGAAAAATCATATTTTCCAGATGTCTTTTGACTGTAAAATTGACATTTCGACCTTAAATACGGCTTTAAAACCAAATCAATACCAGAAATGGATCGTTTAGTAATATTAATGCATATGGAAATACATATTTTATTTATTTATTTCCTTTTTATTCAATTTTCCTCATTTTCACAATATTAATGATTATAATAGGACCTTGCAATTGATCTTTTGAACTTGATAATCACCTTGAATTCAGTGAAATTAGCTAAAATCATGACGTTCACATGACAATTCATGCAGGTCCTAACAAATCTTTACTTTTCATGTTCTTCATGACCTGAGTGGCAATTAGTGATGGTACGTAGTGATTTTATATTTTTGCTATTTATTTGCAATTAAAATGTGGAATTCTCTATTTGTCTGGGGCATCCATTTTAATTTTCCATTCCAATTAGGTTCCTGCAGGTCTACTCTTCTTAAAAAGAATGACATTTAATTACTTTTTTCACTTGAAATTTTATGACTTTTAACTGGCGAAAATAACCAAATTAATACTTATTTATACATTTTGTCGTATTTTAAATGCAAAATAACAGTTACACTAGGAAGCATACTGCACTCACCTTCCGACAATAAGGATACTAGGTGTCACTGACTACAACACTAGCGGAAAACCAGTATTTGTTAGGACAGGCTGGCTGATGATTGTACAATAGCTGATTTTTTCATTTGTAATCACTTATAATCACTAGCAATCAAATTTGATGACTTTTTAATGACTCTAAGTCCTATTTTTCAATGTAATGACCCGTGAGAACCTTGCATTATGTTTATTTGTTATCTCCATATCAATGATTGAGACAACGCTTAATTTTTCAGGGTGCCTAGCCTACTCGGAGTTGTAATTCATTCAGTAATGCTAGTGATTGTGCAATTAGGCTCTCGAGAAATTCCGCCAACACTTTTGTGAGGGCCTATTTTTTAGTTATTGGTTGTACAAATTCAATGTATAAGGCAAATCAATCATAAAAGCAAACTTCACAAGGAATGGTCACACAATTACTTTTGGTTCTAATATAGGACTATTCATTTCACCCCCCCCCCCCCCCCCCCGAAGATCTCCCTCTACATGTAGGCTCCAGTAGCTATAATAGGCCTATGCTTGGAGTCTTGTATGCAAGCGGATAAATCAATCCATTTATTACTGCTTCAACATTGGTCCGCAGTTGCAATGTATATTTGGCCACAATTGAAAACAAAAAAGCAGCTGGCGTTTTTGGAGCCGTTTAGGCCCACTGCAAATAACATAGACTAAATTAAAATTCTTCACAATTTCTTGATCTTCACAACCCATGAGTTGTTTAAAAATATTATGATTAAGTGGTTTCATTCATGTAAACATATCTCTGGAGTAGCATATACTATCAAAATATAGGCCCCTATTACAAAATATTTAATTAAAAGTTCAGGAATCAAAGTCATTTAGGAGGAAAAAGGGTTTCAATGGAAACCCGGGAAAGTCTTAAACCAGTACCGGTAAACACGAAAGATCCACCTAATGTTGGGTAAATGTTGCCCCGCTATCTTTAACGTTGGCTTTTACATTTATCCGGTATTGGGTAGATCGCCTTTTTGGTGGAAATTGCTGCTGGTTTTACATGTATGTTGGTCCACTGACCCCAAATTAAGCCCTCATTTGAACAAAGTCTTTTGTTTACGAACCCGGCGGATAGGCTACACTTCGTTACAGTACCAGTAACAATACCTCAAGAAACACGAGACGTTGACGAAATAATAGCCACCTGGGTTCATACCAGCAGCTGAATTAACATTCGATATCCAATCAAACACAACATTTTAAACCAATACTGTATTTATGTGAGGTTCTATATTTTTTTTAATCTGATTTTTTTATTTTGAATTTCGGACCTTGATGTACATGACATTTAAAACTTTGGAACTTGACGTTTCTGGAAAACGTGGGTAGGCTACTTTGTAACGTGGGAACTTCGGAACGACAACTTGCTATAAGGGATCCCCTAAGGCTGTGTTAATTCGCCTCAATGTGGTTGAAACAGATATGTGCAGCAAGTTAAAGACAATATTCTGAAGGCGATTTTGGTCACTGAGTCTGTGTTTAGTGACTAGGCATAACCAATCTAACAGTGAGGGTCTACTGTGACTGAGTGTCCCTTTTCATCCATTCATTGACAGTCACCATGGCACTGACTGAGTCAGTGTGACCTGGGGCGCATATTACAAAGAATCCTAACTTTGATCCTATCACAACTTTCTCTCATTTCCATATAAAAAGTTGGAATCGATCCTAACTTTTTATATGGAAATGAGTGAAAGTTGAGATAGGATCAAATTCAAAGTTAGGATTCTTTGTAATAAGCGGCCCTGGTGACAGCTGAAACTGAGTGAGTGACACTGACCAGTGCTGACTGCCAGTGTCAGGGTGTCACTGACTGTCACACTGACAGTCATATATGAAGGCTGAAGCCCCCACTGCCCCGGGCTGTTACGCCTGCATGGACACATAAAAATGAGGTGAACACTGATTTTTAACTATTTTTTCTAAACAATTCAACTATTTTTTCACACTTTAATCATTTATTATGACTGTCATGGCTGGTGCGATGCACACGGCGGTTATAAAGCACACACTATTTTTCATAATTCGGCATATTATCGCTCAGATACACATCCCCTAAAAGTTGAAATTATGGACTTTACGAGGATAACAAACATCACTATTTACAAAAAAATACACCAGAAAGGATACAGTTCATGTTTCAACAATTGGGAGCTGACCGAATAAGAAATTAACTGCATGCATGCATTGTTTTCAACCGGCATTTGTGACACGGCTTTGCGGTAACCGCATCGCTGGAGACGCCGGAAAGTCCACTCATCAAAATGGCGGCGCTATGAGCACGTCGTAAATGCGGCCTCGCTATTGGCCTGTCCATTCTATAAGTATATTTCTATGGGTCCGACTTCTTGCAACGGACACGGTCTCGGATTTGGAGGCAGTCTCAGTTGAGACCACTATCTCAGTCTCAGTTCTCAGACTGAGACTGAGATAGTTTCTTGCAACTGGGCCCTGGATTCTCCTGGCCCAGTTTAGCTTATATGTGCACAAAGGTGGCCTAAAGCCCGATTTATTTCATTTCAAAGGGCTAAACTTCAAGTGGTTTGGAATGACAGCCGTTTTCGTCTGCAATCTAAATATGACTTGATGGCTTGGCGTCACGTTGTTTATAATGTGATGATTTTGTCTGTATGACATGTAAATGTGGCTTGCGGCTTGGTGTTACGCTGTTTTTAATGTGATGATTGTGGTCGTCTGACACGTAAATATGCCTTGGTGTCACATTCTTTATAATGCGATGGTTGTGAGTAAATGTGGCTTCGTATCACGTTGTTTATAAGGTAATGATTGCGTTCGTCTGACATGAAAATGTGGCTTTGTGACTTTGTTTGGCTAAATAGGTGATGATTGTAAGTAAATGTGGCTTGGTGATCACAACACAATAACACGTGCTGAGTAATTGAACAGTGGCATCAACCTGAGTGCAAACCTCCATCTGTCTGTCTTCTGCAGGATACATTAATTTGTAAGAATCAACACCGTATGGCACAGGAGTTATTGACAACATTACCATTTGTCTCTGATTTTTTATGGTGCCCAAATCTCGGGTGGGTGGTCGGTGTTATGATCTAAGGGGTCTTGTCAAGTTAAAATAGTTCCAAAAATCCGAGAAAAACTCGGATTGGTCAGACCCCTACCAACCCACCCGCCTATCCAATTTTTTTTTGGAAACTATTGGAAACATGAAAACAACACAAAAAACACAAACAATTGCAACATTTCCAAAAAAAAAATAATAATCCGAGTTATGACTTCACCCATCCACCCACTTCCGGGTTTTTGTCGGATTTTTGGATTTGTCAAGTTGGAATTATTTTAACCTGACAAGACCCCTAACTCAGTTGTATTCTATAATATATAAAGTATAGCTTTGATTGAAGCAGAAATGACACACACAGAATGTGACGGTGGCTGAATATACAGCCATTAGCCCTTACACCGCGGGGATCGATTTTAGTCGTCAGAATCTGACGTCTTTAGACGTCAGATTCTGACGTCTTAAGTCAGTCTTCGCACTGTAAAAGTGAAATATTTCTATCAGCCGTAGACCAATAACATAGGTATTCAAATGAACCGGAAAGAGCTAACTAAGACATTTATGATGATTTCAAATTGAAAAAACACTTTGGTTTCCATGATTTTCATAAAAAAAATCACCGCTTGAAGGGTTAAGAATACTGTAGTAATTGAATAGCCACTGACATTAATTTTATCCAATAAACGCGAAACGTTGACACTATTGTGTCTCAATGTTGGGCCACCGAAAGGATGCTGGGCCACTATTAATCAGCAATGGGTCATCAGATTAACAACTTCAACTTCAAGTGGACATTTAAAGGTGATCTATCACCCCTTATACATGTTATATGGTATGAATAATTATGTCCTTATATGGGGTGATTGGCTATCATGTGACCCTCTCAGAGGGTCACATGATAGCCAATCACCCCATATAATGAAACAATTGTGCCCCATCTTGTGGCAACTTTGATTTATTTGTCACAAATTTATTCATACTATATAAGGGGTGATAGATCACCTTTAAGTTATTCAATTTATCGCTCTAAGGGTTAAGATGTAGGAGGTGTAGAAGAAAGGGGTACATCCCACTAAAAATCCTCAAACTAGTATTATCTTAACATTATTTCATTTTCATCTGAAAAGTTGACGTGCTTTTTTTTCGAATAGAAATGTGAGAAAGTTAATATTATCTAATATTAGAGATTTTAGTGTGATGGTGGCCTTTCCATTGGAATATATAAGATCCTCTTAACGTTTCTAATGAAAATGACAGAACGTTAAGATGCTCGCAATTTTACGATTTTTAGTTGGATGGCCTCGGGACCTGCATCACAGAAGTTCGCATTGACCTTTAGTGTGGTGTCATACCATAGAAGAGATGCTGCACACGACGAGAGTAGGCTTACTGTCAGAGGGCAGGAAACTCATAATGGGGTTGTCACAGACAAATAGGTGGTTGTCACACCTCTAGGGTGAGTGGCTGACGCCCTGTGGCTGTTTTTGGTGATTTCTCATGTGGTTTAGCGAGAACGGTGCTGTTATTGGCGTTGGGATTGGACAAGGTCGCATAAGCGTGATGCAGTGTCAACCACGGTGTAAGCACCCTCGCCTGCAATTGAGATATAGAAGGGGACACTTAGTGACCGGAGATTGAACCGGATCTGAGACCCAGAGTCTTAAAAAAGAAGCTATTATTTTCTGTGACAGCATGAAACTTCTGGCTGAACTCCCAGCATGCCCTGTCACTATAAACACAAACACCATCTCAATTGCATGCGAACGTGGGTGTAAGTAAAACGAAATAACCACGGATAATTTAGGTGTACGGATACGGATAAGGAGATTTGGGTAGGCCTATATGTTACAACAAATTAAAATCTGTAAACCATATTTCGGAATATGTAATAACATATTTGCCATTTTGTTACAGTTATTCCAACACTAAGATTGAAAAACCCTCTAACTTGACCCTTCTAGAGCTTCATATAAGAAAAATCAAACGAAAAGGAACGCAATCCAGTATGGATCGGAAATCTAATATCTCAAAATAAGATGTTTTATTAAACTTTATAATATAACTAAGTGGATTAAAGTCAAAGTAATCAGGTTACGAAATGTTTAAACATATAAAGTATACAAAAAAATTTAAATTAAATTTTAATCGATCTCAGTGTAGTAGCCATTGATAAGTATTCTGAATTATGCTTGGTTGCATCCTATACGTTCTGTGTTATAATTCTTTTTTTGTAGATTCAAAGAAAAATTCTAATAACTAATCATATATCCAAATTATCTCAAAGTAGCCTACATGTACAAAGTCTATTCTGCTCTTAGTGACTATTTTCTCCTTTCAAAGAGCTTGTTTGATCTGCATTGCTTGTCACGGTCACTTGCATCAATATAGTCTACTGCTTGCATTGCCTCCTAAACAATGTATCTATGTCATCCTCTTGATAAGGTCTGACTGCCAGAACTCACTTATCTGTGATGTCTGTGATGTTTTGATTGTGTCTTTCGCTCGAAATGTTTCATAGCTGTCGCGCAAACCCATTATTCTGGTTCTGATTCGGTATGATTTTCGCTGATACGCATCATGCAATTTCTTGGATATATAAGACTCGGAGCATATATTTTCTTGGATATATTGTCCACCACAAGTTAATGCCCAGTGTAGTGTATGAATTGCTGTAACATTGACTAGCTCACCTAACTCACGCACGTGCGTATCACAAAATGCATAATGCATGTATCATGTTTGGTCTCCATTGAAAGTGGCTGCGTTTTGAAACATGTGTTATTTGGTCTTCGTGTCATATAGGGTTACCGGCGGATTTTACCTCTCTCAAGCTGGAATTTACCATTGTAATCTTCATCCACTACAAGCCGCTAATTGCTGTCGTAATTCTCGACTTGTAGTGAATTAAAATGATTTGAAGTGGCTGGCAAATAAAAGAAAGATATTGTTATACTTAAACAATTCCATGAAAATTTTATTTCTATAACAAAATTAACTCATTCTTTTGAGATTCAAAATGATGCTTTGATGCATCGTGGAGGTTTAAAGGGTTTAATATTATATTTTTTGTTGTCAGAACGTTCCAGTTGTTCTGGTTAATGTAGCGGTAAGACTGCTATATTGTCCAGCAGGCAACTGCTGCGCCTCTGCTCTGGTGAAGCCGTATTGGTCCATCACACATAGTACTGACTTACACATATTACAGAGGCGGTTTTACTCATCAGATTGAGCCGCCATCTCGTGTCACGCGTGTCACAATGAAACTCCCAGCAAGTTGAAGTGTTGAGTTTAAAAAAATGGCGATAAATTTATCAGAGCCTCAAATCCCCATCATTTTTCTCGTTTTCCCAGAGAGTGATTTATACTCATACTGTTTTAGTCATACCTCTGTGTGCTGGCATGGCAACCAGAGGCTTGTCAGTTACTGTCCAGTCATCCATGCTCAACTAAACTGCAGGACTAGTGGCGGATCCAGAGGGGGTTGGGGCGCAGCCGGTGCGCGCACCCCCCCCCCCCCGAAAAAAAACCCCCAAAAGGCCAGATTTCGGCCAAAATATGCTCCAGAATGCGTCATTTGAGGCCTTAGATATCAAAATTTTCCAAGGGAGCATGTCCCCGTACCCCTCTAGAGCATACAAGAGGCTGACTTTGCCAGCTGTGGTGAGTATATTTTGAAGTTCTTGAAAAAAATCGGCGACCCCCCCCCCCCGTCTGTCAATTCCTAGATCCGCCACTGAAGCCCACATTCCAGCTCAGCGGAGCAAGTACCCTGTCTAGCAACATCTAGTCCTAATGTAGTTAAGTGGTCACCTGGCGAACACGACGACGCGTGTATCTAATATTGACATAATGTTGGGCCAACGTCGCAGACGGTGGCCCAACCTTATACCGATGTCGGAACAACGTCTAATATTTGCTGGATACATCTCAACCCCGGCTAACTCATTCATACATCAGCTCATACTTCGCTATGAAAAACAATTACAGTTAATGTCAATGATATGTGTCTTTGGACGTCTACTTGCAGGTGTCAGATACATGTGTGTGCAAAATAATGCAAAATATGCAACACTGTTGTGCAATGTTTTATATTTATCAACATAAATGATATTAAGCTTATTTTAAATTATTATTTTATCTTCAGCATTGCTGGCTTAGGCCTACCTCTATTATTTTACCACGATATGTGGTAAGAGAGGTGACATTGTATATGTGCTTGTCATTTGTCGTCACTTGACTCTATATGTACATTTTATTCGTGAATATTTTATACACACGTATAGTCCATGGGCCAGATCCAGAAAAGGCTATATTTAAGGAGTTCGTTGCACCCCCCTTGCAACTTTGGTTAGATGCTTCTAGCAGGTTCCTGGGCCATATAAGACAACATTTTCACTTGTTGTCAGTTGCACAACCTGGGCAGTAATTTTGACAACAGTATTTTGTACGTGAGGGGTCGGCAAAAATCCGCAAAATCAGATAATGCAATTATGAGCATGAATTTTTATGTTTTATCTTGTGTAAAGTCACCAAACATTTACAAACACACACTGTGTGCATCTGTATTAATTAGCAGTAGTCTGATATCACTTTTTTTTAAAAAGCAATCAACACTGTGGGGTATAGTGGTCACTAGAGGCGATCGGGCGGGGAGGCGGTGCAGATGATTGTAGCTCGATAACTTCATAACGCCTTGCCTTAGGGCCTTCATTTTTTTACCTCATGTGTATGACACTAATCTGAAGGTCAAGTTCGACAGTGAGTGACCTTGACCTAATTTCAAGGTCACCAGGTCACGTAAACCAAAATGGCTTGTAAGCGCGATAACTTTATAACGCCTTGATTTAGGGCCTTCATTTTTTTTACCTCATGTGCATGATACTACTGATCTGAAGGTCAAGTTTGACAATCAGTGGCCTTGACCTAATTTCAAGGTCACCAGGTCACGTAAATCAAAATGCTTGTCAGCACGATAACTTCATAACGCTTCAATGACTTAGAGCTTTCATTTTTTATACCTCATGTGCCTGACACTAATCTGAAGGTCAAATTCGACATTCAGTGACCTTGACATAATTTCGAGGTCACCAGATCACGCAAACCAAAATGGTGTGTAAGCGCGATAACTCCATAACGAGTTATGACCCCATGTGCATACATTTATAATGATTGATATTTATGGACAGAGCTTACGGCTGAGGGGTCATGCCATCAAATGGTGGCTATTTTAAGTTTTATTTTTACAAGTGAAATTGGCATATTTTTCATTCAAAACCTAGTGAAATGGTTGTATTCAAAAGATAAAAAGGGTTGAAGTATGGCAGTCATATTATTTTATTCCTTACATAATCAAAACAATTTCCACCAAAATTTAATATGGCTTCTCTATATTTAAAAGAAACATGTTGTAGTCAATTTTGCTATTGTTACTAAAATGAACAAAATCATGTCTTTCCCTGTTTTGTTCATTTATAAAATGTTATAAACCAAGTACAGTATGCTCGCAAACATTATTTGCTTGTTTATAAAAATAACCGATCCAATTATGCACATGGGAAATGGTGATATACCAGTCATTTTTGTAAGATGAGAGGACAGTCGGCTGGAAAAAGTCGTATCCACAAATAACTTAGCCTGTGCACTCAGCGAGGCCTGTAACCTGCCTCTGTATTTTTATGTGTGACAAACAATGTGGGGGGGGGGGGGGGGGGATTGAAACTTCTTATATACATGAACCAATTTGTTACGTATTTTATTATCCCCTCAGTGCTTAACTAATTTACGATAGAGACGGAATTTCTGTCTACAAATAACTGTATGGCCAGTAACGAGTCTGGTACCCAACACTAGTCAATCATTCACACTTCATCCTCACCGCTGGAGTCCTCAGTGCGAACAGTGCTGTGTAGATTGGCACATTCTTTGCATCCACAGGCATCAGTGTACGACATGCCATTCCTGTGGCATAAGCACCTTCTGCCAAGGCAATGGTCTTTCTTGTCGTTGCAACTGAGGAGTTGCAAGAGAGCCTTTGGTGCGGGCTGCTAGTCCATCCAGTGGATAGAAAGGTGACCCTCACCCTGGTAACAGCCATGACCATCTGAACTGAGAGCATTTGCTTTCAAGGACTGGCGGTAAATGCATGCCTGGTGATTTGGCCATGTTTACGTGATATCTGAGGGCATCTTTTTCTGGATGAAGATGGCAGATTTGAGAATTCTTGCTGCAGAACAGTTTGAAGCGCACACTGTCTGTGTCTTCGCCACTGTGTCCATACAGTGAGCAGACGAATCGTGCACATCCTTGTTGTTTGTCATCATTGTCATCAAATGACCTACCGACCATCTACATGGCTTCGCACATGTCAGAGTCTAAAACCACCAGCTCAAATGCCTGTTTCTTTCCTTTGCCTACGAGCGCACTTGTGTTATCGCATCATGTTAATGCATGCATTCCAGGCAGTGCTTTGCAAACGTCCTTATGCACCTGGTGACTGTCCTATGATGATGCAATCATGTCCACTAGATGATGCATGACCGGCATGCAGTAGGATGCGGGTGTCCGCTTTCTCTTGCTGTGTGCACAGTTCATCCACCCAACTGCCTTCCTCCCCAGCAACCAGCTTATGGCATTCTGAACCATGGGTGACATACAGTTCACCAATGCCGGCAAACTGTGCCCTGCAGTGTGGTTGCTGCCACTCTTTCCCAAGAAGGGCTGCCAGGTGTGCTTATTCATGTAATCACACATACATTTCTTCCACTGTGTGGGGCATTTCTGGCTTCCATCTTGTTTCTTGATCTTGATGGCCCCTCCTGCACTACGGTTGGTTCTCTCTGGGTTCTTGATAGAAATTGCAGGGTACCGATACATGATCAGGTGCTGTGCTGTGCTGGGACGAGGTCGATTTTACCAAGTGAAGCTCGAAGCTGGCTAGCTCGCTGAATGTCCTGGGGGAGGATTTCAGTGGTTGTAGCAAAGCAATTCCATCCAGGATCTACACACCGGAAAATGGCACAACTTCAACAGCTTCAGCCTTTCCATCTAAGATGTGAAGCAGGGTAGCTTTTCCTGTCTTCGCAGGGGCACCATCTGGAGTTGCGATAGACCATGGCAGAGGTCCAAGTGGATACTTCAACTCATCTTGCATGTATATCCGCCTGTGCTGTGCTATGACGACCATCCTGGCAAACAAGCCTCTGTCAGCCTTGATGATGATATCATTTTCAGTGGCTTTGATTTTCTTGGACTTGACCAGGTTTTGGAAAGTCTGTAGTTTGGCCTTTGACAGTGAAGCGAACAAGTCGATGTCACTTGTTTGCAGTCTCCTCTCAATGAAAGTGGTGGAACGCATCATTGCCCTTCTGATCTGCAGTCAGCAAATGATCTGCAATGTCGTCGGCTGCTTTCACTGCAGATGCAATGATTGAGAGTGGCTCATTTGGGTCCCGGGATTTGAATGGGTTCTCCCATCTCTCAATGGTGTACTTGACTTTGTGGACATCATCTTCATCCTTCTTCATGCGTGGCACACTGGGATTCTTGTGCTGCTTGCTTTCAGCATTGTAGAGACCTGCTCTTTTTCGAAAAAGTTTGCAAGGTCGTGGCACTGTCGTGAGCTGCCAGGATCTAACGTTGTACTTCACCTCGGTTAAGACTCACCCGTCTACCCAAAACAAGATCTTGAACAATTGACTTGAAGTTCCTGTGCTTTTGTTCGGACATAGTAGGTCTTTCTGCAGACACCAGATCAGGGATGTCAACGTTGTTCTCGACAATTTATTCAGGTGTTGGTGGCCATGCCATTTAATTCTATTGCACACGGTCAGAAGCTCTCCTCAAATTTCTTGTGCACATCTGAAGATTTGGTGAACCTTGTTGTGGGTAGTTTCTTCTACTGATGGTTGTAGTGTGGCAGTGGTCATTTCAGTTGCAACAACAATCGTGCAAAAGTATGAAGATACGTACATTGAATATTTCTTCGGTATGTCACAACGGAATTTTGCTGACGTAAGAGGTGTCGTCTGAAAGAACATTTACTAGCCAGAACATAACCATAAATATTTCTATAGAATATCCAAAACAATAAAAACATGAAAAAGTCAAATATTTTGGCCCAAATCGCAATAATTATGTTCACAATTTAACTAATTACATGATAAACATGTTAATTAGTTTAATTTCATCTTTATTGAGGGTGTGTGAACATAATGAGGCCCCCTAAAATTAATGGAACACGATTTTAACCGACCGATCCATAATGGAAGGGAAACCCATTTTTTCGCTGACCCCCCGCTTACAAAAAGCTGTTGTCAAAATTACTGCCCAGGTTGTGCAAATGACAACAAGTGAAAATGTGATCTTATATGGCATGGGAACCCACTGATACCCTCAAACCAAAGTTGCGAGGGGGTGCAACGAAAATGCATATTTCTGGATGTGGCCCATGGACTAGTAGTTTATATGTAGTAGTAGCCCACCTGAAAGCCTTAAAGTCTAAACAGCTGAATGTCTGTAACGAAAAGGCTGGTCGATGTACGTAAGTAACACAAAACATTTACAAAACATTTTGACAACGTCACACGCATATGTCGTAAATCATTAACTTCTATGGTCTAGAATATATTCATAAAACTTTTGTTCTAATGCTAAACAGAAAAACATCATTGAAAACTATTTGAAAACAATTTTGTAATGTCATAAAATATTTTTCTTTCTTTTTTAAATGTATCTATTTTTTCTCAACATTATTTATAACTTTGTAGAAACGTCGTTAAAACGTGTTAAAATAATGTTTTTGTATGACATTTATTATTGCTGCTCTTTTTTAATATAGAAACTAAAAATATACAATACAACTAAATTGATCTTTTTCTTAGTACTTCATTTAATCCATCACGTGTAAAACGGAATATATTCCAGCAATAGTTATTTTTATATCAGAAAATAGAAGAATACATTTTAAATAAATCAAAGCAGTGAATGTAATCCAATAAATACTGTGATAATAAAGTTGGCTAGCTCAGTACATAAATATTAGCAACATTTCTTATGTATCGACTCCATTTTGCAACAACTGAAGACACAGGAGCTAACGTAGGCTTCAAATGATTAAAAAAATATTTCTGTTTATTAAAAATATAAATATCTCCAATTGAATTATTTGATTTATTGAACACCTGGGACAAAATATTTTACATTGCATTATTACACTTGTATTTTGACCGTTTTTCTATTTAGTTTGTCACACACTTTACCCTTAACCCTTTAAGCCCTAACGATGCAATAAAGCATCATTTTACATCCCTGAAAACAGACTTAATTTTCCCACAACAAAGGGTTTTAGGACGAAATTTTTTATGAAACTGTTTTACCAATACATGATAATTTTCTTTAATTTTTAAACGACATCAAATGATCTTCATCCACTACAAGTCGAGAATTGCGACAGCAATTCGCGGCTTGTAGTGGATGAGGATGACAATGGAAAATTCAAGCTTGAAAGAGTTAAAGCGCTGACAATATTTTTTGTTTTCATTTTGAAACTTTCCGCTTCATTTGAATACCTATGTTATGAAAAATGGAAAGAATCGGGCTTTCGGCCACCTGTGCATATATAGGCTGAAGTGGGCCAGGAGAACCTCCTGAGGATGGTTAGATGAATGAGATGACACTGTCCTCCAAACACAGGATTCGAAATTCGAGTCCTGGCGGTCTGAGGCCGAGCACGCTACCTCTCGGTCACGGAGGCTCCCCACAGTACTGAGTTTTAAACGTGGATGGGGAAAAAACATTTTTGTTTCTTTCAAACCGCTAAGACCGAGAACCGAACCCCGAACTCTAGCGTAAAAGGCAGCGGTGCTAACCACTACCCTAGGGCCCCCGCCCAATACTTATGTTATGGGTTTATTGTCATTATACATATTTTTACTCATACAGCGCGGGGATCGACTTTAGACGTCAGAATCTGACGTCTACAGATTCCGAAGTCGACCCCCGCGCTGTATGTGATAAACCATCTTAAATAGTCAATGCTGGCTAGTATTAGGTAAAGGGTCAATAAAGACTCTGTGCTGAGTCAATGCTAGTTGGCATTAGATCAAATAAATTTTATATTACTATTACATGAGTGTTTGGTATTAGGACTTTTTCAGTTGTGCAAATTCCATTTGATTTTTAATTTTTATCGAGTGTGCAACACATTTAAATTAAGGTGATTTATTTCTGAACTAATCAAGTTTGAAGTGTAATTGTATATTGATGCAGCACTTGAGATAGTTTAGTCGTATTTAATGGCATGCACGTACATGAAGATATTGGACTACATACTCACCTGACGACGAGCGAATTAATAGTTGTATATTCATTGCGCATGGCAGCTCAGATTGGGTCATATTTCACTTGTTCACCAGCTAGAAGTGTTTGATTGCGTGAAATGGTAACTCAGCGATACACGATTGTATAGACGTATACATATACAGATGCAGCATTTGTATTTGTTTAATAAACTAGATTAAATATCGAATTTGCTGAAAATAGTTACAGTATAAAAGTGATACAAATATTACACACTCGGTAAAATTTGAGTGTGCAGCCCAGAAAACATGATAAATTGTCCCAACGTTGGTTTGATGTTGGTCCACCTTCTACGACGCTGGCCAAACATTAAACCAGCATTGGTTCAACAGATTATGTTTGCTTGCCCAGCACCCTGAAACGCAGTAGTAGTAGTAAGTCTGATTATACAGGAATTTCAACAGTTTGGAGCACTGTATATGCACAACCATGATGACAAATACGCGGCCCGACCAGGATTCGAACTTGGTACCTCCAGGTTACAAACCCCAGTCGATACAAATGAGCCATAGGCGTCGGCCAGCCAATCATGTATATATATATATATATAATAACATAGCAGCCGTATTTTGTCTTTGTATTTCTCCTTTAGGCCACTATGTTTAGTCTCTCTGTTTTGGATCAGAAAAAATCCAAAATCTAATAAGGGAGGGAGGAAAAAAAACCATTTAAGAAAAAAAAACATCGAACCTTTTTTGGTGGAGTTAATGAGGGCGACCTAATAAAAAAAAAAGTGGACAATTTTCTGGAAAAGGTAATGAGGGCGACGAAATAAAGAACCTTTTGATCTATTTTTAAAAAAGTTAATGAGGGCGACCAGAAAAAACAAGCAAAAAAAACAAAGGTGGAAAATTGTTTTTTATTTCGGAAAATGAACTGTTTTTTCGGAATGATTTTTGTCTCCCGAAATTTACTGTTTTTTTTGGAAATCGGCAACAATCTAATGCGCGCGCTGAGCAGAAAAAAACACATGTTTTTTGGCAATGCGTCACCCATCTAAAACAGAGAAAAAAACCTAGTGGCCTTAAACAAGAACATTTGAAAATAAAATGAGACTTCAATTTACTAGATTGGCTTATGCTGATTTGATTGTACACATTATTCAAGTTGTGGGCCGCGACAGCGAAAGATAACGTCAAGTGGAAAAGAATGAGGGATTAGTTCGATAGCTAAAGGTTAACAAATTAGATATGCCGTGAATTGCATAGTAAAGCTTTTTCATGTGACTATCTTGTCTTGTTGTACAGAAGAGAAGCAATATTCACTCACTCACTCACTCACTCACTCACTCACTCACTCACTCACTCACTCACTCACTCACTCACTCACTCACTCACTCACTCACTCACTCACTCACTCACTCACTCACTCACTCACTCACTCACTCACTCACTCACTCACTCATCCACTCACTCACTCACTCACTCACTCACTCACTCACTCACTCACTCACTCACTCACTCACTCACTCACTCACTTATGAATGTGTGACACGGTGGCGAGACTACAAGACGAGCGGGTGAAAAGTTAACTTAGCAGCTTTTAAAGTTATTTTTATCAGACACTAATTACATGCTTGAAAATAATTTAGGAAAATTTCAATTTTTTCTTTATTCGTTGTCAATGGTATGCAGAGCCACGATTTATTTTCATGAATATCCCTTCACCACTACAGCTAATATAAATGATAATAAGGTGCACATTTGATTATTTTTGCTGTGAATAGAACAGTTAGAAAATATCTAAAATGTCACTGCATCGATCGTGCGTTGCAGATGTTAAATATGTTTAAATCATCGCAATCTAACCGCTATGGTATTTCTTTTTGAAAACACCAGTTAACAGATTTATGGTCCGAAGAGTGCATCGAAGGGCCATTGTATATAATAGGGTAATAAACTTGACTTTCAATTACGTGATCTCACGGCGTGCACGCAATGTGATTTGTTGATGCAGCTGTCATGGGACTCGCGGTGAATGATAGTGCGGGAGCCCTGGTGCAGTGGTTAAAGCTGCCTGCTGGAAAATCGGAGATCGCGGGCTCGAGCCCCACTCTGACCTTCAAGTTAACAAAAAAGTTTCTTCTCAGCTCACTCGTAACGATTCAGTATTGTGGAGAGCCTCCGTGACCGGGAGTTAGCGTTCTCGAGCACCAGGGCTCAAATGTCGAATCCTGTGTCTGGAGAGCAGTGTCATCTCACCATCCTCAGAAGGTTCTCTTTGTCCAGATTAGCCTACATGTGCAGGAAGGTGGCCTAATTTTTTCTGTCAAGCAATTGTCATGAAATTTTCCAAACATTTTTTCCTTCAAAATGTCATCAGTGAACATTGCATACATTGTGTAGTGTAAATAACATGTAGTGAATTGCAAGATTTACTCTAAAACATGATGAACCCTATGCACGTTCATAGTCGTTTTAATTTGTTTTATTATCAGGCTAAATTGACAGTTATTGGGAGGGAAATGTGTGTTTGAACATCAAGATTTGAAAATAGTTGGTCTCAAATTAAACAAATAAGAGTAATTTTCATCCACTTGAAGTTGTGGTTTGCGGTAGCGAGACACAACTTCAAGTGGGTGAAAATTCAAAATACCTAATTTAGCGTTGTTAGGGTTAACACATTAGGCCGCTACCTTCATATAGTTTAAATCTCAGGCTTACATTACATACTAAACGGCCTCACCTCTCAAATAGTCAGCAAAAAATGGAAATGTTTGCTTTATTCGCCACATGGATAAAGTTAAAATAATGATTGCAAAATTTCAAAAAAAATGTTGAGAAATAGCGAAATACAATCATCAAGTTTAATGTGAATCCTACTGATGTGAAATATCACTTTATATCTTTGTGAAGTATCTCATAGAGGTGGCAGGTCTAATACAATAGTTACTAAATCACTCCAGGAATAATTAAAACTATCTATCTATCTTTAAGTGCTGGCAAATACGAGGTAGCCGTATAAGCTAAAAACAAGTGCATTAACATTATAACTACCCGGTATATCATATTATCATTCACAAAAGGTGGAAATTGCTACCGCAAGTGCCCAGTTTTATATAATATACAAGTGTATAGTGTCAAATAAAATACTGGAACATCTTCGTTCTGATTGATTATATTATTTTCTATGACATTATTTTTTATTAAACATATATCCTTCACATATATTCGCCGTAGGTCATAAGCCCTTAAGCGCTGAAATATTGCTGTATAAATTATGGAGACCAAAGGGTTTTTTCAATTTGAAATCATCATAAATGTCTTGGTGAGCTCTTTCCGCTTCATGTTATGAGTCTATGACCATTGTAAATATATTAATTCTTTCAGTGCGGGGATCGACTTTATACGTCAAAATCTGACGTCTACAGACGTCAGATTCTGACGTATAAAGACGACCCCCGCACTGAAAGTGTTAAAGCAGCTACCCTGAATCATGTGAATAAGGTTAGACATGTGAAGTGCGGTACCAGGCTCTGAATTGACCCATGTCTTTGTCTCTATATACAAAACGACTTGCTGTGACATTTACTTGACCTTTATAAACTAATTAGATTACTGCATGTGGATTTAAAAAATAAATTTCTGGGTATCTAAGAAGTACGAGCACAAATGAAAGAAGAGAATGGCTATAAAAGGAAAACCTTCTGCCATATTGTTTACTCCCGGACGACTTACAGTAACTCAAAGTGAAGATCACCTACTGAAAGGCAGTAGTTGACACCATGTACAACTTGACAGTTATCCAGTTGGTGCTGGGTATATTTTATAAAAGCTCACAGCAGAAGTGCTGATGAATACATGAACAGAAGAGACGATTTGGGAGAAGATGAAGTCATTGAGGAAGCAGACCTGGGGGGGAATGACGACGCTGATTTAGAAAGAAATGATTCTTATGGGACCAGGGGGTGGTGGTGTGGAAAATCGGAAGATTGCCAGTGATGATCCTTAGACTTGCATAGCCATACCAACTGATACGATACTTAGTTATATTTAAGCATCATAATGTCAATCTAATTGCGTTTGCTGGGATAATGCAAGACGTAAGACTTGAAGTTATTTGTCGTAAGGCCTACATTATCATGATTATCATTTTTTATTATTTTTTTATTATTATTTTTTTATTTCAAGCAGTAGACAAATATAAGTGTACATATACATCATGACATCATGACTATGATATTGGACCAACGTTGTACAAATGGTATACAAATGTTTTGTGTTTGCGGGGATGCCAGCAATATACAAGTCATAAAGTTTCATAAAATTGTAGTACAGTTATTTACAAATATGAAAACTGGAAATGTAATTTATTTCCGGGTTTGGTGGAGTTACACTGAATAACATCACTCACACCGTCCGGTCATCATTGACTCTAGCCAAATATAGCTATTATATAAACATTTGTATAACATTGGTATGTTGGATCAAATTCGAAGACATTGGGCCGACGTTGTACAAAAGTTATACAGATGTTTTGTGTTTGTTGGGTGGGTACCACAATGAGCTCACTTGGTTAACGAGCCAATGTGGGACTTCTGTCAGAAGCTATCACAGAGACGGGTCCTTATTAATTTTGAGGTGTTATCTCGGCATGCCAACAGCGTTCTTTAGAGTTCGTGTTGACAGGGGTCGAGATATTTGAAGATATGTTGTACAACAGCAGCTACATATACATGAACTAGAACCAGGCAGGCACGAGTCATCTCATGACGTAAAAAACAACTCGTGACGTCAAAAACAATCTTGGCCCACTATTTTCTGATCCAGAAAAATGGATCCAAGTGGGCTAAAACGTACCGATCAAGCATTCGGGTCTTTATTAAACCCTTACAACGATAAAATATTTTGCATAGACCATGGAGACCAGAGAACTTATTTCTTTTATTTAGCTCTTTCATTTGAATACGTATGTTATGGGTCTACGACCACTAAAAATAAATTTACTCCTACTGTCTGAAATCGATTCCTGCGTTGTAAGGGCTAAGATGTGATAATGTTGATGCCGCAATGTACAACAACAAACATATCATCGGCAAACCGAATATTTGTCTACTTTTAATATATTTCCCAACCGACCACTACTAGTAGTCTACTACTAGCATTGTACCAAGAGTATGTTCCCAGTCACTGATGTTTATGGTGGTATATCAGCATATATTTGAACAGTCAACAATAGCATTCTAACATTTTTCTAGTTTATAAATTTATTGTCATCTTTTTCTTGCCTTGTTTTTTCAAATATTTTCTGATTTTGTCACTTCCACAAACTTTGCATGCCTAAAACAATAATGTCCACGATAGAGTAAACATGATAAAAGTCAAAACATATTTCATTACTAGTGCTAAGTGGATGGAGAGGGGGGGGGGGTTAAAAAGATACAGTTTATACGCTTGTTATCTAAATTAAGATTTGTATGTCATTGCAATTAACATTCTAATTCATAATTATCATTATTATTATTATGTTATCATTAGCACCTATCTTGCTTATAAACAATGCTGAGAGACGTATATCAGTAGACATTTATTATTTTGTCCAGGTGGCACGGCTGGTCAGCTTGAAGTACCTGCTCCTCACGATGCGGATATGGAACTAAGTCACGTTTTCGCACTATTCGCAAGCCAAAGAAATGCAGTGGCGAGGACTGTAAGGGGCCCTCTACTGATCATACAGGATGTTGCTATCCATGTAAAGGTAATAAACAAGCATCTCACCACAGTAGGCTAATTTCTCTTGAAATAAGATATAACACATGTTAAAAATCTTACTCACCAGGTATAGCTCGAACTTGAGTTCAAGCTATACCATTATTCTTGCTTTATGCACCATACCTGTTGATCAAAACGGTAAACGTAAAAAGGTGATGATCAACGTTATATTAACAGGCTCAATATATATTTTTATTTATTTATTTTGTTCCAGGTTGACCAGAAGAACATTGGATCAGAAGGACATCCTTATACTTCATGATTTCTCAGGTACATCCTTATAAAAATAACATTCTCAGTGAAAACAAATATGTATATTAGCAAATAATATTACTAGACACGACTAAGATACTACTATCATAATATGCATTTAATAAATTGTGTAAGATCACACATCGGAGCAACTTGTAAGAAAACAGGCATTCTAAATTGAATGTATTAATTTTTTATTAATGAACTTTTGTGATTAGTCTTTATAGTTTATTGTTGACTATAAATATGATATTATTGGTTTACCTACCTGTGTAGTCCATATGATTTGTGTTTAGACCTTTGTACTGCTAGGACCATTATATAAGGCTTCAAACAAGTTTGAATCCGAATAAAATACCTCTGAAATTGATAAAATAGTTGGGGGATGCTCTGATTTTTTTTTTTTTACAATTTGAAAGGTGTCTGTCTTCCATAAATAGCAACATTTTTTCTCCATTTGAAGCTGGAAATTACGTTAGCAAATCCAGCTTCAAATGGATGATAGATACATAGGGTATTCCCCCTGGCCCGGGGCAGGGGGAATACCCTTCCTATCTATGTATGTTTCGTCATTTGAAGCTGGGAGTTACGTTAGCAATCCCAGCTTCACATATGTCAAAAAAAAAAAAAAAATTAGCAGCATAATGGTTAATTCTTACAGTGCGGGGATCGTCTTTAGTCATCAGAATCTGACGTCTTTTGACGTATACAGTCAATCCCCACATTGGAAGAATTAAAATATTTCTAATGGCCGTAGACCCATAACATGGGTATTCAAATGAATCAGAAAGAGCTAACTAAGACATCTATGATGATTTCAGAATGAAATAAACCCTTTGGCCTCCATGATTTATACAAAAAAATTATTCAGCAGCATAATTGTTAATATTCCACAATAGTATTTTTGATATATGCTTGGCTCAGTTCTGGCCACGTCGCTGTAATTGCTCACGTAATTTCCAGCTTCAAATGACGAGAAAAAAATGATATTTATGGAAAATGGACTGATCATCTTCCACAAACTACAGATTCCGTTTTGGATTTAGGGGATTCAACATTTTCCGGGAAAATACACCTGGTGTAAAATTAGACCTATTCGTCAATGTGAATGTTCTGCGCCCACTGGTAGATACAGGTTTAAATTCTACAGGGGTAGTTTAATTATATATATATATGTATGCATGTATGCCTATATACATGCACATAGACATCTATGCAAAACATATTGAATAAGAGTTCTCAAGTCAAGAGCAGTATATATTTTAACTTGTCTGACTGCAAATCGATGCATGCATTCAGGAACATGAACTGCTAAGATAATATTAATACCCAGTGAGACAATGGCTAATGTACATATTGCTCTTACAATTTAAACAATTGTAATTAATTATAAAAAATAGGCAAAATGTTCATTCCTTGAGATAATTGTGTATCAAATAAATATGTCGCATTCAATGTGTTTTCATTATTTCAATCTCCATAATCTGTTATCATAACTATATCATTATATATTGTGGACTTTTACATGATAATAAAGTTATGGATTTTCTACAAAAAAACAACATTTTTTATACAATTTTTTCCTTCTCCCAGTAAATGATAACACACTTCCTTGTTAGTATTGCACTTAAGATTAAAATAATAATCATAATTAACACTAATTATAATAACAAATGGAGAGTTGAAACTCCAAGTCTAAAGTGATGGAAAGGAAATGAATTGTGTTTAAATAAAATGAAATGAATCGGGCTTGAGGCCTCCTTTGTGCACATATAGGCTAAACTGGGCCAGGAGAACCTCCTATGGATGGTGAGATGATTGAGATGACACTGTCCTCCAGACACAGGATTCGAAATTCGAGCCCCGGCGGTCTGAGGCCGAGCACGCTACCTCTCGGTCACGGAGGCTCCCCACAATACTAACTTTCACACGTGGATGGGGAAGAAACAATTGTTTCTTTCAAACCGCCGAGACCGGGAACCGAACCCCGGACTCTGGCGTGAAAGGCAGCGGTGCTAACCACTACCCTAGGGCCCCCGCCCTGTGTTTAAACCATTGTATGCGATGCTGATTAAACAATAATCTAACACTCGGGTAGCGTGTGCTGATTTATGAAGGGTATGCTCACTTTATGTCAGAGAGTAAGTAAATATCGTAAAATGTTTGACACCAGCATAACATTATTTTGTAGGGTCTAGAAAATATAAAGATTTTTGTTTTTTTGCTAGACAAAAACATCAATAACAAACATTCTAGTCACCTTCCTATAACGTTATAAATAATGTTGAAATCTATATATATTTAACCCTTTAACCGCCGGTGCCGCATATATTCGGGTTCTCATTTTTAATTAGCGCATTAAATACCGGTACCACAGTTTTAAACATGTTAAAGATAAAATGGGACATCAATCTGCAAAATATTTGAAAACAGTTAACCCCCATTTTGTCAAATCTGAATAATTTGTGGATCGCGTCAGCGAGACACAATTTCAGGTGGGTGAAAATTCAGAATGAGTAATTTGGCGGTTAAAGGGTTAAAACGGTGACATATTGTTGTATAAGACCAAAGGCTTTTTTCAGTTTGAAATCACCATAAATGACCTAGTTCGCTCTTTCCACTTCATTTGAATACCTATGTTATGGGTCCACGGCAGTTAGAAATATGTTAATTCTTGCAGGGCGGGGACCGTCTTTATACGTCAGATTATGACGTATAAAGACGGTTCTCTCGCTGAAAAAGTTAAATAAGTCGGGGATTGCGGGCTCGTCCCCCGCTCTGGCATTCAAGTTTCAAAGAAACGAAATGTTTCTTCCCCGCTCACTCGTAAAGTTTCATTATTGTTGGGAGCCTCCGTGACCGAGAGGTAGCGTGCTCGGCCTCAGACCGCCAGGGCTCGAATTTAAAATCCTGTGTCTGGAGGGCAGTGTCATCTCATTCATCTCACCATCCAGAGGAGGTTCTCCTGGCTCAGTTTAGCCTACATGCGCACAAAAGTGTCCTAAAACCCCAATCAATTCTTCGTTGCAGACAGACAGCTTTTTTATTTATCAGGCTTTCTGGTAGAACTACGTGTGCATAAAATATTCACGAATAAGATGTATATATAGAGGTAAGTGGCGCCAATTGAGCAGCACATATCGTCGCCTCGGAGCCAAAGGATCCTATCTGCCACTCTAACGAGTGTCAGATAGGATTCTTTAGCTCCGACGCGACGATATGCCATGTCACCTCTCTTATTACAACATATCGTGGTAAAATAGTAGAGGTAAGCAAACAGTGCTGAAGATAACCCTGGTGTCTAGCAAGAAAACACGATGCGTGCATCCAATACCGATATTGGATTCAAAATTAGTTTATTATATTCTATTTTGATAAATATTTAAAATTGCACTTACATTGTTGCATATTTTGCATTCTTACACATGGCTGACGTCCAAGAACACATATTATTAACATTAAATGTAATTGTATCTCATAGTTAAGTATACTATTATCATGATTATCTGGTGTATGAATGAGTTAGCTGCATCCGGCAAATACCAGACAATGATCCAATGCCGGCATAATGCTGGGCCGGCATCTCAGCCGCTGGCCCAGCATTATACCGATATTGGATTCACGCATCGTGTTTGTCGGGTGGCCACTGCACAAGGGTTCCCGTGGTGTTACTAGACAGGGCACTTGCTCCCCTGAGCTGGAATGTGGGTTAGTCCTGCCGTCTTTGTCCAGCATGGATGACCGGACAGTAACTGACAAGCGTCTGGTTGCCATGCCAACACACAGTATGAATATAAATCATGCGCAGAAATCAATGAAACAGAGAAAACACGATGTTGACTTAATATCACTGACAAAATACATCGCCATTTTTCAAACTCAACACTACAAGTTGCTGGAATTTTGATCAAATTTTCATTCAAGATCTGATAGTGTGGTCCATCGTAAACATTCCGACACAAATTGTCAATACTTAGATGGAACATTACAGAGCAACAACAAAATAATTATTTATTTATTTATTCATTTATTTATTTATAAAAGGTGGTTATTTTGTTATTTGAAAAAACAAACAGTCAATAATGTATTAAAAACAGTGAAATGCGTCACAAACTGCACATAATCTGCATAAAAATGGGTAATATTGAGATGAGACACTGCTGTGCAATATGACTGTAATATTCGCGAGGTTTTAATTTTCTCGGATTTCGCGAGGAGGACAAATTCGCGAATTTAAGAATTTCGCGAAAATTATTATTATAGTAGCGCTATTATCATCGAAATTGATAATTCGCAAATTTCAGACTTAACGAAAAGTTCCAAAATCACAAATTCGCGAAAATCTAAACACGTGAAAATTACCAGATCCACAGTAGTCTTCCCAGCCAACACAAAACGTTTGTATAACATTTATACAACGTTGGACCAACGTCTTTGACGTTGGTCCGACGTTGTATAAATGTTGTACAAATGTTCAGTGTTTGCTGGCTTGTTATCGCTCAATCTGATGAGTAAAACCGCCTCTCTAAGTCAGTACTACATGTGATTGATAAACCAATAAGGCTTCACCGGAGCAGAGGCGCAGCAGTTGCCTGCTGGACAATATAGGAGACTTACCGCTACATTAGCCACTGTTAACCAGAACAACAGAAGCTCTCTGACAACAACAAGGATGGTATTAACTCGTTAAACCTTAAAGCGCTGAATACTTTTGTAAAAAAAAGCATCGCAACCAAAGGGTTTTTTCACCTTAAAATCATCAGAAATATCTTAGTCCAGACATGGGGTCGAACACATACAAATGTAATCGAATACGAATACATTATGAAGTCATGAATACGAATACAAATACTCCATTCAAAAATGTATTCGAATACGAAGTTCATCAACCCATCAAAATAAATAATAGTAGACCTAAGTTTCTATTATTTATTTCTATTTTATTAGAAACTGAGAAAAACAAAAAGAAAAGAAAAACAATTTGGGATTTTTTTACTAATCTCTGTGATTATGACATGTATTCAAAATGTATTCAAAAAGTATTCATGAAAACAGGGCTTTTAAAAAAGTATTTGAATACAATATGAATACTTGTATTCATAATTTTTTATGAATACTGAATACACATGAATACTCAAAAAAATGTAATCGAATACAGATGAATACGAATACTGAATACGAATACCCCATGTCTGTTGTAGTCAGCTCTTTCCGATTCATTTGAATACCTATATGTTAGGGGTCTACGACCATTAGAAATATTTATGGCCATGCCCCCGTCACACCAGGCCACGTTCCCACCACGTCCACTACGATGAAAAAAGAAAAAAAAAATTGTTTGAACGCAGTGCGGACGTAGTCATAATGTAAATAAACAGATTTAAAGTACAGATTTAAAGTTCATACTACGTCTTTTTTTGTGTCCATACTGCCTCCTAACTACGTCCACTGGCTCCTCACCACGCTCATGATCATGTCCTTCACGTTCTTACTATGCGTTTACTACGTCCAACCAGTTCTCACCACGCGCTCACCACGTATTTACCACGTAGGCACTGGGTTCTCCGATCTCCGTAAATTTGCAAAGTGGAAAACATGTTGATAAAACCTTATATTTTAATAATTTGTCATAAGTAAGTGAGCACTATATTATTTACGCTTGACACGGACATTTCACGGATTTACCAACCACTAAATAACTATTAAAAGGTAAGGTCCTAATAAAAAAATATAAAAAAATGATTAAAATTGAACAATCGAACATAGACAACGACAAAGATTAAAGTTCCGGGTAGGAATATTAGGATATCGATAACACAACACTCACTGTGCATTTTCGTATATTGCACTATTTCAAATAAGATTAATTTTAACATGTCAGCCTGACAAAAACAAACCAAAATAAAAACCTTCCAATTTTATTTTACAATGAGCATGATGAGTGAAAATTTTAAATACCGGTAGATAAATAACTATAAGATATAAAAGGCCTCCTTATGTAAAAAATGCTACATCTTCATTTTTCAGATTAATTATTCATTTTACTGATAACATTTCATCATAACATTAATCAATAGAAAATATTAAAGCATTATCCGTACTACATGTAATAATCTAAATGATACATGGTTATCGATCATGATGATCTGAAGAATTACATCCAGTATTTATACAAAATTATCTGACTCTTGGTGTGGACAACCTGATACAGACGTGACCAAGACGTATTACGCACCGTTAGAACGTAATAAGGACGTGATGCAGTCTTCTAGAACGTGGTATGGGCGTACAGTGGTCATAGTAGAAGCGTGGGTTGGTCTCGGTTGACGTAGAACGAACGTAGTGACAACCTGGTAACAACTCTGTGGACTTGGAAGAAACGTAGTGATAACCTAATAAAAACGTCCTCAGAGTGGCAAGCAATCTATCCCGTCCATGCCATGCTTGTACTACGTCAATCAAGTTTACACAAGGTTTTTGTTACGTCGTTACTGCGTTAATACCGTTGCTACTGCGTCCTTATGAAGACCGCACGGCGTTCTGGCTCGACTACGTCCTCGCTACGTAAACTTTGAACATGTTCAATGTTCCTCCACGTCCTCCGCGTCAATGGAGACCACATCACGTCCTTATCGGTTTCTATTGCGTTCCCACGGCGCTGTGCAAGTCCTTACTGCGTCCTGTCGCTTTTTTGTGGACGTTGTGGGAAATTGGTGGGAATGTTGCGAGGGGATCGACTTTAGTCGTCAGAATCTGACGTCTGTAGACGTAAGATTCTGACGACTAAAGTCGCTCCCAGCGCTGTAAGGGTTAATTAAGCCCTCACCATGCATCAGAGCATCATTTGGCATCTGTGAAGAATGACTTAATTGTCTAAATCCTAGGGGTCAAATAACTAAACCTTCCATGGAGCTGTTTGATATTAACAAATATTTTATTATAACAAAGTTAAATAGCACCTGTGTCAGAGCGCAGCCAATATCAGCGGAGATCAGACTTGTTATATATCCTGTGGCACGATAACACAACATTTCGTTCTGCCACGTAACACACAGAAACATGTATTTTATGATATACTTACATATATACACGAGATCGGTGAGAGAAGAATGCTTATGTTAAAAAACAATAATAGTAAGCAAATAGGGCTAGGAGTGCAACATAATACAAACAAAAATAAGCATAACATGTTTAACATTTCATTGTGCTAAAACAAATTCTCAAGTACTGTTAATGGTATAATTTTTATAATAGAAATAGGTCTAATAATACTCAATAATTTCGTAAAATATGTTTTCCAAATGCACAACAATATCATAGGAACACATTTTTTAATTAATAATTTTAAATAAAACTAGACATTATAAGGCTCATTTGATGCAACTGATAGATTCATATTGTTCAATAATGCTAATATTAAATAAAATTGCACTATAAAATCACAGAAACATATTTTTCATTATGTCGTTCATACAGGGCGAACACTTGTAAGTAAATGTCCACCTACACATATAGCTGTAACTTTGTTGAATGAAAAAAAATTAGCTTGAGTTTGAATGAATTAGTCAGTGGTGGTTCAGGAATATGTAGTGGAAGAGAGTGCCATTCTCTGACAATTGTATTAAAGTAAGATTATTTTGTGTATCTCAGTGTATCTCAGATCTATGCGACGAATTGACCGAGAGGTTTCAATGTAATTTGCAATACATAATTTTATTATTTAAACATTTAAAATAAAATAGATTAAGGTCCGAAATCCCACGTCTGAAGCAAAATGCTAACAAGTTCCATTCAATATACATGTCCTGGTAACTGGTGTGATCAAATTTAGTTACAAAACATGCTTTGTTTTATACTGTCAAGCTGCGTTAGTTTATTGCAATTTTCAGGAGACCAAACCGTTTATTCAGTTATGCTTTCACTTGGAACATTGTTCATGTGGCCTTCCCAACTCCAATCAGAAGGAACAAGACAATAATTATTTTATTGATGTAACACTCTCTAAACTGTTACCATCTAACAACAAATTGAAAGCATAGTGTTATCTTGTAGTCACTAACAGGAAGAATTGCACAAGCTCACAGATTAAAATTCATTTTCAATGTGACACTTTATTCCGCTTAGTCCGCGCTGGAGTGACGTGTGGTCCGATTTATTTTCTTGTGACGTCAACAAATTGATAATTTTTACAGGAAACATATATAAAGAAATGTTATATATAAATCAAATAAATAGAAGCTGTTCCAAGATATATCATAATGTACCTAAGAGGTGACCATACAGATGTATGCCTTTCAATAGCAACACGTTGCATTCCGTTGGTCAGATAAGAATTAAGCCGATATGAAATATTTGCATTTATATAAAAAGATTGAAGTTTGTGAATTAAGAAGTTTGTGATTTACAAAATAGAACGTTTCGCTGACTTCAAGATATATTATATAAACCTGGCCAAATATATCCAAAACACTACATATTATAATTATGATACATGTCTAAAAGTTGAATGGTACATGATTCATTTTTCATAAATCCATGCTCTAGGTAAAGATGGTTCGACAAACCATTCCATAGTTTTAGATACACATCTTAGAAGAGGAACTGAACAATATTTGTTTGCTATTTTATCATTTACTTGAATCAAATACGATTGTTTAATAAAAAATCATAATTCTATAAGTCATAAAGTACACTATTCGTACGAGAAAATGCATACAGCATCGTCGGATACGGCGAGATTGGCTGACCTCAGCACTCGTCACCACATCAAGCCCGAGCCTTCGGGTGACTTGTGCTGAGATGAGCACATCTCGCCTTCCTAGCGATGCCGTATTATATATATATAATCACTGATAATATCACAATGTGTACCATGGTTTTCACTTTGAGACGTATACCGGTATCAGCCTATAGCTCACTGTGTACTGTGGTTTTCACTGAGAGACGTATACGGTATCAGCATATATGGCACTGAGTTTCGTCCAGATGACCATCGTTAACCTATCAAGTTCAGCGGTTAATGGTGTGAGAAAATATAGTTATTTTTCATTTGATCGCGGTATGGAAGATACAACGCATCTCTAATGAATAAGGTCTTTGCTCACACCTTATTCCCTAAATAAGTGCTGTTTTTTTTCATATCAAATTCAATTGAATACCTTATGCCCAAATGATGACATGACAATTCTGAGATGAAACATTGCTGAGTAAAACATCAAAATCATGACATCACGTGAAATCACGTGACATCACGTGACAGAGGCTGACAGTTCAATCTGCAAAAAAGTTATGGCTGGTTAAATTCTACAAGCCAAATATCTATCGAGGAGAAACTAATAAGACCTCAGCAGCAGCAGCAGCAGCGGCAGCAGCAGCAGCAGCAGCAGCAGCAACAGCAGCAGCAGCAGCAGCAGCAGCAGCAGCAGCAGCAGCAGCAGCAGCAGCAGCAACAGCAGCAGCAGCAGCAGCAGCAGCAGCAGCAGCAGCTGCAGCAGCTGCAGTAGCAGTAGCAGTGGCAGCAGCAGTATTAGCAGCAGCAGCAACAGCAGCAGCAGCAGCAGCAATAGCAGCAGCAGCAGCAGAAGTAGCAGCAGCATCAGCAGCAGCACCAGAAACAGCATCAGAAACAGCAGAAACAGCAGCAGCAGCAGCAACAACAGCAACAGCAACAGCAGTAGCAGCAGAAGAGGCAGCAGCAGCAGCAGCAACAGCAACAGCAGCAGCAGTAGCAACAGCACCAAAAACAGCACCAGAAACAGCACCAGAAAGAGGAGGAACAGCAACAGCAGCGGCAGTAGCAGCAGCAGCAGCAGCAGCAACAGCAGAAGCAGTAGCAGCAGCACCAAAACAGCACCAGAAACAGCACCAGAAAGAGCAGGAACAGCAACAGCAGCAGCAGTAGCAACAACAACAACAGCAACAGCAGTAGCAGAAGCAGTAGCAGCAGCAGCAGCAACAGCAACAGCAGAAGCAGTAGCAGCAGCACCAAAACAGCACCAGAAACAGCACCAGAAAGAGCAGGAACAGCAACAGCAGCAGCAGTAGCAGCAGCAACAGCAGCAACAGCAGCAGCAGTAGCAGCAACACCAAAAACAGCACCAGAAACAGCAGTAGAAACAGCAGGAACAACAACAACCACAGCAGTAGCGACAGCAAAAGCAACAGCAGCAGCAGTAGCAGCAACAGCAGCAGAAGCATAGCAGCAGCAGCAACAGCAGCAGCAGCAGCAGCATCAGCAGTAGCAGCAACAGCAGCAGCATATATCTCCTGCGGGATAATGGCAGCAGCCGCCTGCTGACTGAGCCAACATTAAGCCAGCATAGGGTAGACGTCTCACGTTGGTTAGCCTCTTTCTGGATGATGGCAGACTTCACGCTTTATTACCCAGCCACCAGGGCTTCTCTCGTTGGCAGCTACAGCGAGTCAAAAAGAGACGGCGGCCCTGGAAGAACATCCCCACAGTTAAGGCTGCGTGAATGCAGGAGGCAGTCGCAGGTCACACAGACCAGCCAGCAGCTGTGTGAGAACACTGTCACTCTCAGACGAGCAGATCAAACACCATACACGCCATTAGATAGTGGAATGCAAACACAAAGACATGTTGACGCATTTCATACAGGACACATCAAGTTGTTGAAGACAGGAAACATTTTAACAAATCCACATCGATCCAACAAAGTGGCGGCGAGGGAAATATGATACTCTACAGGTCACAATCAAGATCCACGCAAGAATAAACATAGCGACAATCCCACAGATATCAAAGTAATTTATACGAGAACAAAGTGACCGTGACAAGGAATGCAAACCAAACAATCTCCTTGCAATAACTGACCACTAAAAGCAACATATACTTTGAGTTCTATGTGGTGGTGAGATCATCTGGATATAACATCATATGTTTGGATTTTAGCAACATATACTTTGAGTTCTATGTGGTGGTGAGATCATCTGGATATAACATCATATGTTTGGATTTTAGCAACATATACTTTGAGTTCTATGTGGTGGTGAGATCATCTGGATATAACATCATATGTTTGGATTTTAGCAACATATACTTTGAGTTCTATGTGGTGGTGAGATCATCTGGATATAACATCATATGTTTGGATTTTAGCAACATATACTTTGAGTGCTATGTGGTGGTGAGATCATCTGGATATAACATCATATGTTTGGATTTTAGCAACATATACTTTGAGTTCTATGTGGTGGTGAGATCATCTGGATATAACATCATATGTTTGGATTTTAGCAACATATACTTTGAGTTCTATGTGGTGGTGAGATCATCTGGATATAACATCATATGTTTGGATTTTAGCAACATATACTTTGAGTTCTATGTGGTGGTGAGATCATCTGGATATAACATCATATGTTTGGATTTTTTCTTTGAATCGTGACAGTATAATTATTATAGCACAGTAAGTATTACATGCTGCCAGGAATAATGCACAACAATGATATGATGGTATATTGTCAGATGAACAGATAAACATTTTTTATTTAATATTTTTAAAATAATCTATCTAGTTGAAATGTATTTCTCTTTAACTGTCTGTATATTTTATATTTTAAACATTTCGTCTATTCGTTAACGTACATTAACCTTACCTGATTAATACTAATACTAATTTTGAGTTTTTCTATAGCACACATAGAATGCTCTGTGCGCGTAGCACACATCACCCCTGGTCACTGGACCTGTTCATTCGTGTGCCATTTCAGTTTTTCCCTTTTTGGAGCATACGGCACTGCGCTAGGAACTAATCGCACACATTGCCATCTCTGTCCTACCAGGTGGTCATTTACTCCCGAGTCAAGTGAAGCATGTGAGGGTAAAGTGTCTTGCCCATGGACAGAGAATTGAAACAATGTCCCAATGTTAAGAGGGGAACATTTCTCTAAAAATCCTGCACCAAGCGGGATTCGAGTCCGCACGGCAGGCAGCGACATTGGCAAAGCGCTACGTTCTTACCATTGCGCCTCGCCTTGACCCTCTTTATTGCCACCTTACCCAGAAAAGATCAGACGTTGAGCCAATACCGGCTTAATGTTAGCCCACTGTCGATGCTGAACCAACATTAAACCAGCCTTGGGTAAACGTCTTGTGTTTGCTAGGTAGTGCCCTTAGTTATATTATTAAATGCAACACCAAACGTCCTATAATCCATTGTGATGTATCAGAATTACATGCTGCATTGCATTCCTTTTTGCTCTTATATGGAGCTCTAGAGCAGTCAAATTGGACTGTTATTTAACCTTTAGAGCGCTGACTTTTTAATATAAGCCATGGATAATATAGGTTTTTCCAATTTAAAATCAGCATGAATGTTTTAGTCAGCTTTATGTTATGGTTGTACGGCCATTAAATATATTTTTACTTTTGCAGTGCGGGGATCGACTTTAGACGTCACAATCTGACGTCTAGAGACGTCAGATTCTGACGTCTACAGTCAGTCCCCGCGCTTTAAGGGCTAACCTTTGCGTTACATTTATTATACCAGAGTGACCTTACTCCACCCCAATGCCAATAATGCGACCGTTCTCGTTAAACCACACGAGAAATCACCAACAACAGCCACAGGGCGTGAGCCACTGACCCTGGAGGCGTGACAACCACCTATTTGTCTGTGACAACCCCATTATGAGTTTCCTGCCCTCTGACAGTAAGCCTACTCTCGTCGTGTGCAGCTTCTCTCTTGTGGAATGACACCATCCTAAAGGTCAACGCGACCTTCTGTGATTCAGGTCCAAGGGCAGTTATAAAATTGGTAATTAAAAAAGAGAAGGGGACGTGGCGCAATGGCTATAGATTATAGAATATCTGCACTCGTCCCGGTTTCGAACCCAGCTGTTCCCCTGTGCGGTTTTCAGAGAAACAACACTGTTTCTCTCTTCTCAATGTGACTAGGCGATCACGTTAATGGCGGCCTCGTCGAGTTAAGGTTGAGACCAGTGTATCGACGTTAATTTAGCGCAGGACCACGCGCTGCGCGCTTCTCACAACAGAATATCCCTACTTTGTCTGATTTTCATTAGAAAAGATAACGGCATTTAAGAACCACATGGCATACTTTAAATGAAATGTGTCAAAGCAAAAAAGATAAAAAATATATTGTACATATTGTACTTGAATATTTTATAAAATCCGGATGTTTTTATTTGCATTGCGATAAAAATTGACATCAAGTGAGTGAAAATAGCTGGGCTTGTGGGTGTGGCGCTGGTGACAGCATGCTGACCGATGTAGATATTTAACCCTAAAGCGATAAATTAATTTGTAAAAACATTGCAACCAGAGGGGTTTTTTAATTTGAAATCATCATAAATGTCTCAGTTAGCTCTTTCTGATCTGATTCATTTGGATACCTATGTTATGGGTCTACGACCAATACAAATATGTGGACTCTTACAGTGAGGAGATAGATTTTAGTCGTCAGAATCTGACGTCTACATACGTCAGATTCTGACGACTAAAGTCTATCCCTGCGCTGTAAGAGTCAAATCCTGGTGTTTATAAATAAATTAATCATTTGAAAAAGGTAGCGTTGTTCTCAGCGTACACATCTTGTTCAGTCAAATCTAGACATTTACGCAGAGCGTAGCCGTGATGTAGCTAGCGCAAATCACATTATAACTAACCCTTAAAGCACTGAACTCTTTTTGTATGAACCATGGAGACCAATTGAGATCAATTTAAAATCATCATAAATGTCTTAGCTCCCTCTTTCTGATTTGAATGCCTATGTTATATATGTCTACGACCAGTAGAAATATTTTAATTCTTAAAGTACGGGGATCGACTTTAGACGTTAGAATTTGACGTCTACAGACGTCAGAATCAGTCGACTATAGTCGATCCCCGCGCTGTAAGTGTTAAAGATGAGCGAACAGTGATCACAGCTAGGATATAAAAAAATGTCATAATGTGCCCAATACTGGCGTAAAGTCATGTTGTTACCACTGCCTCGGACTCATCAACACGTCCTACAGAGAGGGAGGTTCCCGTTATCCTATACATGTATCCGCCTAGAGAAAGACAGATGGAGGTTGCTGCCAGGTTTACCCATGTTCAATTATTCAACTAGTGTTATTGTGTTGGGCACAGCAGGCCAAATTCACTTGCAAGGCGCAAACAATCCTCGCACACTATAATGCTTATGAATAGAGCAGCCTCTGTCAGCTCTAAAAGCATATGCTGTTATTTGTGTTGCTCTCACCCTGTTTTATTAGACACTTGGAATCCTAGTAAGGGGTTTTTTCAAGTTAAAAAAATCTAAAATCCGAGAAAAACTCGGAAGTGGGTGGGTGGGTCAAGCCCCAACTCGGGTTTCTTTTTTTTAAATATTGTGTTTTTTATGTTTTTTGAGCTGTTTTTTTTTGTTGTACATGTTTCAAAAAAAATGGATACGAGGGTGGGTGGGTGCAGGCAGGACAATCCGAGTTTTTCTCTGATTTTTGGATTTTTTTAATTTGACAAGACCCCTAACGTCAGATCGAATTTAGACGTCAGAGTCTGACGTGTATGGTCGTCACATTCTAACGTCGAATGTCGGTCACCACGCTAAAAAACGATAAGGACCGTAGACACATAACATAGGTATTCAAATGAAGTAGAAAGAGCTAACTAAGACATTTATGATTATTTCACATTTAAAAAACCTTTGGTCTCTTGGTTTAAATAGAAACGTTTCAAGCCTGAATTTACCATTGTCATCTTCATCAACTACAAGCCGCGAATTGCTGTCCCAATTCTCGATTTGCAGTGGATGAACATGACTTGAAGTGGGTGAAAAATTAAAGAAAATTATCATGTATTGGTAAACCAGTTTCATGGAAATTTTCATTCTAAAACCCCTAGTTGTGGGAAAATTAGGTGTTTTCAGGGATGTAAAATGATGCTTAAGTGCATCGTGAGGACTTAAAGGGTTAAACTAGCATTTAGCAATTTTCTCTTTTTTTCTATATATTTAAACCCTTAAAGGGACGCCTCTGGATGAGATATTTTCGATGTTGTCAATTTTGAAAATTTAATTTATATGAAGCTATATAGCTTACTGATCTTAGCTAAAAATACGAAAAAGTAAAAAAAACTATTTTAAAGCACCGAAAAAGAGTGAAACAGTTGTATTTCCAGGTCGTATATTGCCATGTAAACAAAACAAGTCAGCAATATTAAGCACTTTACATCACATATTCCCACGTATCAGACGGTAAGATCAGAGCAGTCGCCGCTAATTGGTGTTTAATAGTCAGGACACGGGATGACACACCTGCAGCACTGAATGTCTACCCAACGCTGGGCCGATACCATCAGCATGTGGCCCAATGCTCTGAAAACATTCAATCGTCCTTCAGGTATACAAACAGTTTGTTTGGGTTACTTCTGGTTTCATAGAAATGTTGATTAAAAATATTTATAAAAATATGAAAATTAAGAAAAAAATAAAAACGGAAGTAAAAACGAAAATTGATGTCATCCCAAGGGGCTGCTTTAAGAAGTGAATTACTGCCGCGATCCACATATGCATGTGTGTAAAACACTCAAGTGTTATATTCCAAATAAAAATGATTTTTTTGATGGTATGTACCATTTTCTAAGTAATGTTTTAAATATTCCACATATTCCACGAACACGATAAATACGACGGCAAAACACTTTACAGCTAATTAGAACGATATGTTACAGTACATTTTTGTGATTTATCAATTCGCCCATCGACATCAATTGGCTACTAATTCCCAGCATTAACGTTTCACGGTCTGTCGGCCACATACAGGCAGAGATTGTAACGATGAATAATAAAAATATAATTTCCATATTTTCCCCATTACCTTCCTCGTCGGAATAGATTGATTATGTCACGGAAAACAAAACAAGTCGGGTACCATGCCCACGGTGATTATAAATGACATGTACCTTTGCATATTGTAATTTATTGTTAAGATGCTATTGGATGCGTGTATTTTCATCGAATCTCTGTGCTTTATTGATCATTTAGCCTCTTTATTAGTGACTTGGTTTCCCGTCTTTGTGATTTGGCTTCCCATTGGTGATTTGATATCATATCTGTGCCTGGCCTTTTTTAGTGGTGACTGCGCTTCTCTATTGGTGCTTTGGTTGCCTATTGCTGAACTGGCTTATTGTTGGTTATTTGACTTTTATATTGGCGATTTGGCGTCTCTGTTGGTGATATGGCTGCCCTGATGACTTGGCTATCACATCGGTCACTTGGCTTCTCCAGTTGTGACTTGGTTGTTTGGCTTCACTATTGGTTATGTCCCTTCCCTTTCGGTGAATTGGCTTTTTGTTTTTGTTTTGACTTCCCCCTAGGTTACCCTAAATGTATTTATATTCTCTACTGGTCATTTGGGTTCCCTATTGGTGACTTAAGTGACGCTTTGGTGACTTGGCTTCCTCATTTATTACTTGGATTCCCTTTTGGTAATTTGACAGCGGATTCGTGACCTGGCTTCTCTATTGGCACGATTTGGTGACTTAGCTGCGCTATTGGTGATCTGGTTACTTTTTTTTGTTGATTTGGCTTTCTTTTCGTAACTTGGCTGTCCTACTGGTGATTTGACTTCCCCTATTGGTTATTCTGCTTCTTAATTGTTGATTTGGCTTCTCTATTGATGAGGTAAATTCTCTATTGGTAGCTTTTTGGTAATTTGGCTGTCCTACTGGTAATTTGACATCCGTATTGGTTATTTGGTAATTTGGCTGCATATTGGTTCCTTGGCTTCTCTTCTCTGCGCTGATTTGTCTACTTGGCTTCCCTTTTAAATTTCTGATTTGGCTTTTTTATTGGTGACATCTTTCCCTTTTATAGACTTGGCTTCCCTACTTGTGATTTGGTTCCCGTGTCGGTGAGTTGGCTTCTCTAGGGTATTTTGGCTTCTCTTTTGTTGTTTGACTTCCCTAGGCCTACTGGTGATTTGGATTTTTTATTGTTGATTTACCATCTCCGTTGGTAATTTGGTTTGTTTCTGTTTTGGTGATTAGATTTCCCTATTGGTGACTTGGTTTCTCTATAAGTTACTTGGCGTTTCTATTGGTGACTTGACTTTCTTTTTGGTAAATTTACTGCTTTGTTGAAGATTTTACTGTTGGTGAATTGATGATAACGGTATATTATTGCTGATGATTTGCGTATACTATTGGTCCAGAGGTGCATCTTGGCGTGCCTATATGTTATTTGAAATAGTAACATGTGATGATTATATTTTTTCAGATTGAGTTGAAGAATTACTACAGAAGAATCATGAAAAAAGTGACGTCATCCAGTCTTTTCAACTGAGAAATTACACGTGAATAACTTGACCTTATTATTGAGTCATGTTTACGTTCTTCACCATGTTCACTGTGACATGATGAGCTCAGCAGAGGGCCATGAATGCAGCGACCTGTAAACGACGGGATATATCAATGCTCAGTCATTATAATGCAATATGACCTATATAGGTCATTGCTTGATCAGCACTGATGTGTTATAGCGTAATGTGACCTGTATAGGTCAGTACTTGATCGATTAATTGCAACGTGATTGACCTGCATGAGGCAGCGCTGCGGGGTCAACAACAGTTAATTGTTATGCAAATAACCATTCAAAGTTGTAGTATCTGGGCTATGTTATTACTTGTATTTATTTATTGACAGTTCGCTAAAATCAAGAGATCTATGAAGGCGACTGGTTATGTAGTTTTTCACAGCTTTTATGAATTGCATACACCCGGCAGGCATGTTTGTGGGCATATGGAAATAAAATATTAAGTTATAACCCAGAATCAAATACCCAACCGTCAAGCTGGATACGTTTTATCACCACACCATGGCTCTGGAAGAGAAACTGGTCCCTGTGTTCCTGACGCTGACTATCATTGCTGACGTCATCAGTTTGTGTGCACGTAACTGGGTCGAGGGTTACTATGGTGATGTAATAGTGACCCAGTTAAGTCCGTGGTATTTGTGTGAGGTTTCCTGTTTGAATTGTCCTCACAGGAAACCACACAAGATCTGCTTCCTCATGCAGGACTGGGCAAACTCGGGATTTGGTGAGTAACTCATTTGTCTGGCAGAATTTATATGTAAAAATGTCGCGGACTTATACAGTAATATAATTGGGTATGAGCTATATATGTCGTCTAATTGAGCTGACTTACATATCTCACGTCCAGTTAAATCTGAATACAATATAAATGTTGTACATATTTTCCTTAGCTTTTTTCCCGTTATTTTATTCAATTTTCCGCCCACTTGAAATTGTGTCTCGCTGCCGCGACCAACTATTTTGAGTGCGTAAAATGACCAAAAATGTGTTAATATTTATGCTTATGCGCACACTACGTTCCCAATAACTGGGATTTAATCTACTAATTACATAGAATTGACACACGACTATCATCGTCAAAAAGGTTAATATTAACGTAAATCGTTCATGGGACTTCTCCCCTCTCCAGTCCTGACATGACATGAGTCAGTTGGACTATCTCGCCGTTTACAGACTATTTTATCTATTGAACGTAACAATAAGGCACATGCATATCATGGCCAGCCCAGTGATCTAGCATATTGAATGGAAAATTAAATTGATCCGAGACATATGAAAATATGAGATATCTGAGAAGGTCAATTCATCTGGAGTAACATATTATGAAAATATATACATGTAATATATAAACCCTCTAGAGATAATTACAGTAAATTTAGTAATAATAAATGTGGACAGGTAGTACGGAGTTCACATACATGCACGTGATAATATAAAGAAATATTATAATTCCGCAATCGAAAATAGTTTTAGCCGATTCTTCGGCTATAAAAAGAATTAGATATTACAATTATAGGTATGTTAGTAGATTTCAGCCTTTAATTTGAATGGTGGCCATTTTTCATATTGGAAATATTCACCTTTATCCTGCTATGTTAATTCATTTAAATTTTCACCGCCTTGAAGTTGTGTCTCGCTACCGCGACCCACAACTTCAATTGGTGAAAATTACTCTTGTTCGTTTAATTTATACCAAACATTTGCAAATATTTATGTTTATACGCTAATTTAACCCTTTCAAGCCTGAATTTACCATTATCATCTTCATCCACTACCAGCCGCGAATTGCTGTCGTAATTCTCGACTTGTAGTGAATGAAGATGACATGATGTGGTTTAAAAATTAAAGAAAATTACCACATATTGGTAAACCAGTTTCATGAAAATTTTCTTTCTAAAACCCCTAGCTGTAGGAAAATTAAGTCTGTTTTCAGGGATGTAAAATGATGCTTTAATGTGATTTGATCAGCTTATAAAGCAGATTGATTACAAACGACTTTTGCGTGATCAGCAGGCAAAGGGTTAATTTGGTTGATCCTAATCAGAAGAGGGACAACATATGACACCCATCATGTCAGATGATATATTAACTTTAGATTCATGGCTATTGTGGTGAAAAAATGTTTTTTTTGTGCCATGTTGGATTTTACACGAAAAGTAACTTCAAAAATAGTCTTGGCAGATTTCTTGGCTATTAAAATGCATGATTAGTCACTACAATTTCTAGGTTGATTACTAGCCAAGATATGATCATTTACGTAATTCAGGTGATGGCGGTATTTTGATGACCAACATTTAAAAGATTTGCCCTTTTGAAAATTTCGTCCCTTACATATCACGTAATAACGGGCTGATTTTGACTCAGGATATTTATCTGAACAAATTTTGTACCTAAAAATCGATCATGTGTTAATGAGCTGATTCTTGCTCAGTGGATGTTCCTGAATAAAATGATAGCAATCACGGAGGGTCCTGGGAGAGAGGGGGTACACGGCAACCCCTTCGGGATCATGGACCACCTATAGCGTAACTATATACACAAATCGCGTGAGCTATTGATTCCGATGGAAAATGATGTGTTTTAGACACCAGAACAAATGTTAGTCCTCGGGCTCAACTGGCATGAAAAAATAAACTTTCAATAATACCTGCAGCAGTACTATATTATATACGCAAACCCAGCTAGTTGATTACAGTTTATTTCAGAACATAAACAGATCGTACATCTTAGAAGTTGAAAGTAAATGTAGGTACATTATATCAGGCGGCTGTTCAATCGTGAATTAAGTGTTTTTTGCATGCATTGTTTGAGGTGAACAAACGTTTGTCCGCTATGTACAAATGATGTATATGTAGATGATTTCACTGAATCTAGTATGATTAAGGATAAGCCACATTTACAAATAGAACATTATAATGACAATACGCGCGTTAGGATAACACACAGTCTAGTCCAGACGATCAATATATTTTATCACAACATAATCTACCACCATTATTTTTATGGTCTACAGTAGGCCCTACACTGTCATGGCGTGCAATACAGTTTATGATAATTAGATATCATGGCAGATATGCCAGACGTGGACGTTTAACTCTTAGTACTCTGAAATATTTTTTTATGAACCAAGTTTTTTTTATTTGAGATCATTATAAATGTCTTAGTTAGCTCTTTCCGCTTCATTTGAATACCTATATTATGGGTCTACGACCATTATAAATATTTTATTTCCTTCAGTTCGGGAACCGACTTTACAGTCATGACGTCTATTGACGCCAGATTCTAAAGTCGGTCCCCGCGCTGACAGGGTTAATGTAAAGCGCTGATTTTTTTATGCAAACCTTGGATGTCCAAAGTGTTTTTTTTTCGATTTGAAATCATCATAACTGTCTTAGTTGGCTCTTTCTGATTCATTTGAATACCTATGTTATGGGTCTACGGCCATTAGTAATATTTCTACTCCTACAGCGCGGGGATTGACTTTAGTCGGCAGAATCTGACGTCTACAGACGTCAGATTCTGTCGACAAAAGTCGATCCCCGCGCTGTATGGGTTAATGAGCGTTGAATATAGCTCTACAAATATTAATAATTAGTGTGTTTATTACAGTTTCGTATTCTTTACATACAGCAGCACTTGGGAATTTTAATATAAATCTATCTGAGTTGGTCACCCTGTTTAGACAGACAGATACATACATTATAAAAACGGAACCCGCATCAGCACATTCACATGATTATGTAGATCTGCAGCTGCCCTAATCATGTTATTCACGGTGTTATTATCCGGTGACGACGTGAAGATATGCAAAATGTGTTCATTTGAGTGCGATATGGGGGAATACAGCACTCGTTCAAGGGATAAGGTGTGAGCCTTTAGGCGAACACTTTATTCATTGAACATGTGCTGTATTTTCCGATATCGCACGAAAAATGAACAATGTTTGTATTTTCTCACACGATCAGGTCACATATGACATAATTCTACCTTACATAGTGCTCAATCTGCATCTAGAGTGCGATATGGGCTGATACCGATATACGTCCCATAGTGAAACCCACAGCACAGAGTGTGAGAAAGAATCATATCATCCCTTGAATGCTTGTTATTTCGTTTTCTACATATAGCCACATATGGAAACAATCAATTGATATGACGATTCCACATCCGTCTGTTACAGATCGAAAAACTGTTATCTGATGATCTGATGACGACAGATGGGTTCACTGCAGTAAAACTAGACCGATATGCAGATCAGTCACGCGACCTGTTTACTGCAGACTGGTTGAATAACACTTAAACCTTCAAGGCGTTGACATAACTCTGTATAAGCCATGAAAACCAAATTATCTTAAATATCTTAGTTGGCTCTTTCTGCTTCATTTGAATACCTTTGGTATGGGTCTGTGACCATTAGAAATATGTTTACTCTTACAGTGCGGTGATTGACTTCAGTCGTCAGAATCTGACATCTACAGAGGTCAGATTCTGACGACTAAAGTCAAACCCTGTGAGGGCTTAACAGATTTTCATACCGTTCTCGTTTGCCGGTTAATGACATCTACATAGGCCTAAACGACGAGTTTAATTTGTCATGACATTGGCCACAGGGGACTCATTTCTGTTCAGTTACACCAGCGTGGTGCTTATTGTACCCACAATAAACACACTGTAAAAAACACACAGTATGGGAAAAATAAAAAAAGTGGCCTAAATAATAATAAGTTTTATACTATGCCCCGTTTTTCATTTTTACTATCCCTCCTAGATAATAAAATACACCGGTGACGTCAGTCTATTGTTAAAACGTAGATTCGGATCTACAAATCTACTGTTATTTTTCATACTGGCCCGGGCGGGCACAGTGATTATTATGCAGGTTTTATCATGACACTACATGCCTAATGTTTCTTGGTTAACCACACTGACAATTTTACCTATCAATTCTTGGAGCACATGTACCTATTTTATGTATTTTAAGTCGAAGAAAGAATTCAATTACGATAGATTCGTAGATCTGAATATACTCGGCGTTGCGCGCCTCGTACATTCAGATCTACGAATCTATCGAATTTCGTTCTTTCTCCTTGACTTATATCCACAGTACATTATTTAACTCATTGCCTGTTAATCCCGACAATAATAGTTTTTAATCAGTTTCGTTAGCTGAGTAAATCACTGTTTTTGGGAATGATTTGTTAAACATCAAGATTTGTAAATGTGTGGTCTGAAATTAAACAAATACGAGTAATTTTCAACCACTTGAGGTTGTGGATCGCGGTAGCGAGACACAACCTCATGTGGTTAAAAAAAAAATTTTGTTAACTTAGCAGGATTAGGGTTAACCCTTATCCTGCTGAAACCGTATATATTCGGTTCCATGCACGTTTCATATGAAATAAAATGCCACTGAAATCCATAACATAGTTTGTGATAGATGCTCAGTTAATCAAATAATTACATTTTGCAGATGACCATGTTTAAATACACATATTTTTTTTTTCATTTCCAGTTGAAATTTGTGTTAGCAATTCCTGCTTTAACCCTTACAGCGCGGGGATTGACTTTAGACGTCAAAATCTGAAGTATGTAGACGTCGATCACTGTACTGTAAGAGTAAACATATTTATACTGGACGTAGATACATAATATAGGTATTCAAATGAAGCAGAAAAGAGCTGACTAAGACATTTACGAGGATTTTAAATCAGAAAAAGAAAACGTTTTTCTTTTACGTTTTTTGCAAAACATTAAGCGCTCTAATGCCCCTATTAAGGAGGGTTAAAGGAGTTTAAAATATACTGTACATCTGTTAATTTTCGCGCGTTTAAATTTTCGCGAGTTTCAGAAATCACAAATTTTCATTTTTCTTTAGTAGCGCAATTATGATAATAATTTTCGCGAGATTTTTGAATTCGCAAGTTTACCCTCCTCGCGAAATACGCGAAAATTAAAACTTCGCGAATATTACCAGATCTACAGTATACAAAAAAATATAAAAATATAAAATTCCATGTGTTAATGCCGTCAGCAGTGGTCATATATGCTGTGATACAGGATTGTTGTTTCTCCAGATGAGCTCTGTGTAAACCACGTAACCTTTCAACCCCTGGAGACGGCTTTGTTGTCACCGGGGTCTGGGTCATTAATAAATAATGTCCGCCGCCCCTTATTTCCGCCCGTGGAGGCTTAACCTTAACAGCCTGACTGATTCGATCAATTACCAACAGACGCAAAACACCGAAACCCGAGGACTGCGATTCAGTGACGTATGGTGATCACTAGTAGCATTAAAAAATATAACTTTTCATGATGTGATGTTGAGATATTCCTGTATTCCTATGTATCCGTCTGAAAAAAGACAGATGGAGGTTGCTGCCAGGGTTTTACTCATATTCAATTATTCACCAAGTGTTATTGTGCTGGGCACACCAGGACACACTTACTTGCGAGACATAAACAATCCAGCATCTTAAAGTTTTTCAATATAACAGTATATAGCAATATAGAGACAAAAAACTCAGAGCTGAGGACTCCTTTATGGTTATGCGATTAAGTTGCGTGCTAATTATTGTGACTCTGATTGTATTTTAAAGGGACATGCCCAGGTCTAAAATCATAAAAAAAATCGGTGATTTTATTTTAGCCTAATAATATGACCATATGATGTAAACATGTCCATAGACTAGAACTGCAAAAGTTTTTTTTATTTTTGTGCTGCGCATTTACCAGTTAGGCCAACTGATAAGAGTATACCCCCTGGCCCAGGGCAGGGGGAATACCCTTCTTATCTATACGGTTTATTTGGTTTGAAACATGATTGAAACTGTATAGATAGTAAGGGTATTCCCCCTGGCCAGGGCAGGGGGAATACCCTCCCTATCTATACGGTTTATCATTGTCAGTGGCATTTTATTTGGCTTGAGACATGATTGAAACCGTATAGTCTAGATGGGAAGGGTATTCCCCCTGGCCAGGGCAGGGGGAATACCCTTCCTATCTATACGGTTTATTTGGTTTGAAACATGATTGAAACTGTATAGATAGTAAGGGTATTCTCCCTGGCCGAGGGCAGGGGAATACCCTCCCTATATACTGTATATGACTTATCAATTTCAGTGATATTGTATTTGGTTTGAAACCAAATATATCAAGCAGTATCCGGTATGACTGGGCCGCCTTACTCATTTGCTGCGCGAGGCCCAGTCACACTGACCACCATTTTGTTTCCACAGCCAGCTGTGTAAAAGCGACACTCGCGCTGCCTACCAGAAAAAACTCGGATGCCATGAAATTGAAAGGAATATTTCAAGTGTCTTCGAAAACTAGACCATTTTCAGCAGGCGTAAACTTTTCCTCGTATTAGAACTATTATATTTAAAAATGGAGATCACTGTGTCAGAGCCTTGCGATGTCATCAGGGTAATCAAGCAGGATAAGGTTGTTAAAATCTGAACGTTTTTAGCTTCAACTCCATATTTTCACTCGAGCATATAATTATTTTGTTAAATCTTCGGTCACGGTAGAGCACAAATAGTGGTAGCATGTAATTCTTTCAAAGTGTTCAACTAGGCAGTTTAAACAAAATAAACAATATTAACATGATTAATAAAAATAAGTCATCCATGTAAAAAACACAGTCATCACATTGATTTACATTTTGATGTTCTTTAGTATAAATGGGAAAATAGTGTTAATTACCATATCTTCCACGAATACAGTCCTGCAAACCCAGAATATATCAGAGGTGAATTTATGACCATTCTATTTGGCGCGGGAATCCCGTCCCTGTTCGCAAATATATCATCTTCGGATTGTGAGGAGATGATCATAAATCTGTCAATAAAACAAGCTGCCTTCTCAGATAACTCTGAAGAAAAGGAGTGATGTTACAGGCATTGAAATACTTCTATTTCGCGTGGAATTAATTTTAGCGCATTTCGCACAAGGACAGTGAGCGCAAAATCATTTTCCAAGCGAAATATTGTTCACCACATTACTTTTTCGTGAACATTGGGACTGGGTTTTAAAGGGTAGTACACCATGATTCTCCTTCATAATAATCCCATGTAAATTATTTTTATTTCTGAAATATATCATCTCACTGCCGCAGTATGATAAGCCTACATTATTTGTATGGCAAATACCAAGATATTATTATATATATGCTGTTATTTTCCCTAAGAACTATCTAAAACATTGTTGATGATTTAAAATTGAAACGGACAGACAGACAGAACACGTTCATTTCACCAAATTACATTGCTGAGAGACCCTCCTTAAGATTAAAAATAACCCTGTCGCGAGGGCCACAAACCTTTTGGTTTCTATTGTTCATAAAAGTATATTTCAGAGTTGTAAGGGTTAAAGTGACAGTTACAGCAGGAACGCCAGCTTCAAACAGAATTACAACATTAATGAATAGCGAGGCGATTCAGTATAGGATAAAGTCCGAGCAACTCTACATTCTTAGCTGTGGAAAAGGCCGAGGCCGAAGGCCGACGCTTTTTCCACGACTAAGAATGTAGAGTTCTGAGGGTTTTAACTGACTTAAAAATAGCTCGGTCACTCCTGACTGATTATAGCAACATAGGCCTACCATGACAATTGGTCTGTACTTGATCAACAATAACTCTCCATTCCCGGCTTGGAATGCCGTGGTCGGACAAAGCAAATAATGTAGTGGTGTTTTTTAACTATCGTAACTATCGTAACTAGTAAAGGAATACGGACTATGGCATCCTTGCAAAACCAGGAGGTATCAGAGGTGAATTTATGACTATTATATTTGGCGCGGGAATCTCGACCGTGTTCAGAAATATATCGTCTTCTGTTTGCCAGGAGATGATCATAAATCTGTCAATAAAGCAAGCTGCCTAGCCAGATAACGCCGAAAAAAGAGTGAGATTACAGGCATTGAAATACACCACAATTCTCCTTTAAATTATTCTCATGTAAATTATGCTTATTTCCGCAATATATCACCTCACTGCCACTGTATTTGATGATACATTATTTTGATGGCAAATACCAAGATATTATTCATTGTAATTATAAATACAAAATAAACCCATGAGTGGCTGGATAATACAACCATGATATCCGGGCTTAGATATTAAAGACGCCACATGTTTCACACATGTTTCTCGGATAGGAAGTGCATATTTCTAACGTGGCAATATTATTGATGTTTTGTACAACAGTACCAAAAAATATATTTCAAAAATACAAAAAAATATAGCCAAGAAATAGTTAATTACACAATAACTGTATACAATTTTGTGTTAAACTGAGCACTGTATTATAAGAACTCATGAACTGATTATTATGTAGAATTGTAAAATAGGTTCTTAATGTGTATTTCTATATAGTTTGCTGAAGTCTCTGCAAAATGCTACTTCTGGATGAGGACGTGAACACGATACACTGACCCAATGTTGGTTCAATGTTGGATCAACGTCTGCAACGCTGGCCCAATATTGAACCAACATTGATCATGAACCCATTTTCAGGCTGATTATCCACGCTATATAAATAGCAATATTCTCCTTTTTTTAAAGCTGGAAATGCGTCGCAATTTAATATTTAAATAATTGAAAAGTAACAATTCGTCGGTTTAATATAAAAGCTGGGTTGTATTTTGGTCATATGTTTTTATGACATTTAAAAGTTAACCGTTTCACTGCTAAGAACGACTATAATGGTTTTAACCCTTTAAGCCCCCACGATACATTGAAGTATCATATTACATCCCTGAAAACAAACTTAATTTTCCTAAAACTAAGAGTTTTGAGTATGACAATTTCCCTGAAACTGGCTTACCAATACATTGCGTTTTTCTTTAATTTTACAACCACACCAAATCATCTTCTTCCACTACAAGTCGAGAATTGCGATTCGCGACTTGTAGTGGATGAACATGACAATGGTAAATTCAGGCTTGAAAGGGTTGAATCCTTTTATGAGCTGTGCAAATCATTGTTATTGAGAATAAAATGTGTTTTTGAACATCAATATATTTAAATGTTTGGTCTCAAGTTAAACACATAAGTAATTTTCGCGGTAGCGAAACACAACTTCAAGTGGGTTAATAGAGTGGCTTAATATAACCTAATACTTGATCTACCGACCATATGTGACCATGCATTGTTTTTTTTCAGAGGCCCTGTCATTTGTTCAGCACCTCGAGTACTGGTCGTTAGGTGGAGTGTGCCTCGTGTTATTAATGAACGTCGGATCTCGTTTCTCGAAGAAGATATGGCAGGCGAAATGTGGGCATCAATGTCCGATGGGTATCAGACGATCGTCTATTGTGCTCACTACTATTTGCTGTACGTTGTTGTTTAAAATAGAGAAGTCCAGCATACTTAGATTATTCATAAATGTTAATAAACATGCTAAATAACTTAATAATAAATATTTTGAGTGATATAATATTTTTATTCATAGCTTGATATATACTAAAAAAATACTGACATATTAAGCTTGAGGTTATGTGATTTTTTGAGTTACGTTCATTGTTTTTAATTCTCTTTATGTGTAGTAGGCCTATGACAAGCATGATACGTGTTTAGGTTTTTTGCCCAAGTAAGTTATTCTTAAATTTAATTAAACAACTGAATGATGGCGGTGATTGGTCAATTTCAACATGTGACAGGTTGAGCAACCTTTTCATCTGTTAGGGGTAGGGTGTTTTCAAATTTTGTATTGACTGCTTCGCTTAGTTTAATATGATGCAGGCTCGAGTATGATTATTATCTCTGGGTTAATTGGTCACTGCTTGACTGAGTCTAGTGGGATGTAAGCTTCACGTTTTAAATGTTTTCATTTCTAGGTTTCCTGTCAAATGCCTATCAGAGTCTTGTAGGATGTAAGCCTAGCACTTTCAACGCTGAAACATTTTTATATAACCCATGGAGAGCAAAAGTTTTTCAATTTAAAAATTATCATAAATGTCTTAGTTAGCTCTCTCCGCTTCATTTGAATACCTATGCTTTGGGTCTCCGGCCATTATAAATAGTATAATGATTTCATGCTTTATATGTTTTTTTTCTTTTCTAGGTTGACTGTCAACTGCTTCTCTGTGTCTAGTAGCACGTACATAATGTAAGCTTGATTTTTTTCCTAGGTTTACTGTCGACTGCCTCACTGAGCCTAGTAGGATGTAAGCTAAGTGCAGACACCACAAACCTATCGTCACACACTGATATTGTACTCCACCTAGCCTGGCCTTTCTACGTCAGGATTCTGGGAGCTCTCCTTGTATGTGCCGCCACCATGTCTGCCATCTCACAGGAGTGCCGGGTGCGCGCGCATGTCATCTATGACGACAGCTTTATGGTGGTGACGTCATCACGTGACCTGGCTGATGACTCATCAGATGAAATAGAGGAAGGAGCACTGCTATGAAAACTGGGAAATCCCGTATCTGCCTCACTCTGGTAGTGGATGGAGATTCTCTGGTGATGTCATTACAGATAAAATGGAGAAATCAGTGCTGTTATGGTATAATAAAATTAACCCTTTAACCACCAAATTATTCAATCTGAATTTTCACCTGCTTGAAATTGTGCCTCGCTGACGCGATCCTCAACTTCAAGTGAGTGAAAATTATTCAGATTTTACAAAATGGAAGTCAACTGTTTTCAAATATTGTTGATTGATGTCACATTTTATCTTAAACATGTTTAAAAGTTAGTACTTATTGTGCAAATAAAAAATGAAAAATCCGAATTTTTGCGACACCGGCTGTTAAAGGGTTAATGGTGTTTTATGCCACCTTTGTGCACATATAAGCTAAACTGGGCCAGGCGAACTGTTGGGAGAGCTGGAAAGTGTCATAATTACCTCATTCAGACAGCGTGGAGAGTTCTCTTAATTTCAGATTATACAGCAGGGAGTTTTGGGTTGTGATAACTAGGAAATCCCACAGCCTCAATCTGACGATGGATGGAGATTACTCATTGACGTCATTATAGAGCAAGGTGTGCTATTTATGAAAACATAGAATATCATAGTGAATAATGCGTTACCCGTGGCAAAGATTGGATACCTCACAATCACATATTGATCAATGACGCCGACAGTTTTCTGTTTTAAAAGATGTTGCTGCCTCACTGTGGCAGTTATATGTTATAGCGTTCAATTAAAAATTAAAAACTTCGTTGCGCAACGTTTAAAGTGGTGAAAGTAGGTCGTGATACCCTAATTACGTAACGTCACATTACATTCCACAAATGTGTAGGCCTATCGTTGTGGAAACCAGCGGATTATTTTTCTGTGTTAAAAATTGTCTAAACACGTTTTGTGTGAAGTGGACGTTTAGAGAATCAGATCCATGCAATAGTAGGTCATATGTGTGAAGTGAACGTTTAGAGAATGAGATCCATGCAATAGTAGGTCATATGTGTGAAGTGAACGTTTAGAGAATGAGATCCATGCAATAGTAGGTCATATGTGTGAAGTGAACGTTTAGAGAATGAGATCCATGCAATAGTAGGTCATATGTGTGAAGTGAACGTTTAGAGAATGAGATCCATGCAATAGTAGGTCATATGTGTGAAGTGAACGTTTAGAGAATGAGATCCATGCAATAGTAGGTCATATGTGTGAAGTGAACGTTTAGAGAATGAGATCCATGCAATAGTAGGTCATATGTGTGAAGTGAACGTTTAGAGAATGAGATCCATGCAATAGTAGGTCATATGTGTGAAGTGAACGTTTAGAGAATGAGATCCATGCAATAGTAGGTCATATGTGTGAAGTGAACGTTTAGAGAATGAGATCCATGCAATAGTAGGCCATATGTGTGAAGTGAACGTTTAGAGAATGAGATCCATGCAATAGTAGGCCATATGTGTGAAGTGAACGTTTAGAGTATGAGATCCATGCAATAGTAGGTCATATGCAGATCGATAGCAATGTTTTCGCCTGACAAGCGGTCATAATGGACAATAAATTGCAGTATCGCACCATTGGTGTCTACTATAACATGTTTAGGTTAACCCTTTAAGCCCTCACGATGCATTAAAGCATCATTTTACATCCCTCAAAACAGACCTAATTTTCCTACAACTAGTGGTTTTAGAATGAAAATTTCCATGAAACTGGTTTACCAGAACATGGCAATTTTCTTCAATTTTCTACCCACATCAAATCATCTTCATTTACTACAAGTCGAGAGTTGCGACAGCAATTCGCGGCTTGTGGTGAATGAAGATGACAATGGTAAACTCAGGCTTGAAAGGGTTAATACTGCTGTCGTGTAACGTTGTCAAAATTATTTATTGTATGAGGGAAAACGCTAACCATGCTAACAAGGTATTAGTGCCTATAATTTTACTTGGTCATTCAATATGATTATTCTGACTTTTTAGCTTATATCGCTGTATTTGGTGGCTAGAGATACCCACTTTTTTATTATTATTATGTATCCTTATTCCAAAACTTCTGTTCATACTTGTAATGGTGACTGTAATTATATATGTCCGGCATTCTTTTTCTAAAACACCCATTAATAGTATTATAATATGTGGGAGATAAATGTGATTCTATGATTCCTGCAAATTAAAAGCATGCATGCATGGATATTGCTATTTTTATTATGGGGAAAAACCTACATTTTCTAATGCACTACAACAGATAGTTGCATTTCCTTAATTATTACTATTTTTTCTTTAATACATATATATACATTTAAAGCATAATATACTATATCAATTTGAAAAAAAGACAGATCCACTTTAAAAAAAATATCCGTCTTTGAAGAATATTATATATTATCTATGCCATTGATGGCGGTTTACAGCTCTACCCATGAACAGAAGCTACCCCGTATTGCTATAATTGATGTACGAGTATATATTATGGTTAATACCTTAGACATTACGAAAGCTGTCATTTGTTCTTTCTGCTTCATAACGAGTCAAAATAAACTAACAATATATTTGCGGTAAGACTGTACTAATTTATTTTATTATATATTCCAAATCATTTGCAATAATTTTTGCACAATTTCGTTCTGAATAAACAAGTGTACCATCCACAAAGAGCATTATGTAAATTGACATATACCATATAACTATTACTGCAAAATCACATGGCAATCGAAGGAATGGTACAGTAAAGATATATACATCTTTCTTACAGGCTTCACTGTACAGGTAATTTTTGGCATGATGTCAAGGTAAATATTTAAAATGTTTAGCAATTACCGTATAGCTTACTGTCGATCCATTTTAAACGTTCTTTAAGTTGCAAATTATACTGCGTTACATTACAAAAAAACACTTATGTTGGACACATGAGGAATCAGTCACTATTTTACGTCACAGAGTGACAGTTTCTGAATATAGGACTAAATGTCGGTATTTATTCAACAATGAACAAACATTATTCACCACCTGGTTGTTAAATAATAGAAGGACTGGCATGTTACGTATTGTACATGCTCAAAGAAAACACTGTCGCCGGTAATAAAACAACATTATATAACAAAAAACAAGCATTGCGAATCTATTCACGAAAGTTTTCACATATGTGTTGGAAAATAGTATCATGCACCAGGTGGCCTCATCAGTCATAGTCACGGAATGACACAAACTGTTTAATTGTTTGAAGCTAATCCGCTCAAAAACGGCACAGCTGAATCACAGCAAGTGGTTTTCATACGTTGTTAATACGTGTAGAACATAATTTGTATGGCACACAATAAAATTGTTTATCTTTCATTGAATCTGAAATTACGTATCCGTTACAGTTCGAATAATAGAGAAAAAACAATTATTAGTATCTTGACGGTTGAAGATGTATTGTTTTGTTTTGCTATTACTGGTCAACTGATATCTAACGTTAGCAACACTAGTATTTGGTAAAATAAGGCATGACCAAATATTGAATTGGTTGTACCAAATGCTCAACAAAGCCACCTTGGCATCACCCTGTATCCGGTCGACTATATCGTGGGACTAAATGTGTTTAAAATGACCTCTTTGTATATAAACTGATGTGGATTTTAATTATTCATTAGTCCTGGATTTGATGATCAACTTATAACATACATAGAATATATAGTTAAAGAGGGAGATACTGCTCTTTTATTTAAGATTGCTGACCTCACTAAGCTGTGCACGACAAGAATGGAACAGCTGTTAAAACACACAACTACATTATTTTCTTTGTCTGACCACTATAGTCAGGGCCCATTTTTAAAAAAAAAGTTTGTAAGGCATTTTTTAGTAGAATTTTTCATGCAGTTGTTTTCACACAATTAAGATATGCTGATTCCAAATCTGCCCCATGCCAAGCTCTATTTTGAGTTTTTCCCATTCAAAATTGAAAAACAAAATGGCCGCTAAAATAGCAGATTAAGTCTCAATTATCATGATTATACATCATGTCTGGGTGCACAGCGGACACACAAACTTGACTTTCGTGTTCAAAATAACATTTTTGTTTCGAGGAATTTCATGTTCTAAGACCTGGTCAACTATCACGCAAAAAATCCAAGATGGCCGCCAATAATACGGGAAGTACCAAAACGTTTTTCTAAAAGTCATAGGAAATTGTTTTTGGTGGCTAAATATAGGTTTTTAATACCGATAAATCTAGTACAATACAGTAATAACCTCTAACTATTATATTACATGTAGTTTCAGGAAAAAATCCATCTAAGATGGCCGCCAATTATACAGCAAGTACTATGACCATTTTTCTAAATGTCGTAGGAAGTTATTTTTGGCGCCTAAATAGTTGAAAGAAATTACATAGCATCAAAAACTCAACTTCCATGTTCCATGTAGTTACGGGGAATGCAAAAAATAATTTAAAAACAACACATTAACTATGAGGAAATTGCACAAAAGTAGCATGTGTTACTTTCATCACTGTAGCTACATAGGCTTGCTGTGTATATCTCAAATTTGCATGAATGTCATCATCTTGCATAATGATAATGCTCGAATGGTCACCCCATCAATATATTGTTCATATAATTGTGCTGCTTCGGAATTGGTGTAGCGGCTCCTTGATAGGACGCCATTGGCTACTTTCTCATGGTCCTAATGCTTACTTAATCAAACTAAATGTGATAGTTCTTCAGGTTGAGCAGGAAGCTTTTACATGAGAACTAGTTGCAGTTGTCCTCCACCCACAATATCATAGATGTTTATAATATTGTTATCTGGCCAGAGCTGTATTTATTGCTAAACAGGCCTAAAATACAACGGAAACAATATCCAGTATATGACAGGGGTTATTGACGGAGAGGATATATTGAAATACTCCAATTGGCTTAAGTTCTAGTTCTGAATGTTTATGAATTAATTAAAATGTCTTTCTTTTTGAATTGATGTGCTGGTGTTGTGGAAGCCATTGAGACGGTTGAATGGTACGATAAATATCACCAGTTCTAGGTTTACACAGCTATAGGCATTGCTATGATAAGAACGTTTCGAAAGCAGAATGAGCAAGTTTACATCGATTCCTACGATTACCACATTGTCAGTATCTGACAGTTTGATTGCCGTAATAACATTTAACGTCCCATCATGTACCTCAGTATCACACTCAAATACCAGTGTTCATTAAATAGTTGAATAATAATAATAATAATAATAATAACTTTATTTCAAGAGGGTGAAAAATACATAATACAGGCCAAAAGTACTATTGCATACCCACTGAGCAAAGCTCATCTACCGTGGGGCCCTCAGGATTAAAAACATTATATACAAAAAGCATGAACAAATTAACCATGTGGCATAGTACATATATAGGCATATGCATAAATATATACATTTTCAAAATTAATCCTTTTGAAAAGTCAAATAAAAGTATGCTGTAACTGATAAAGATAAAATACATGATAGGTCTACGAATATAAATTTATATAATACAATAAAATATAATTTGTGTCTGATATAAGAGCTGAGCAACGGTATAGGCGGTACAAATACGCACACCCTTTAATAAGTCACATAATTAACTTCACATTATTTCATACTGAGTATATAATAATTGATAATATAATATATTGAACAATATATATACTTAGACAATACAACATAATAATTTCCATTATACTTGATAAATGACATTTAACATGTAACTACGTAAAATTTCACATACTGGTGTATTGCATAATAATTGAAACACTTAGTCATATTTATATCAGTAAATATACAAATTGACATTAAGCACAGTTGTAGACATGAAAAGCAAAATATTCGCAAAAAGTGATGATGTGCTTGACGTTTAGCAACCGGAACTACATAAATGGATTTTAATTCTTACGATTAAAGATGAGAAAGAAAATAGATGGATTATTGACTGATTTATTTCTGTTTTTCAGAATGTTGGAAAGCTAAATGGCATTGTTCTTTACCTAAAGTGGTGAATTTGAACATTGAGCTGTAACTGTATTGCCCTCCTCCCTGATTCTGTACTTTATCTGTTATATATTCATCTGAAAAAACATCGCAGTGTGCATGGAAATGTTTTTGATGTAGGGTACATGTGTCTTGCATAGATTATTAGATGATCAATGCTTATTACAAAAGAATATAATAGATAAGTAATAAATACTCTTTATTGTCTTTAACATTGATACCTCTTCCTGCAAAATAGGGTGGTCGCTCCCATACCACTTCAAGACACAACTGAACCTGTTTGGCTATTGTATATTATGTGAGAGTGAGAGCTTATTTCTGATTAGAAGCATGCATGACCAGAACCTACTGATTCCTCATACATTCTACCATATCACGACCACATCTAGAAAGTTCCTGTATTTCATGTTATTCTTCATAAAAACATCCTGATCGCTATGAACGGTATTATTGCCCCAATTACCACATATTCTGCATCATATCTTGTTGCAGTTAATGTACCCAGCTATCTTTGTGGACTTGTTCATGACACTCTATAGCATTTAGTTGCCAAGACTAGGTTAGTTACTAACATCTTCTAGAGATGGTGTATGTTCATACTATATTTATAAAATAAATCTATCGTCAATATTTTCAACATTACCCTAGCGTGTCCTCAACCATCAATCTTATATGCCCAAAACATATATAAGTCAGCTTCTGCACCAAATTACATATTTCCGATATCGTGTAACTGTATTTTATCATAGTTATTGATGTTGATATCATCTATCTCATTCAAGTTAGGGGAGTAGAAATATGTGTAGCCTACATACGGTTTTGTGTGGATCTCCGAGCCGATGGTTGGGACTTTATTCGTTCAATTATGTCTGAAAACTGTGTTATCAGCGCATTACCAGGCTTTTGTGCGGTATCTTTTCTGATCAAAAATATAAAAATTAAGATGATACTATTATCATGATTATGTAAATTGACAATCCGATTGAGAAACATAATTTTTATGTGATGTACACGTTTTAACCAGCACAATATACCTAGTAACTAGAATCATAAATTGTTAAATTTAAACGACTTCTTGTCTCAATAGGAACGGACCATGTATCTGTGTCATTATTGCCATGGTTATGCAGACCACCCTGATGGATTAACTTCATGTTAACCCTAGTACAGGGCTTGGGCAGGAGGGTGCCACACGTGGCCAACGCACATTTAAATTATTTTTTTCTTCCTCACGGTACTGTGAAAACACGATGCAGGTGGATATCACATAGGCCACATACTAATAGGCCTAGAACGGCTATATGGTGAGCGACAGGTTATCTAGTGCCGGACAGTGTTCAACAATCATAAAATATTTTTTGTCAATAGTCTGAACATGCTTACAACATGCCGGATATCACATTTGTTTCCCTCGGCTTCTGAATGTGAAAAAATGACTTGATTAAATAAATCATTATTATTACACTGGACTACGATGTGTCGTTTTCCTGGCGCAACATTTGTTTTTTCCCCATAACTTTGTGAAATATTGATAATAAATGTTATCACGGCTCTGAATTGGTTTCCCGGGTGTGAGAAACCTATATGTAGACACCAAAAACACATATCTACGTTATTTGGAAGCAAAATTATGGCACATTGCCTTGCAGTGGTGGCCATTTTGGATTTTGCTCTCTAGCGGCAAACACACAAGATGAAATTGAGGGGACTTCAAGTATGCTGCTCAGGTGGGTTTTAATACACCGAAATAATGTTTTTATGTTCATTGTAAGCCAAGCCGTGATTTAAAGTTGTGACATTTTCACTAATTTTGGCGGCCATTTTGTTTTTGAATTTTGAGTAGGAAAAACACAAAAAAGGGATCCTCATTATGTTCAGATGTGTTTTAAGTCAGTTAAAACCCTCGGAGCTCTACATTCTTAGCTGTGGAAAAGGTCCCGGTCTTCGGCCTCGGCCTTTTCCAAAGCTAAGAATGTAGAGCTCCTCGGACTTGATCCTATACAGAGTTGACAATCCCGTACTGTTTTTCTTTCGTTGCATCTGAAATTACGTAGACATTCCACTTCATATGAAAGATAAAAACAAATATATTCAATGGGAGGATTGTTTTGTTTTGTTTCGCCTTATATCTAGCATTATTGAGCTAGCTACTAATCTAACGTACTGGTAACACTATACTCCAAACAGTCAAACAGTGTACTGAGCGCTGGATAGTGTACCACTGCAATTTGAGTGTATGGTTAAACACTAGGTCATGTCCAAATATTGAATTGGCTGTCCCAATTTGAATTATAGAGTGTGAAGCTGGTATTCGGTGAAATTGCATATGTGGCTAAAAGATTTACATTACACTAAAACTGTGATATCGATGGCTTCACTGACAACCAAAGTAATTTAAGTGAGATAATTACAAACAAATGAGCTAAAATTGGACCATATATACACACATTCCCAAGTCTGACTGTACTGTACGCCGATATTTTGAATAACTGCCTGCTGGACTATATCGGGGATTTTTTTTTTAAATGGCATTTAAAAACAAACTAGTTAGAATAATAAACGAGGTAAATTGCTGTATGACAATGAACCTTGAAAGCACAGGGATCGACTTTAGACGCCAGAATCTGACGACTGTAGATGTCCGAATCCATGTATATCGACTAAATATATGTATATTATATTATATGTATATATATGTATATATCGAGTAAATATATGTATATTTGCCGTGTGCCCATGCCATAGGTATTCAAATGAAGCGGAAATAGTTAATGTTTCTGATGATTCTAATTGGAAAATCCCTCTGATCTCCATGGTTTATACAAGATTATTCTAGTGTTTCAATGGTTAACTCTTTCACCGCCAAATTATTCAATTTTAATGTTCACCCACTTGAAGTTGTGTCTCGCTGACGCGATCCACAACTTCAAGTGAGTGAAAATTATTCAGATTTGACAAAATGGAGGTCAACTGTTTTAAAATATTGCTGATTGATGTCACATTTTATCTTTAACATGTTTAATAGGTGGTACTTAATGTGCTAAGGAAAAATGAAAACCCAAATGTATGCGGCACCGGCGGTTAAAGGGTTGATATGCGTTATAAAGGTCGTGTATATAATAGGCCTATTGTTGTCGTTTATAATTATTATCAATCACTCTGGCCACGTGGTTGTGAAAAAAAGGGTTTTGGGCTGTATAACTAATGCATTAAAACTACAGCTATCTTTGAGGTTACCCCAGCAAATATGAGACGTTGGTTTACTGTTGGGCCAACGTCGTAGACGCTGAATTCTCCGTCAATTTTCGTGAAATTTTACACACACTACTCTCTAGTCATTGCTAGGTATTTCAGAAGTAGACCATTTGACATGTAATGAAATTCTAAAATGAAATTAAATGAATGGTGTTAAAAATGTTGACACTGCCTTACAGACATATGATTCGAAATTCAAGCTCTGGCAGTTTGACGCCGAACACCCTACTTCTAGGTCAAGGAGGCTCCCACAATATTGCATGTTCACGAGTGAGCGTGGACGAAACTTGAAGGCCAGAGTGGGGTTCGAACCTGCAATCTCCGGCTTTCCAAGCAGACATCTTTTACCACTGCCCCAGAGTGAATGAATGTAATTCTTAAACGAAGCTAATGGGTTTATAGAGAGCAACATTTGAACACATTTGGACATTACATGTTACATAATCAAACTTTTAAAACTATACAATACTTTTACATGATATTCTCAGGGTAGTCGCCGCATCACACGAAAATAGCGCTTGTAAAATTGAAAAACTATTGGTTCACTGGGAAATCAACGAAAATCATTCACTAGAGATAATGACAATCCAACTATAGTAGAGTGTTGAGTGTTTTTATGTGGAGTTCAGATATATTTTTCTTCTCTGAACCCTTTCAGTGCGAGGGTCGACTCCCTTTAAGCCCTCACGATGCATTAATGCATCATTTCACATCTCTGAAAACACACTTATTTTCCAACAGCTAAGGGTTTTATAATGATAATTTCCATGAAACTGGTTTACCAATTCATGGCAATTTTTTTCAATTTTTAAACCACATCAAATCATCTTCATCCACTACAAGTCGAGAATTGCGACAGCAATTCGCGGCTTGTAGTGGATGAAGATGACAATGGTAAATTCTGACCTGAAAGGGTTAAACGTCAGAACCTGACGTCTATGGACGATCCCCTTACTCAAACAATTAAAAAAAACATAATGGCCGCTGACCCATAGGTCTACATAGACATACGTATTCAAATAAAGCGGAAAGAGCTAACTAAGACATTTATGAAAATGGTCTCCATGGTTTATACAAACATAGGGTTAAACACATCGAATGGTCATTGACAACGTGAGAAAAATTGATAAATGCCGTAAGAAAACTACATGGCATATTTCTAAATCATATTTCAAAAAGGAGAGAATTCGCATCCAGCATGATGGCTTCATGTTTAAAATGATAATTGTAAATCTATTTAAAAATGTGTTTTTTTAACAAACAATTCCTGCAAGTTGGATGTTTTCATGTTTATTTTCATGCTTAACATGTAATAAAATATTGTTTTTGCTTACGTATACACGTAAATCCGATTGAGTATTAAATTGTCTGTATAAAATAAAACAAAAAATACAATTTATGCCATCTTTCCGCAGCTGTTGTTTCCCCACATAGTGTATAGCTTCACTAAGGAATTCCCTGCTTGTACAGTTATTCTTCGTCTACTGCCTGACACTAAATGGAAGAGGCAGCCGTATATGGTGATTTGATTTTGGGGAATGTTTCATCACTGCTGGAGTGCTATCAGGTTAGGTCTGGTATTCATGGACTGATTGGTGCATAAAACATCCAGACAAGCCAGCAACCAAGATACACACAACTCTGGTTTAATACTGGGACTTTGTTGTAGACGTTGCCCAGAATTGAACCAATGTTCTATTTCTATGAGCAGTGATTTCTACTCAGCAATTCGAGACGAGAACAACTGTTGGCTGGACGTTGCGCCACCGTCTGCGACGCTGGCCCAACGTCCAGCCAACATGTTTTCGGCGTCTCTTATTAATATACAACCTTCGTAAGACATGGCTTGATGCTATGTAAATGTTGGACTAGCACGTCTGAGCTTCACCCAGCACCAGTATTCCATCTATACTGAGCAGACAGTGATTTATTATGGACTTCACGATGTGGTTTCTTGTGCTGAGTGACCTCGTCTGTGATCTTGTCGCCGTCAGCGGAAGTGTCTTAGTCTGGTTCCCCACACCACACTAGGCTGCGTTGTCGGGCTTTGTATGCGAATAAGTGTAGATATTACAATTATATTTACACTTCTATAAGAACGACTACCAAATTATTTCTGAATGTAATTGATATTCTGTGGGTGAGTTAAAACACTGAATCGTTTGACCTGTATATCACTTTTAGGTTGAAGATGAAAATTACACAATTTTTCTCAGACAACTCGAGGCGCTGAGCCGATGCTGTTTTATTGCTGGATCACCGTCAACGACGGTGGCCCAGCATTAAAACAGCATTGGCTTAGCGCTTCGAGTTCACGTGGTCAAGCTGAAAAAGAATGAGAAATGCAACTAGCAATTAAGCCAACAAAATGTTCGCGCTCGGTTTTAAAGAGGCAACTCAGCCAATAAAGTGTACACGCTTGGTTTTAATCTGGCATTTTAGCCGACAAAATGTTAGCGCTTGGTTTAATAATACAATACTACTGGATAATATAAAAATGCATAGATAATTGCAATATTATTATTAATCGTAAATAATAAACAGGTAATAAACAGGTGCTGTGGTTGGAAAGTAGGGGATCGCGGGTTCGAACCCCACTCTGGCCTTCAAATTTCAAAGAAACTAAATGATTCTTCCCCGCTCACTTGTACAGTTTAAACATAATTGACCGACAGGGAGCGTACTCGGCTTTCCGACCGCCAGGGCCCGAATTTCGGATCCTGTGTCTCGAGGTCAGTGTCATCTCATTCACCTCACAATAGGTGAAAAAATCTTCACTTGCAGATTGATGCGATGTTTTTCAAACGGGCACTTCAGCTTGATATGTGACTCTGTAGACACAGATACGGTTTATTGATTACTCTTTGCAATGGTACTGTAATGTTATCTGGCCATTAGCATGATAATAGCAATCGCTCTCAACGGATAGAATCACAGCTACACTATGTTTATATGCCCATAAACAATAAACAAAACAAATCCCTCTCAGATGAATGGATTATTATTAATCATGTTTATTGTACAATAGATCATATTATAATTGATTGAAAGATACACCGCTGTTTAGCTAACCTGAGCAGATGAGATACGCACTACATTAATACAAGTTATCGGAACAAGACCCACAGACTCGTTGAATTCACTTATTGACTTCACTAATTGAAGCTGTCCTGTGCATACTTGTCCCTGGCTTCAAATTCACAGGGTTAGCCCAAACTTAGCCCAGTACAACCCCAAGAACAATTGATTAACAACAATTAATACACAACAATTTAATCCTTCACGATGGGTCATTTTACTGAAGGATGACTTCATTTCCTACACCTAGGGGTTTTAGAACGACAATTTTCATGGAATTATAATAACATATATTTTCTCATTTGCCACCACATTCCAAGTCATCTTAATCCAGTACAAGTCGAGTATTGCGACAGCAATTCGCGACTTGTAGTGGATAAAAGCCAAGCGTAAATTCAGGCTTGAAAGGGTTAAGGTGTCGCTGTGAATGCAATGCAAAATGAGAGATTTACACATCAATACGGTAATAATTCAATCGACACTCCACTGTTTGACCTTAAGTTATCAAATTTGATATGACGACTAATGCATTGTCAGTGGCATATATCATGTATATATGGCGATACTTAGAGGTGCCAGTCACATTTAGTGGTGAACTCGATTGTCAGATTAAATTATTTAAACTGGAAAATTTAATATATAATATATATATTATACAATATTTATATACTTCTTCATACTTAATGCTCTGAATTGTACGGAAGTAAAGACAAAGGTCATTAATGTCAGATCAAAATGACAGCCAAAGGAGCATTATACTTGATTATTTTGCTGTTATCTGTCCGTGGAGCAAGTAAGTGCATAATATTATTGAATATTGGATTAAGGTAAAGTTCGAAATCTGTAAAAATGGAAATAGTAATATGTTCCGCGGTGTTTATAATGACATTTGTTGTCCTGCAAAATATTTTTATTTACTGTATCTTTCTGAAAATTATGAGTGCCCCTTAGCTTAAAGGTAATGTCAACTGTCAAAATTCGCATTACAAGGGTCCCCCAGAATGCACATAGTGGCCGTGGGTAGGCCAAGGCCCTATTCCATAATAATACTATCAAATCACAGTAAGTTCATATATGCCTAAGCGACATCAATGAGTTGATAATTCAAAGCCCTTGGTCCTGGCCCCTACTTGATCGTTGGCTTGCAAACAAACTGACTGTATTACTGCGGGGATGTTGAAACTGGCTGACTCCAAGCTTGTCTTGACACCTGGTAAATACAAAACATCTGTATGACCTTATATAATGTTGGACCAACGTCGAAGACGTTAGGCCGACGTTGTATAAATGTTATACAAATGTGTTGTGTTTGCTGGGCAAGAGGACTTTCTCTCAAACATTGTACATTTCTCCAATGTTGGTTCAATTTTGGGCCAGCGTCGCAGGCGATGGCCTAACATTAAAAAAGCATTGGGTGAGTGTCTCGTTGGGGTAGTATCAATAGACTTATAATCAGGTTATCATGGTTATAGCTATTCAGCTGAGTGCAATCAATATGTAGGCCTTCTGTTTATACCGATGGCCTATACACATGACCTACGCACGCCCATTCTGAAGGTGACTGCCTGCTTAATGAGTGGCTATTACTTTACGCGACAGATGAAAGCTCGAGTTTGGTATTATGCTCTACTTTTATCGAATGACTTCAAGGGTTCTTTATGGTGGTACGGTACCATAAGAATGGATCCCATTGGTTAATATGCTTCTTTTCGAATGTTTTGGTCAAGACATGTTGAACTTTCGTTTTAAGTTCCAATAAACAAGTCTGAATCTGAGTCTTAGCAATTGTGAAGAAGATCACTTCTTGTATTTAACTCTTCAATTGTTTAACAAAATTTATCAATTCATTAATTTTGACTAATTACGTGGTAACCAAAGTTAACGTAAGTGACTGGCCAAATCTTATATTGTTGGACACTGTGAACTTTGGAAAAACACAAAAAATAATCATTGTTTGATAAAATTGTTCTGAAGCCAAACTATATTGTGAACTATTTATTTATTCTGCAATAGTAAAAACAAACTTATTCCAGAAGAAGATTACCTTTATTTCGCTACAATAGGACATGTAATGAAATATATTTTCACCAATCTGAAAATATAAACTGCTATTCTTGTGTTTGCGTGGATGGATTCACTGGTTCCAAATAAGTGCTGTCATGTTGTTGTTTTTCTGAGCGTATAAAACATTAATTTTCTTAAAGTTCAAATCGCAAAAATCATGTATGTTGGTCTATGTATTCAGTTTATCCATGCTGAAGTTCAGAGTGCAATGCACCTGACCATGTTTTTTTCCAATGTCGCAGCAGTGGCACGAAATATTAAAAATATCTTTAAAACAATACAAAAAGACATGATTGGTGTATATATAGATATATTATCGCCTTTTATTCACTGACATAATAATTAAATAATAATAGGATGCGATTCTACAAACACTACCAATATATTAGCAGTAGTTCTGGTATGTTTTTATTTCCTGTAGGAATGCTGCAGAGACATGCGACGTGGGAGAAGGTGTCAGGAAATCGACTGACACCAGCAAATACAATCTTTGAGTCCGGTTCACTGGTATCACGCCTGAAGTGCAGCATTATATGCATTAACAATCCGGACTGCTACTTTTACGAAGTGACGCAGACGTATGACCAACTCAGGTGTCACTTGTTCCCACAAAACGCGTCATATAACCTCGTCGATGACCCAAATACTGACCACTACCGGCCAAAGGTAAGCTTTATTTAGAAGGATGTGCCACCCAAAAATGAAAAATATAGTCAGGGCCTCATCCTAACTACACTTGCTACTAAAGTACTAGTCCAGTAAGTTGTGCTAATGAGTAATAATCAGCTTGTCGTTATTAATACATAATTCAACACCACTAGTTTATATACAGCACAAGAGGTTGCTGTAATGTTCATTTGATGTTAGCATACCATTAGAGGAATATTGTTTCGACATCTTATATTTGCCTGAATATCAGAGGCATATACTACGAACCCATAGTTTCTAGAGTGATAATTTTTCATCACAAAAACTACAGCTAGACTGTTCGTTTTACAGCAAAAAGGTGCTTTAAAATCACACTATTTACCGTTCATTTTCCAAAGAGCACTCCCTGAACCCTCGACAGGAGCTGCCACCATCATCAATGATTTCTCAAATATTTAAATATACTCTTCATTTTATTTCTGGATCCATCACTGAATATCGCAATTACTCTGATGTAATAGAATTCAATCAATATGCATAGCACTTTAATTTGATTTATTGAAATTAGTATATTATATATAATATCTAATGTGATATTCTGATATGCTCTTTTGTTGAAAACATAGATCATTGAAAAAAGCTCGACGAATATGCAATACGAATGTAAGTGCTTGCAATCTTGGATCCATGGTACTGTTTAAATGCTGGGCCTGATATGATATTCGGATATGTTATCGGTTTTATAATGTGTATACAATGTCTATATTGAAAGTTGTATTATTTAATTATGACGCCCAGAGACCTATACTAGTAGTGGCGTAACTGGACAAATGTAAGAAATTTGAGACGACTGTTTGACATTTATGACGTTTTGACTTGCTTCGGCAAGCCTTGATCACATACTGATGTCTTGGCTGTGAAATAGCTCATACATCGGCAGAATGAACTTGTCGTAAATGGGTGGTAGCTGGTGGTCTTGGTCCCTGTTTATGGTTGGGCGTCGTTGGCGTATGTAGATGGCCTCCTTGACTTAACGTCCCTGTCAGTCTAGTTCTCTTTCTAGGACTTTGGTGTTGGTAAGTGATATACTATGGTTGGTGTTGAGACAGTGTTCATCTACTCCAGTGGGTCGGTCCAGCTTGGTGTGTTTCTTGAACCTGACCCCCAGGGGCTGCTTCAATTCACCTACTATGTATGTTTGGGATCATCGTTGCAGGTGATGTGGGGGATTGAGCCACATTGTTTTTTTCTTCATGATCTTATCCTTGGGATAAACAAGCATGCACCTCATGGCATTGGTCGGCTTGTGATACATGTTCACACCGTTCTATTTTAATATCCGGGCTAGGATGTCAGATGTGCCTTGTACATAGGGGAGGCCTTGCATCAAGTGTCTGCTGTTGGTGTACATGTTGTCGTTCTTCTCCACTTTGTGTGGTTTAGATGGGGACTAAAGGGGTCACTCTGGGTAGTTGTTAGCTCTAAGGGCATTACGAGCATGTTCTCTATCTGCTTGTTGGTCGTCAGGTGTAGTCACGTATAATTTGGCCCTGTCAAGACATCAGTATGTGATCAAGGCTTGCCGAAGCAAGTCGAAACGTCATAAGTTTCAAACAATCGTTCCTAAATTAGTACAATTTACTACTATCTTATCGATTCTTGGAACCACGAATAGCATATTTTCAACTTAGACAAATGTAGATTTCTGCTTTAAACAGCCAAGGATACCATGCTAGTAAATCTAAATTCTTGCTCTTTCACTCAGCAAATTGCCATAGTGTGTACACGTCTGGTCAAAGACAGAGTGGAGTGTACGACATGGAAACCTTCTCCCCTTACTGTGACCTGGACGATGGAGCTGTGAGATGGACGCGTATCATGATGCGCACTTCAGACACCGTGGATTTCTATAAAACCTGGTCAGAGTATGCAGCCGGCTTTGGGGACACAGATGCTGATCATTGGCTGGGACTGGACGCTATTCATAAGATGACCACAGAACAAAACATGAGACTCAGGGTGGAGATCACCCCCTTCGGTGAGGCCACTAAAATTGCAGATTACGCGAGTTTTGCTGTTGGACCAAGCACTGATAATTATCGACTGTCAAGTAAGCAATTCTCATGTGATATAGCAAGTGATTGTTAAAGGTAAAATGACAAATAATAAGATTGATAATTTGATAAAAGTGATAATTTTATATATTTTCATATTATATTTCATCATATAGTCTGTCGATATCATCAGTAAAGTAGATCATTAGCATAAGAAAAGCTGTATCAGTATCCGTTACATTACAATGTTATTCTTGTGGCCCAATATTTTATTTTCTACTTCAATTGGAATTTATATTCATTATCTTACTCCCACAGGTGTTATCGAACATGAGACTTGTACTGATAACTTCCTGTATTGACCAAAACATGTAAACAATTCGTTTTCCGGTTGCGAATTATTTACGTTATACTGACGCATTGTAATCTAAATATAATAATTATCAGTTAAACATGTGGGTGGTCGTGCGATAAAATGCATATGGCACTGCATTTTGGTCGATAAAGGCTGGGGTCGGTACTTGTCGCCGATACAGGCACTCGCCTTCGGCTCGGCCTGTATCTGGCGACGAAGTACCAATCGACAAAAAAGCAGTGCCATATGCATATCTCATCATCACTTTGACTGCTGAAAGCGTTCCTCGTAGAGTCATCAGTTGAGATTTATTTTATTAGAATAAGCAAATCAGCATGTGTCACCATTCTGCTTGTAGAGTCGACGCACACCAAATTATCGTTCTTACAGTGTTTTTTTCAGTAAATTATATTTGTTTTGTTGTGCAACAATGATTATTGCTCAACTCTTATTCCCAACTGATGAGTGTATGATTAAAGTAAGATTTCTTGGGATAATGATGCTGATCTAATGTTGGGTTGGGTTCAAAGATGGTGGACCAAACATCAAACCAAAAGTGTTTTTGTGATGACAGCAGCAGCGATTACTATTGGTGAAGGTCGGGGTATATAATATATAATATATAATTATGCAAAATAAAATAATTTCTTGTTATCAAAATAATTTACAGCCGAATTTATATGCTACTACAGGGCGATGGGTTAGTGATATATCCACGACATGCTCATGTAGCTCTTTATTTCACTCTTGTAGTTCTCTTTGCGCTGCCACTGCGTCTGTATTGACGTATTTGGACGCACTGAGCCTGCACTGATGATCGAAGTGGGATCGCAGGAAGATTTTTCTGAGATGTCACTGCACTTTGACAAAATGTTGAAGTCCACGAGCGCATAGTGGTTTTGTCAAGTTAAAAATAAAATTCTCGGATTTTTTGATTTTTTTTAACTTGACATGATCAGTCATGGGATTATTAGTGATCTGATTATTGACAAAATCATTCTTGGAGGATTTAAAGTAGCATCGTTGAAATATAGACGGTGTTGAATCATTCTAAGATGCTAAGGCATTATAGCTAACCGCTAAGATACAACATATTAAGCTTGATCAGAGATCGTGGAGATTTCGCTTATGTCTGGATCGGTCAATATCGTTCTGAATGCAATTTGTATGAATGCCTCATGCATACACATGTGTGCCTGTAATCACTCCATTTTCAGATAAATTACGCAGCTTCTGGCAAGTTTTTAGAAAGGTTATATAAAACTACCTTTGTTTGATATCAGCTTTGTTACTCTTTAACATGTTTAACAGCTGAGTGACCTATCACATAACACACTCTGAAGTAGCTAGTTGCCTGATACCAATTGAATAATACATGTGTTTTGAGGAGAAACAGATTCACTGGGGTACCCACACCTGATACAAATGAAGAATTATGTTGTGGACATCTTCTTTAAAAATGTAATAACAATGAACCCGTATCCGGAGGTATTATCAATATTTCTTGGTATGTACTCTGGTAGCATCAATGCGTCGGCCTTTTCATCCAAGGTCTTGCTGGCTGAACAGTCAGTCAATTTATGTTTCGGTTTCTTTTGAGACAATTGAAAAGGCTGAAAGTTTTTGCTTGATGCTGTTGCACAACTACCATCTGAAAAAGTCGTTGTATCTCCACAAATTCTTGTCTGAGCATATAATCTCCATTTGTGTCTGGTCAGGTATATTTGACATTGACGAATGTTTTAACCCTTTGACTTCCAGGCCGGGGTGCATGCCAGGATCCAGATATACTAGTGTAGAAGTTCTATTTTTCGTCATTTGAAGCTGGAATTGCTAACGCAATTTCCAGCTTCAAATGACGAAAAATACATAAATGTAGTATATATTTGACGAAAATTTGTGTCATTTTATGGTTACGTTCATTGACGAATGACGACGGAAATTTCCGTCATGTATGGTAGTGAAAAGGTTAATATCATAACTTGAATGATAGAGGAGCGTCATTATTTCTTCACTTTTATTTTTTGACTTTCCCTAGGGTGGTGGATATTTTACTTTTTGTATTGTTTGGCTGGATGACTGCTTATAAATATGCGGTCTATTAGATAATAATACAGTAAAGGTCCAGGTACATTCTGTATCTAAAACAATATCGGTAAAGACGTCTCACGTTTCCAGTAAAATTCAAACAGTTTACTCTGCAAGTCTATGTTGACGATATGCAGCTCGACTACACTCATGATGTATATCTTTCGATGCCTATTAGTATTGTTGTGTTAACAGACACAGACGATTGAACACAATGGATACGAAGCCAGGCCTAATATGTGTGTACTAGTATTTGATAAAAATGTATATTGGCCTTGTAATGTGTTTACTGAAGGATAATTCAGGAGTTCCCTATTTTTTTTATTATTCCTCCCAAGCACAGCGAATATTTGTATATGATATGTAGACTTTATGATCTGAGCGACACTTCCTTTGATAACGTATTCGGTGAACACTCTTCATCATATGTATTCATCATTTCCCATAGTGGGCTTATTTAGCAAATGATATTGACTAAAAAGGCAATGCCAGCTAGTCTGCTCTGTGTATATATGTTGTTATCATTTTTTTTTTCCTACCTTTCACGCCAGAGTTCGGGGTTCGGTTCCCGGTCTCGGCGGTTTGAAAGAAACAAAAAATGGTTCTTCCCCATCCACGTGTGAAAGTCAGTATTGTGGGGAGCCTCCGTGACCGAGAGGTAGCGTGCTCGGCCTCAGACCGCCAGGGCACGAATTTCGAATCCTGTATCTGGAGGACAGTGTCATCTCAATCATCTCACCATTCTCAGGAGGTTCTCCTGGCCCAGGTTAGCCTACATATGCACAAAGGTGGCCTAAATCCCGATTCATTTCATTTCATTTCTTTTTCCTAGTTTGAGCCGTTTGACTAGAATTAAAGTGCTACACGGGGTAATTGAAAAAAACAAATGCTTACAATGCAAAGCAACACCATACTGAATAATAAATGTTTCTCTCATATAGAATATAACCGAGTTTCCCGCTGGCCTACTATAATGACGGTAATCAACTCTAAGGTCAAATTATAACGTTATGTAATGCTTGCTACGACATACTATTAATTTTAATGTATACCATGAGTTACACTGATAATTTTGCTGTGCTACATGGTTATTCAACAATTTAAAAAATCAGGGAATGCACGCCCCTATCAGTTTGGAGTACCATTTTCTTTGTATGCCATTGTCCACACTGATCATTTATAGATGCATCATGGTTCATCAAATATATAAACAACCGAATAAAAAAAGGTGCTGAATTGGTACTTCACATGTCGTCATGTATATTTGCGAAAAATGGGGTGAAATATGTTTTTTAAATTGGCACCAACGTATTTTATTGTTCAGTGGGTCTCTCTAAATGAGAAAAATAATGGAGCAACAAATCATATAATTTGCTAACCTTTCAAACACATGTCCCTGTACTGCAAGGCTGAGAGGAAATGTTACCCGCTGGCTGCGGCCCGCATACTCGCGCAGGGCGGGCAGCGTGTGCAAGTATGTACTGGCTACAAAAACTCACGCTTTACTCATTCCGCCACTATGTTAAAGTCATTGCATCTAAGTTAAATTCTGCACCCACTTTAAAATGCGCACATTTTTGTCCGCTGCTTGACTTTTAAGCAACCAGATTGCCTAAACCACTTAAACCACTTAAACCACTTGTTTCTTCAAAACAAGTCCGGTCTTCTGACACCAACAATGTTTTGCTCTCCAAATGAAAACAGAGACCAGCTGCTCAGGAGCATCTTCCGTTACAGCTCCTACTCCCCGGAATTGTAGCCATAATAACATCAACAGCAATTATTACTATTAGAAAATTAATATAGACACTTTTATGTGATCAAGCTGTTCAACTGGTTCCTTTGCTGCCTGGCTCCCAGTTGACAATAATGCCTTGACTCGGACACTTTAAAAACCAACATGCGCTATTAATGTGCTTTCGTTGAAATTGATTGATTGATATGATGCTTATTTTGTTTTCAGTCAGTGGTTATTCTGGAACTGCTGGGGATGGTTTTGGTTTGGAGTTCCCAGTAGCTCATTATAACCTGAACAACATGATGTTCTCCACAAAGGATAATGATAACGACCTATATGGCACTGGATGTGCTGAGCTGTATGTAGGCGCCTGGTGGTACAAGAATTGTGGTTATGCTAACTTAAACAGTGCATTTGCCACGGGAACGAATGGGATGCCACTTGCCCGACCCAATTCAATGTATGCACTGGATGCACGCTACGAATCCAGATCCTCACAGCCGTGCCATCATGAAGATTGCCCCAATTACTACCTGAACAGGAATATTAGGTGCAGCAGGTTCATATGAGCGCACAATAAGTTAATTGCAAGCAAAATCATTGCAAGGAGTATTTCCAACTGTATTAAGAAAGGCCAAAGTCATACCAATATTCAAAGGTGGAGATCCTTCCCAGCTGTCTAACTACAGACCTGTGTCTGTTCTTCCATGTTTTTTCAGAAATTCTAGAGCGGTTAATGTATAGCAGATTATTATCTTTTGTAAAGAAACATTCATTATTGTATAAATAATTATTTGGTTTCCGTGAAGGTTACTCAACGAATTTTGCAATGATAACTTTAATTGATAAAATATCTTCATTGTTTATATATATTTTTGCACATACTTACTTATTTTGCACTCATTTCGATTGTAGTAATTAATTTTGCGTGGTTAATGCTAGGACACAATAATCCTATAATTTTATGTTCATTTTCTCACAATGATACTTTATGTTGGTCATGCATGTCATGTGTGTATTGTTATGTGTCAATAAACATGATACATTATTCTATTCTATTTTATTCTATTCTAAACGTTATATTCGCGTTATCATTACTAAATGATATTAAGAGATCCTCACTTCAGCACTAGACTAAACCGACTAACCTGATTTGCTGGCTCACCTACAAGCACGAGGACATTGATTCATTGCTGGTTTAATGCTGTGCCATCGTCGCAGACGGTGTGTCTTCATTAAACCAACATTGGTCCGACGTCTCGTGTTTGATGGTCAGCTGCGCTGGGGCGACACCTGCAGCTCTTGGCAAATATCCACCCAACATTGGGTATCAATGATTGCATGCATATGGTGTATAGATGTATGTAAGACATAACAGGACATCCTCTGACTTAAAGTTAAGCCGTAATGGTATGTCAACTGCAGATAATGGTAGAAATGCATTTCAATTTAATTTTATTAAAATTACTTCTATAGCGCCGGAGGACTGAACACGGAGGTGTGGCAATCCGTATCAGTCAAGATGAATGTTATTATAGCTAAGAGTCCAATCCGGAAGCAACTTCGTACTTTTATGTATTTCAGGGTTTCTGATAAAATGTTATTTAATGTTTATATGTAAATTTTATCAACTTTATTTTCACTTGTATTATTCCCTTTGTTATTATTTTATTCTAGTTTCCATTGCGAATTCAATGATAAAAAATGTAGGCCTGAGTTTGATTGTTAACCCTTTCAGGTCTGACTTAACCATTGTCATCTTCATCCACTACAAGCCGCGAATTGCTGTCGCAATTCTCGACTTGTAGTGGATGAAGATGATTTAAGGAGGGTAAAAAATTAAAGAAAATTGCCATGTATTGATAAACCAGTTTCATGGAAATATTTATTCTAAAAACCCTAATTGTAGGAAAATCAGTCTGTTTTCAGGGATTTAAAATGATGCCTTAATGCATCGTGAGGGCTTAAAGGGTTTAGTTCTCTATTAAAGTGATCATTAGTGATGTGGCTCTGGGAGTATATTGCATTATAACTGGACCTCCTTACCTGATTAGTGTGTGGGATCCAGGCAGGGTATACAGATGTTCTTACACGCAAGCATGTATAAAGCATCATTGATTATGCCCCAGTGGCCAGTTTATTGGCCACACGGGGCGTTAATTTCACAAGTTTACAACACTCGACCTACTACTAAATACGGATGTACAGACAGCTTTTCTGGTGATAGTGTAATAGTATATAAGTAATAAAGTGCAAATATTTGATAAACGCATGTATATAACCTGATAACCTAACATGATGTTAACTTGTTATTCCGTGCTAAATAAAACTATTACCAGTAATTACCATTCTCTAACATCCTGAATGTCTTTACAACGTTAATAATGCTGTTGGGTCAAACTTGTAAACTGCAATCTTCTTGGGTGGTACCCTGAACCCTTCGAGAAAATTAAAAAAAATCATTGTTTGACGCCTAAATTTGTTTAGCCAAACAAAGTATTATTGGACCCCTTTTATTATACTAGCCATTATACTGGCCACACAAACCCGGACAGTAGCCACACAAGTACGGACAGTAGTCACACAAGCACGGATAATATGCTGTGTTCTTATTGGATGCTAAACAAATATACTGGGATTATAAGTTGATTAAGAAAACATCATTTGTAATCAGCCTATTCATTGCATCGAAAATTGTGTACAGTAGAACCTCGTTAAACGGACCACCCTAGGGACGTAACAAAAGTGGTCCCATTAGCGAGGTGGTCTTCTAAGTGAAATTGTACATTATACCTTATAATATTTGAAAATTCCCATGCTTTAAGTACAGTATGTGTACCACTAACTACGTATATATGAGATAAAGCAAACACAAAACAGACACATGCAATAATAAATATTTTTATTCAATTAGCAATAAAATAATTAGGAAAATAAACATTTATTTTACTTTCATTGAAGTTTGTCGCAGTTTGTATGCTGCCTCTTACAGCAGCAACACGCAAACTATCTTGAGCAGTCATCAACTTTTCAACGGTATTGTTTTTTCAGAACAAAACTCTGGAATAGAACCTATTTATTATGGAGCATCTAAATATGGTTAAGGAATAGAAGACAGATATCGTTGGTCATCATATTCTTCATATAATCTGCTAATTATCGCTGACTGTGAGTGTGACTTGCATCTATGAGATTTATTTTTTCTTTGGGCGTGAGCTTAGTACGTCCAGCTTTTGCCATATTGATGCACAGCGTTGACTTACTAAATTCAGATCACCTTTTTATATCTTGTAGGCTGTTGTTCTGTTCATTCTGTTAGACATCGAACAGAAAAGAACATTAAAAATACTATTCCAGAGGCGATCACTAAATAAAGGCCGACAGTTCTGTTGGTAAAAAAGTTGTGTTCATCGGTGATTCTTGACGCTTCTGTGATGTCACTAAACAAGCTAATTGTGACTGGGGTCAGTTCAACACTGTACTATGACGTGTGATGTTAACCCAATGTTTGCTTTATGCTGGCCAACCGTCTGATATGCCAGCCCAACATTAAACCAACACTGGTTCAATGTCCCCTATTTGCCGGGTTATCCCTTTAATTGATCAGAGCAGACCCTGAGAATGCTATGGCCTTGTAAATGTGGCGTATCACATGATAAATCATACGCGTCTCTAAGTTACGAATACAAATCAGTTTATTTGTATTGGTCATGTACAGATCAGTAATACAAAAAAATAATATAAAATGATTATTGCAACCCCGAGATTTAATAATAGTACAGATACAGAATTATAATTACATGTGGGTCTATCGCGTGCACAACAAATATTATATCGTTGATATGTTGAGCTCTGAGGGTCAAATTACCGGCGGAAGAGACAATAGTGTTGCTACTTCCGATTAATCATATTACAATTTTACTTAGTAGCTATTTGTGATTCAATTTTCTCAAATAGTTACAATAAGAACGGTATACAATAAATTATCTTACAAATATATTGAATACAGTATCGTTATCAGCCTTATTTTATTACAAACTACCAATAGATTAAAATTATCATGAAATAAGATTCATTCTGAGCAATCAGACGGTTGTCGCTTGTGTTCAAGCAAGGGTGAAGGCCATGGCAATTTTAATGCCTCACCAAGACTGCCAGATAAATATCACGGTGCAGGGCGTTCAGCTCACAAGGACCATAGACGTTACAAGGTATTATCCAGATAATCATTGTTTGTCGTTTGTGGGGCGCGACTTTGTTAATGCTCTGTTAGTGATCCAAAAGGCTTAAAAACTTGGCCTTTGATGTCCCAGGTGGTCCGCTTAGCGAGGTTCGAGGCTGGTTTTGTGAAAAAAGTGGTCCCAGTATCCAATAGCAGGGGGGGGGGGGGGGGGGTGTTCCGCTAAGGGACATTGCGTCAATGGGAAAAACTTTGGGACTGGACAAAAGTGGTCCGAGACGCCAGGTGGTCCGCTTATTGAGGTGGTCAAGGACGGAGGCTATATGTACATTAATATATCCAAATGCCACACAAAAATACATTCACTATATACACAGTTAACTAAAATGGTGCTTACAAAAATGCATCTGTTTTTTACACTCTTCTCCATTATACTAGCAGCACAAGCCTGGACAGTTGCCACACAAGTACTGATAATAACCACGCAAGCACGGACACTATGCTGTATTCTAATTAGATGCTAAACAACCAATGACATTCCACTGATTTGTTTACAACCGTGTGTAGGTTCCATCCGTGTGTTTCTATATTTTGCCTGCAACTAGATGGATCCACCATCTAAAGCTGTCCATGAGTAGAGACACGATTTTGGACATAATATAGACAGTTTTGAGTGTCCGTGACTTGTGTGTACATTTTGAATGGACACTTGAAAAGGACACACAAGATTACTTGTAACAGATAAAGATATATTTGCTCCTGTGTCTAGACACACAAGTGAAAATAGACACACCAGTATTATATGTACCCACAAAAAGTGACACAAGTATGGTTCCGCAAACACAGACAGACAGACAGACAGACAGACAGACAGACAGACAGACATACAGACAGACAGACAGACAGACAGACAGACAGACAGACAGACAGACAGACAGACAGACAGACAGACAGACAGACAGACAGACAGACAGACAGACAGACAGACAGACAGACAGACAGACAGACTTACATATATTTTATTGGCTAAAAGAAAAGTCATTACAGTCTTATTTGTCATAAAAAAAAGATAAAATAGATGTCTGTGTATAAGATGATTAATTTGCTAAAATCAAGTGACAAACTGACATCTCAAGCTGATTATTGATCTAAACAATTAATAATTTTTTGATTTTTTTCTGTCAATAATCGTTTTCAATTCGTTTTTCTAGCCGATTAAATCACAGTTATTGGGAATTAAATGTCACGATTTCCATATGTTTGGTTTCAAATTAAACAAATATCAGAAATTTTCTGCCACTGTCATCTTCAAGTGGGTACAAATTCAAATTATTAAATTCAGCAGGATAAGGCTTAATAATTTATTATTGAAAAATGATTAGCTACTTTTCTTTGGTTCACATCCATAGAAAATAATCTAACATGTTTAATGCCCTTATCAATTCATTATACCTGCATATATTACTTACGCATACAAGGTATGAATTGAATTACGTCCGACCAGCTAGATCCCCTTTATAAACAGATTACTGTAACATATTTTTCCCTGTGTTTGGAAGGGTGTAGAAGCAGAAATCCATATTTTATGAAGTGCAAAACAACTAGAAAAAATAAACGCAATTTTATTGAAGTTTCGTTTGAACGGAAACAGGCTTAAAAACGTATATTTATAAGTTCCTAGCAACACAAAGGTTAACCATGCTATGCCATGTGATACATTGATGCGACCAGCGGGCTTTGCGTGTTAATATCAGTGTACATGGTGTTGATCGGGATATTCAGATAATGATGATGACTTTTCTGGGCTATGATTTGACAGATAATCATATGATCGATATAATATACTGCTTATATATAAGTCATCACTCATAATTCAGTGTTGTTATAATTGAAATTCACAAAATTTGAGTGGAAAGGAGAAGCAAACATAGGTCAATATAGTTCATTATATTATTAATTTGTATTATTCATAATGATAATTCATACACTTTTTTTAGGGATACTATTTTGCGATATTATTCACCTGTTCACTTAAACTAATAAGATTATTGTATCAACTTCACGCTGTTAAAAAGTTGTATATTATTGTCTGCCTGCCTATATTTTCTGCTTTCATTTTCCAGATACACATACCATGGCTGGCTACAAATTGTATTATTTCACCCGCATGGGTCGAGCAGAATATGTTCGTTATATATTTGCTTATGCTGGAGTAAAATATGATGACATACGTATTGAACCTGGAAAGCAAGGAGAATGGGCTGAATTAAAACCCAGTGAGATCAAACTTGTGTTCCGAAAAATATTGATTATCGTACTAAATTATTTTTCATTAGCACATCAAGTAATACATCTACATGTGAAATATCAGGTTAATTTGCGAGAATAAAAAGTTTATAGAAGTGTATAGCTTGTTTATGTCTCAAGTTGATTATGAATATGCATAATTCATATGATCCTTGGGGTCGCAATAATGTAACACAACTTGATCTATTTCATATTTAAATTTTGTTTTGATAAAGTTCATAGCATGTTGATAATGTGTTGTTTTAAAGCTGAGGGTGATAATAAAGGTGAGTAATGATAAAATTATAGATAGAGCGCGGGGTGATAATCAGACAAATTATGCTGCATAAATATATAACACATATTTGCCGCATACAGAGATGCCATTTGGACAGCTGCCAGCTCTGGAAATAGACGGCAGATTATATTGTCAAAGTTACGCCATCTGCCGATACCTGGCTCATACATTTGGTAAGTGGAGGATAATATAACATAATCAAATATATCTCAAAATGAATGAAGCATGATTATGGAATGTACCTTAATATGTTTATATCTCAAAAGTATGCAAACATTTAAATTTCAAGCTCAACACTTATAAAATCAAATGAATATTTTAGTGATTATCAAAATAGCCAGAAGTGGGAGTTATATCATGAATATAGTTTATTTAGATATTAAACTGTCTTTATATGACACGTATTTTGTTTGTTTACAGGACTTATGGGCAGTACTCGTGAAGAGAGTCTGAAAGTTGACATGATTGTAGACTGCCAGGGAGATTGTTACAACAAATTCCAAGGAGTTTACTGTGAAAAAGACTCGCATAGAAAGGTAGGGCATAACAGTTAAATATGAATTTAGACTACAACCAATAAAATACTGACTCGACCGCTCACATGACGAGATCAGCTAACCATGGCTGTCATTCAGTTGTTATTCAAATAAGTGTGCTAAAAGTTGTAATAAACTGTGAAAATTGTGAATTAAAAGTAAGACATAAATGCCTCCACTTGTAACGTGCATTCTTTGACCGGACATAAGGCTCAATGAGTGAGTGAGTGAGCGAGTGAGTGAGTGAGTGAGTGAGTGAGTGAGTGAGTGAGTGAGTGAGTGAGTGAGTGAGTGCGTGAGTGAGTGAGTGAGTGAGTGAGTGAGTGAGTGAGTGAGTGAGTGAGTGAGTGAGTGAGTGAGTGAGTGAGTGAGTGAGTGAGTGAGTGAGTGAGTGAGTGAGTGAGTGAGTGAGTGAGTGAGTGAGTGAGTGAGTGAGTGAGTGAGTGAGTGAGTGAGTGAGTGAGTGAGTGAGTGAGTGAGTGAGTGAGTGAGTGAGTGAGTGAGTGAGTGAGTGAGTGAGTGAGTGAGTGAGTGAGTGAGTGAGTGAGTGAGTGAGTGAGTGAGTGAGTGAGTGAGTGAGTGAGTGAGTGAGTGAGTGAATATTACAATACGTCGCTTTCTGTACAATCATGGAAATATAAGCTGCGTGTATTGCCAGAAAGACAGTTTTCATTATAATATTCTATGAAACGCAGTGCAGTCACTCGGTGAGAACAAGGATATATAACACCCCTTCCCCATATTTCATTCCGTGAAACGCAGTGACGTCACTCGGTGAAAAAAAGGTTATATAAGAACCCTCCACCATACTTTATTGTATTAGCCAGCTCCGTGAAAACAAAGGAGGTCGAGGTCATTGAGTTTCACAGAATTATTATAATAAATCTCACAATATTACTGGTCATCAATAAAACAGGGAGAAAATAATATAGACAAGTTAAACGTCGGTCGATAAGCCAAAACTACATTAGCCGTATGGTACATTAAGGAGTTTCCTTGTTATATTGTTTTAAATAATTTACCATGTTTACTTAATTGTTCAGTTATGTCTTTTCAAAAACCCTCACAGTCACTAATGACGAAGATATATACAGAAAAATATGAGCCGTTTGTGCTGAATAAATTTGAGTCTCTGTTGAAGGAGAATGGTGGAGGAGAAGGATACTTTGTGGGTGATAGTGTGAGTATATATATAGTACAGTAGGAATGAATGGGTGAATAAATGAACGAATAAATTGATACATGATTGATTGATTGATTGATTGATTGATTGATTGATTGATTGATTGATTGATTGATTAATTGATTGATTGATTGATAAATTGCTTGATTTCTTGTTTGCTTGATTGATTGATTGATTGATTGATTGATTGATTGATTGATTGATTGATTGATTGATTGATTGATTGATTGATTGATTGATTGATTGATTGATTGATTGATTGATTGATTGATTGATTGATTGATTGGCCCAAGAGAGTTCCGCGTGGATGATGAAGTGAAACAGATCACACTCACCTCCACACATACGGTATACAAACCTTACTGAGGTATAGAACGCTACCCACTGGTGAGGAAGTCTCACAACATTATTGAATCCTTAGAAGTAGGAAGAAACCTGAAAACTTTGGTGGTAAAGCATGAAATGTGGTGTGTGATGCGGTAGTTTTAACCACTAAACTGTGGTTAGACTTTACGTACAGCATAGTGACGCACAGAGGCTGCTGGATAGACCACACAAGATTTTCAATCTCACTTTTACACTGATGTCGCTATTATAAACGATTATACCAACGTTTGGAAAGGGGGACATTTCTGTTTGGGTATTTATATGTATTATATATTTTAAATATGGCAAACATCTTCATAGTATATCCACTGTTTTTTATTTTCAGATTACATTTGCTGATCTGGCGTTTCACTACTGTTTCTCTTTGCCAAAATCTGTGATGGGCATTAATACACCTTGGAATAACTACCCTAAACTCAAGGTTCTGATGGATAAGATTGGAAATGATCCAAAAATTAAAGCATGGATAGAGAGACGGCCTAAGAGTGTAATGTAGTCATGAGAAAAAACATTTCACCATGTATATATACACTGAGGGTCGATTGTGGTCGTTGTAACGTAGAAAAACACGTTCAACGTCTGTGGATGTCATATTCTAACGTGTAAGGTCGATCCCCGCATTGAAAGAGGATAACATTTATAATGTAGACCCATAACATAAGTATTCAAAAGAAGCGAGAAGAGTAAACTGAGACATTTATAATGATTTCAAATTGACAAAAACACCTATGGTTTATAAATATCTCGGCGCTGCAGGGGCTAAGGCTGCATCTAGACACATGACTCCTTATCCTGTTGGTCACGACTAGTGTTTTGAATCTGTTTTATTGGTCGACCAAATAACTGGTTTTGGGAATGAAATGTATGTCTAAATATCAAGATTTGCAAGTGTGTGTGCTCAAATTAAACAAATATGAGTAATTTTCTACCACTTGAGATCGTGGGTCGCGGTAGCGAGACACAACTTCAAGTGAGTGAAATTTTTTGAAAAAATTGACTAAGCAGGACAATGAATAAGAGTATCATGTGTCCATATTAAACATCCTAGTCAGATCACCTTCACATCATGCACTGTATCTGGACACAGGGTTTCATATTTCTTTTGTTTATGGCGGTTTCTTTAATATTATGAATTCAAAGCAAAGTGAACATTTTATGCTCCCACAGGCATCGATTCAAAACATAACATATCATATAAGTGAATTGTTTTTATAAACACCACTTCAAACACCATTCAGCCAAATGATTTAACAATAATTGTATTTGTCTTCATTGCCGCAACAATGTCGTCAGCATATCATAAAAACGCTAGCGAAAAATTGTCTCGATACCATAAAAAAACCCTGTTCGAAATCTGTGATTAAGTTATATAGGATAATGTTAACTAAGGTGGGAGATAATGTATCCTTGCCTGACTCATACACATTATTATCTAACTCAAATATAACAGCTTATATATTTCTTCAAGAATATATGATGACACATCGATATAAATATACATTAGATACGTGCACACTTAATTAGTTGCAAATTTTAAAAAGTGATTGTAAATTATTCAATAAATGCTTATATTTACTTATATATATAACATTTGAAACAGGTTTTATCACTCTTGTGGAGACGTCATGACACCTGACTGATTGAAAAGAAAAGGATGATCCGTCTTAACCCTTTGACTTCCAGGCCGGGGTGCATGCCAGGATCCAGATATACTGGTGTAGGAGTTCTATTTTTCGTCATTTGAAGCTGGAATTGCTAACGCAATTTCCAGCTTCAAATGACGAAAAATACATAAATGTAGTATATATTTGACGAACATTTGTGTCATTTTATGGTTACGTTCATTGACGAATGACGACGGAAATTTCCGTCATGTATGGTAGTGAAAAGGTTAAATACTATGTGCTCATACAATACTAAACTGTACAACTGCACTTACGTGGCAGCAGTTGCTCCAGTGCCTTTCTCATTAATATCCACTAAAGCTTTATGGAATACCTCGTACACAAAGAGGCTCCTTGTTCCGTCCGTACTAGAAAGATCTACCGTAGTTTCAATAAAATGATCAGCCATTCCCAAATTTGTGAAGAGAGGTTTTAACTTAAATTCTTTTTTTATTCTGAACTTTGGAAGATGAACTTTTACCTCTGCTTCCATGCTGCTTTGCATTTTTTTCCGAGCATTTTAAGGTCAAGTTGTTTCTCTAATTCGGGCATACCATCAACCTCATCAGGAAGTGCCACCAACAGACTCATATCGCCAGAGGTATATTGGAATTCCACGAAGTTATAGAGCTCATAACGAATGGGACGTAGGCCTAACTCGTAGTCCTTCATCATAAAATCCATCTCTAGTTCTCTCCCCGTATTTAACTTAAACGGACCTTTATGTGTCAAGGAAGGGTCAAACTTCTCTTGCCAATTTCCTTTAAAAAATATAGCGTTCACTACGATAAGTTTGACCAAGTCATTAATCTAATCAGAATATATTGAGCAAGGTTGCACAGTCTTTGTTAGTGTTTCTCTTCGGATTAACTTGTATGGTATGTATATTTCTTTAAATTATTTTATATCATTTAAAACTTGTACATATATTTATACCACTTTCTATTTTATCACATTATACACTGCATCCTAATTATAATGTGGTGTTCATGTTAATGACGCATAGGTCTACTTAGATTTCCCGGTGTAAATATATATCTAAATATATTTATATGAGACGATTCCGGAATTTTTTTTTCTATCTATCATTCGGTTTTATTGTATTGAAGGACAACAGTTACTGAATTTTAACTCTTTACACATTTTTTAAATCTTAAGAAGGACAACATAATTTTTGTGGCAATCTACCCCCACACACACAAGAAATACCCCATGAGTTCTCAATGCAATATTTTTTTCAATATATTTTTTTTAATTTGGGCCTTCCATCACCCACCCCCTAAGAAAAATGCGGACTGGTCCCCAGCTTCGATTTGAGCTCAAAATAAAAGAGATCTGTTTTCACTGCTGTATTGAAGTACAACTGGATTTTATCTAATGAAACATTTTTTTATGTAAAAAATCAAATTCGAACACTTCTGAGATACACAAAAAACTACTTCCTTGAAGCTAGAACAGTTTTACTAGTATACCCTATAAGAATTATCAACTATAGGGGCATGTGCAAATCTGGAGAGAGTTCTGAATTTTTACAACACTTACTGGCACACATCGTCATAGATTAACATCAGGGGGATTCCGTGACTCGAGCTCGTGTCCAGAGTTTCCACTCCTTCCGTATAACCTTCTCAGTATATTGTAACGCCGCAAACAAACACATTGTGCTTTCAACTAGGTCATATTGTTTTTGAAAAAGATAACCATGATAACGTTGCTGTTACTTTAGAGAAAAATTTGAATGTGATGCATTTCAACATACCAAAATGAAAATGCATGTCGATATGTCGTAAAGTAAAAATATATTTCGACTAGTTCATTGATAATAACATCGTATCCAGAGTAGCTAGTTTTGACTGTTTAGAATGTAAAAAACTGTTTCATCAAAAGCCCATGCTATATCAAATAGTGCATATATAATTATTATATTATATGACCAAAAAGTAAATAAAATATTGTCCGGCGGCCATTTTGTTTAAGAAATTTAAAAATAACCAGTTGCATACTCGATGACTTAGGTACACCAACCCTTGGGCCATTGTGAGCTAATTTGATATATTTCGGTAAATGGCGATGTATATTTTTTAAAGATTATCGTTTGGACGGGCGAATTTTCTTTGGTTGATTTTCGAAATTTAATGGCATCTTCAGTACTGTCTCTGGCATCTCTATTTTATATTTTTATTCAATTGGATAAACGATGCAGGATATTTAGTGTTTACAAGATTTTTGGCTGCCATCTTGGAAACGTAAATTATCTTGGAAGAGAGCCAAAAGTATCATGTTGAAAATATTAAACAGGCTATATAGGCCATATGTTATATACTTTACAAAATTATTTGAAAAAATATAACGCAATGTAGTTTTTTTCATGCTTGATAGTATTGATCAAAATACCCCTTGGACTTAAAATGTGCTATAACTATTTAGTGATACCACAATTTTTTCTTACATCAGGTCAGAAATTGTTCGAAACGTGTCCCTTAAAATTTTACAATTGACAAACAAATGTGTGATGGGGGGTAAACGATTTTTTTTCACTTGGCTCCTAGACTATCAATAAGGCTTAGAAAGCAACATTTGAACAACTTGCCTGCTATGGAAACAATTGATAGAGCAACACAAGAGAGCGAAAATCGATTACCATATGTAAATTAAATCAGACTACAGCCAAATCTCCACAGGAGTGCTTCAAGATTCAATCCTGTGACAATTATTATTTTTAATTTACTAAAAGGACATTCCCCTCTGTAGTAAAATATTTAAATGTATTATCTACGCAGACGACACTATTCTGATATCTAACCTTAGTGAACAGAGATAAAAAGTTAAATGCTGAGCTGTCAAAGATATATATGTGGTTTCAACTAAAACAAACTCTCACTAAACACAACCAAATCAAAATAACATTGGTTCTCGTCTACAGTGATATTAAAAAGCACTGTAAAGCTTAATATCAAAATTGTATAATTATCAAAAGTGCTTATGGTTGTATAATGTAGGTTTTATGATTTCAAATTGTGTAAAATATTTTGAATCAATGTGTACGCAAATTGAACAGCACACCAGCGACCACAGCGTGCTGAAGAATTGTTTTACTTTGATGTACCTATTGACCATTAGGCATCCAAACCCGGAACATGTGGTGCGTATTCAGCGGCAGTTTCAATGTCAGCTGATCCAGACGCTGTACCACAGTACGACGGCAGCACAACATTAAAAATGGGGAAGAAACATTTTTGTTTCTTTCAAACCGCCGAGACCGGGAAACGAACCCCGAACACTAGCGTGAAAGGCAGCGGTGCTAACCACTACCCTAGGGCCCCCGCCCATTTGTACATTGAAACTACAAGAAGGCTACGAAATGTATCATTTTCTGGCTTGATTTGGCTTTATTCAATGTCGCTGGTTTTCTGGGGAGGAAATGAAATGAATCGGGCTTTAGGCCACCTTTGGGCACATATAGGCTAAACTGGGCCAGGAGAACCTCCTGAGGATGGTGAGATGATTGAGATGACACTGTCCTCCAGACACAGGATTCGAAATTCGAGCCTTGGCGGTCTGAGGCCGAGCACGCTACCTCTTGGTCACGGAGGCTCCCCACAATACTGACTTTCACACGTGGATGGGGAAGAAACATTTTTTGTTTCTTTCAAACCGCCGAGACCGGGAACCGAACCCCGAACTCTAGCGTGAAAGGCAGCGGTGCTGACCACTACCCTAGGGCCCCCGCCATCAAGGCTTGATTTGGCTTTATTCAATGTCGCTGGTTTTCTGGGGAGGAGGGTGGCTAGTAGGCAGGGTTTTCACAGTTCTTGTTTGAACCGCAGAGAGTGTAATCCATCATGTGAATCCCTTTTGATGCTTTAATCAGGGTATGCCGTTTATTTAAAATTCTATTATTTTTTCCTTAATATCATGTAAAGAGTGGTCATCACTCAGTAATGATATTAAACATGTATAATTTGGCTCGTTCATCATATAAATATAATTTCGGCCTATTATGTTTATATTTTGTGTTAGCTGACCAATGACCTATTTGACCAACTAATAAAAAAACGCTGGCAATCAAGGGTCAATTTAGGGGTGGGAAGGTACCAGTATTATAACACAAGCCACCATCATGTTCTTCTAATGTTACATTACAGTCTACGACGCTTGGTCGACAATATTCATATTTTATTGCTGGTAATTCTGTGAAACTCAATGACCTCGACCTCCTTTGTTTTCACCGAGCTGGCTAATACAATGAAGTATGGAGGAGGGTTCTTATATAACCTTGTTTTCACCGAGTGACGTCACTGCGCTACATAGAATATAGTAAGAGATAAATACATTCCTTGTAATTATGATATAAATGCAAGGCCCTCAACACGCAGACAGTAAGCATGGCAAGATGGATATGCATGTGACTGGGGTAGTGCAGCAAACATTGAGAGACGTGGATTTGGTGTACGTTGCGATACATGTTGGCTGCACTGTATTTACGCTCCCCAAGAGGCTAAATTCTGGTAGGAAGTCCCTCGACCGAGTTGTAAACAAACCTATGTATTTGGTTGATTATGTCATGTGTCGAGCAGACATACACATTTAGATGTCCAGCTCTATATATCATTTTGTCAAATCCACGCTATCAGTTACCACCATGACTCTGTATGAGAGGAAAGCTTCCACTCACCATCACTTGATTTTTTGGAGTCACCACAATAACACAACAGATGTGATTTGTTCACATGTCTTATAAAATGATAGCGTTGCGGATCACTGTGACAATACCGCTGGGCAAAGCACATCAACCGTCGGGGCAATAGTTATTGCTGTCACAGATTTCTGATTGTGATCATTACACAACACTTGATTCAGCAGATCTACCCCCCCCCCCCCCCCCCACGGTCCACAATGGAAACACATAAAATACACCAATTCAACTTTTATTGGATAGAAAAATAAAATACTTTAAATCGATATTATTATTAACATCAACATGATTTTTAATTGGTTACTTAATCAGATTAATTGATTCGGTTACGATTTATATTTATTGAGAATTTCTTCACAAGGTTCACATTTTCAAACACACCATGCTATTTTTTTTGTTTTCATTCCATCATTATATTTGTAACAAGTCAGCCACATCGCAAAATATTCATTTGTTGTAGATACGTGTATTATGTAATGTCAACAATCAGTATCACATAATTGAGCATAACACACATATAAAAACATTTAAAATGCATTGGATTCCACCACCACAATGCATTTCCCAACAGCTAATCATCTCTTTATTTCACAGTCAGGTACATGTAACTACTTCGCACAACACTGCATGCCCGTGTAGCTGTCAACGTGAGGTCATAGCAGTAAATGGCAATGTATTAGGACCGGCCTACGGCTGGTATCCTATTAAGTTTATTTTGCCTGAGTGTGTGTCTTATTTACGGAGAAGAGGGGTGCTGAGTTCACATTTCTGGACACCAACTCTCAAGTTAAGTACTTTTTTTCTTTAACAAGTGTTCAGAAAAAAATATTCACGATTATATTTGTGGTTAAGAGCTTAAAGGGTTTTGGTTGGAATAATGTTGGCACAGCGTTGCAGAAGGTGGCCCAGCATTACATCAGCCTTTGGCCAATGTATCGTGTTATCTGGTGTTTCTGGCGCCGGATGGAAAACGTCACCAGCATAATGGTCAACACTGAAACAGCATTGGTTGAATGCAACGTATACAGCAGAACCGGTGATAGCCTCAAAGGCGATTAACTGGCATTAAACCAGCAATGGGCTGCAACGCTGACTCAACATTGAGCCGAATTTTGGTGGATAGGCCTACATTCTCTGTATGTGGTACATCTTAGGCAAGTATTAAATGAATGTTGGCCAGAACCTGCGATGGTGGTGGGAGAAATACACAAGATATATTTGATCTTTTCTCCTTGGTTCTTTCCTTAATTGTATCATGGACATTTTAGGATTCTGACTAATACACAATTTTTTTGTCAAACAGACTAAAGCCGGGCCTCGGAGTTAGGGAACTCCTTTTCTGGTATCCAGTTAGGTCACTGAGAAACATGACTTCACTTAAATTATACGGTACTCCTCCATCTCACAACTTATATCCTATATATAATGACATCCATGAGGAATATTTACTACAGTCAGACTGAATTTACAGAAATAGCAGCAGCTAACACCTTTCGGTTTACCTGAAATAACATTATTATATATGTAATGTCATCACCATGGCAACTCCATCCACTGCAAGAGGCAACTAGGGGATTTCCCCAGTTTTTATAGCAGTGCTCCTTCCTCTATTTCATCTGATGAGTCATCAGTCAGGTCATGTGATGACGTCACCACCATAAAGCTGTCGTCATAGGTAACGTGAGCCCGCACCCGGCACTCCAGTGAGATGGCAGACATGGTGGCAGCGCATCCCAGGAGAGCTCCCAGAACCCTGACGTAGAAAGGCCAGGCTAGGTGGAGTACAATATCAGTGTGTGACGATAGGTGTGTGGTGTCTGCGCTTAGCTTACATCCTACTAAACTCAGTGAGGCAGTTGACAGTAAACCTAGAGAAAAACATTAAAAAAACATAAAGCTCAGGTCCTACTAGACTCAGTGAGGCAGTCGACAGTAAACCTATAAATAAATAAAAATATAATGATATGTAATGATATGTATGACTAATTACTTAGAATAAACATTTCACACTTATGTTATTTGTGTTAACAAAATTACGTACAACAAATAGTAGTGAGCACAATAGACGATCGTCTGACACCCATTGAACATTGATGCCCGCATTTCGCCTGCCATCTCTTCTTCCAGAAACGAGATCCGACGTTCATTAATAACACAATGCAAACACCACCTAGCGACCAGTACTCGAGGTGCTGAACAAACGAGAATGATTCTGAAAATGAAGATATATAAACAACTGGTAGATAATGCTTCGAATTGTTGATACGCAGTCATAGGGTCAAACGGAAGCTTTGAAATAATCAATATTTGGTGTCATTTCTGTAAGTGTTACCCATCTTGATTTTATGATGATATTATATTATGATAAAATTAGACAAACTCCTTCAATTTCAGTGTAATAATTCCCCAAGAATAAAATTGTGAGATAATAAACAACATAATTAATCATGAATATGAGTGTCATATTGTTATCTGGTAGACAAGCCCGCTCTACCAGGGCAGGATTAAAGCATGTTTATGCCCTAAGCACAGACCAATCTTGGTGTCCCCATTAATTCTACTGCCTGGTAAATTATGTGAAAACTAATATTCATCTTGCCATGCTTACTTTTCTTACAGCCATGACTCAACAACAATAATAAATAGCCAACATAAAATTCAAGATATAATTTGTAATCACTACCTTTATGTTATAAAAAATATTAATTTAATATTTTTGTTTTTGTTCATTTAAGTCTCAAATGCTAAATCAAAATATTATCATAAATATCAATATCTGACTATATAATCATCGATAAAAACCCCAAATAAAATACACAAAATATAGAACAAAAAAATTAAACAGTTGAAATAATAAAATTGAATAACATGAAAGACGACACAAGAAATAAAAATACCATAAAGAAAGAAAAATAATCAAATTACAAAAGAAAATAACAGATTAATAATAATGAGAGGGACATGGCACAATGGTCAGAGCGTGGCGCTCTGCCGATGTCGCTGCCTGCCGTGCGGTTTCGAATCCCACTTGGTGCAGGATTTTCAGAGAAATATCATGTTTCTCCCCTCTCAATCATGGGACATTGTTAAGATGTTGTGTCCTTGGGCAAGGCACTTCACCCTCAAATGCTTTACTTGACTCAGGTGAAAATGAGTACTTGGTAGGACAGAGATAGCAATGTGTACGATGAATAAAAAAATATAATAATTGTCCTCTTAAACAATTTAGAAAAAGTTTTTTTGCTGCAACAAAATCTCTGAAAGTGTTTCAATAACTAACTGTCTGCCGGTTGGGTGTGGTTCATAGTTATATCACGGATATATCTGTATTATAAACATCACCATAACTATGTAGGCATATGTTCGTTATATGATGTTGTCGTGTGACATCAAGGGTATGTAAAAAGGTATGTGTATGAAGTACATGAGCATTCGATTTTAACCAGAAAAAAAAAGTATTTCCTGATATATTTGTTTGACATAATATCCATTATTTTTTGCTAATTTGCAAATTTTGTGCTAATGTGAACTTAATAAAATATACTGCATCGTGAACTTGATAATATATACTTCGTTATATATGTGACCAGGACAACCTAATGTAGACACTTCATTCGAGCCTAAAAGAGTTTTTCATTTCTGAGACATTGTTTGAAGCTGTATTTTTGTAACAACGGCTAAGCTGCATTTTTCACATATTAAAATACAGATAGTTGTATATATATGGGTAAGTTAATTTAATCATCTTATGCTTGCGGTCATCTTGACAAAATAAAACAACATGGGGATAGCTGGGGTATCATCGATTTTTCATTCAGAAGATAATCCTCTATCATTTGTTAAAAAGTCAGCCTTCTGCATTTTTGTTGCAGGTTTATATTAAACGGAAATTCGAATGTTCCTGCACTTATTCTATGTTCCAATGGTTGCAGTAAATCATGTTATACAGCCATAAATGCGGGAAAGTGTGTTCATATAAAGGGTACATATCACTCTAGCTCACTCTTCAAACAATGACTCTGTTTATATATCAGGTAAATGAGTCAAGTGATCTGGATAAGGTTAAATCCTCACTGGCGGTAATAATGGACGGCGGGAATATTTTATTAATGACCCAGACACAGGTGAAGACATAAACCTCTCCAGGGGGTGAAAGGTTGCGTGATTTACACGGAGCTGATCTAGGAAAGGAGGAATACGTCATCTTAACTCTAAAAGCGCTTAGTTATTTTTGATTTTTTACAACTTTTGTTTTGCTACCGCCATCCACAATACTTACATAATTATGTACAATTTTAATCAAAACTGAGGTAAATCGGATGCTTATTCCTCATTGAAATGTTCTTGTTTACAGGACAAATAAAAAAGTAAAATGTCAGGAGGAGTGATTAGCACTTTCTCAGCTTGTGACATGGATTAGTTAGGCCCTATATAATCTGATAATTTTATATTTACTCATATTCAAATAGCTACATCTAATTTTTGTACAGTAGCCGAAAAACCTTAAATAGGCCGCTGCATGCAGAAATTGGTTCCCAGTTATATTCAATACCTGAAATAATGATAAATAGAATGATGGTTTTCTGGTTTTTCAGCATTGCCCAGACGGTTGTTCAATATTAGTCAACAGTAATTCACTATCGTGCCAACGTTACGTACTTTCTTCACAACCAGAGAACATTGGTCGTGATAAACTGTGTCCATATGATCGTAAATAACGATCCATAAATTGGATGCCTCGCTTGTGACATTACATGTCCGTGCGGGATGATTGAGGACTGGGGACGAAGAGATCTAGAACAAAGGGCGAGAAATATGGCTGTGCGCCCCCCTTGGAAATAAAAATGTCCAATAGCCACTTTGTGAAGTGCACTCTTTATTTCCAATCAGTGTTTTATTTTGTGTTCTGCACTCATGGTGCAATATTGCCACCACATATACAGTTAATGTTTAGATGGTGATTATGGTGTGATCACGTTTATTGATCTAGATGTCTACACCGAAAGTCTGACCCAATGCTGGGTAATGTTATATCAGTAGGCATTGTCATTTTCATCCACTACAAGCAGCGAATTGCTGCCGCAATTTTCGACTTGTAGTGGATGACGATGATTTGATGTGGTTTAAAAATTACAGAAAATTGCAATGTATTGATAAACCAGTTTCATGGAAATTTTCGTTCTAAAAGCATTGGTTGTAGGTAAATTAAGTCTGTTTCCAGGGATATAAAAATAAAGCTCTAATGCATCGTGAGGGCTTAAAGGATTAAAATAACTTTGGTAACACGCTTAGTGTGTGATGAGACAAATTCTAATGGCTTCCTGAGAATATTTGTCCTTTATTTGTCAATTCTTTATTGTCCAGGTTAATACTCGCTTCCAATCCAATTATGAAGTTTGTCAACTGATATCTAGGTCGACAGCTAGGTAAGTAAATAAAATAAGATTTATTGAAAATATTAGTTTGTCTGTTCTGCCAACTTATTCGTCTTTTTGAAAATTGTCTTCGTAATACACAATCTATGAGACGCTTTGAAGCAAAATTACTATTTTTAAATATAGATTAGACCTCGATAAATAGTTTTCAATGCATGACTTAACTTGTTCCTAACCTTCGGGAAAATAGCACGACATTTCATTGAGATTGATTTAAAAGTTTTTTTTCATCCCGATATCCAACTCCTTTTTATTTGGGTAAAGGCTAGCTATTTGTTAAAACACCAGCTGTTCCCCTGGCTGTCTGAAATATAATATTTATTGTTAGACTATAGGCCTTTCGTTTTTAGGTTAAATATGTAAACAGGTCAGCACGTTCCATGGTTCCCTGTCTTAACTTTATTTTCAGCCAAGTATACCTAAATCAATCACTTACCAAATCCCGAGCTTGCCCAGTCTTGCATGAAGAAGCAGATCTTGTGTGGTTTCTTGTGAGGACAATTCAAACAGGAAATCTCACACAAATACCACGGACTTAACTGGACCACGATTACATCACCATAGTAACCTTCAACCCAGTTACGAGCACATAAACTGATGATGTCAGCAATGATAGTCAGCGTTAGGAACACAGGAACCAGTTTCTCCTCCAGCGCCATCTTGTGGCGACCAAACGTATCCAGCTTGACGGTTAGGTGTAAATTCCCGTGATTCAAATTGACATCTGTTAAATCATATGAAGTTCAACCACCAGTTGAAAATTGAATTATTCACTTAGCAGGATGAAATGGTTTACCACTAATATTGGTGACACCATGAGATGTCGTAGAAGTAATAAAGTACAGAAAATATAAATTAGTGGCCCAGGTATCTTTTGAATACAGATCACATTGTCCACTTTCACATAAATCCCACATATTGACTTTCTAGGATGATGTCATATCCCACTAATGGTGCTGATAGGATAAGATGTGGTAAAATACCGAAATATACCGACTGTGTCAGGCCGCTGTGCAAAGTAGTGCCAAGGTAATTTTAGCCACTGATCAGCATGCAGACTGACTGAATAATTATAATACTAATGCTTAAACAGAGACAACCGGATCCCGGCATAATATAGCGCCAGATTAATCTCTTCCTCTCTCTGTGCTTCACATTATGGCAATTGACATGACATTTAGCTGTATATAATCCAGCAAAGTATGGTGACTAATAGAATAACACAGTTAGCATTATCTGTATATCTAATTTGCTTCTTAAATCCAGACGTTTCAGTAATAGGCCTATACTACACTCCTTCAGCGGTGTCACATGTTCCTGTGTAGAACAGTGTAAGAGAGGTGGTGCCGGCTGTGGTGGTATAAAGTTGGGTAATCTAACACAACGGTACACTATAACCTGATATCCCACTTAGAGAGATGGTGCCAAGTGCAGTAGTATACTCGTGGAGTAACACAAGGTGAAGCTATAATCCACTAAGGTTTATTGCACACCACTCAGCCACCTTATCTTTACAAAGTGATGCTATAATCCACTTCAGTTTATTGCACACCACTCGTCCTGTCCTCCCTGGACCAGTCAGCGTGGTATTCCACTGTGTGGACTTCACTGATCCATGAAGACGCTGGACTGGCAATGCTTCAGACGATGGACTAAGATTGATCAGTTATTCCCATCATTTCCAGGTCACCGCCGCCGCCTGTCTGGTCCTCACTATGTCCAGGTGAAGGTCACCTGTTCCTAATTTGACCTCATCATATAAATATGTTGTAATTAAGACTCAGCATAATATAAAATAATCTCGGTAAGATCTCATGAGATATGACAGCCGGAGAGTTCCTCAGAGGTTTTCCTGTGAAACAAACACATAATCAAATATTACAAGGCTGATACAGATCATATTCAAAGATTTTGTAGGCTAGAATCTATACAGCTCTAAACTATCAATACATTATCAAAAGAGCTATCTTGAAAGTGTTTTGTGTACACAGCATACAGCGGTTTACTGTGACATTATATATTATAAACTCTTAAAAAATAGGTAGGATCATTATCTACACCTGTATCTAAACATTCACCCAGAAGACACAATGTTGAGATAATGTTGAGCCGACGTCGCAAACCATGGGCCAACATTAAATCGACATCTTGCTTGTTATGTTATTGTTATTCACCACCATGATTACAGTCATTGTGCAGCTAACGAAGCTGGAAGCATAACAGTGGACCATTCTAATATACAATTCACAGCAAGCACGATATACCGCCGGGCACAATATTGTTTCAATGCTGGGCCACCGTCATTATTATGCATATATTACATTACACCAGCATTACGTCAAAGCCTCTTTTTTTCTCTGATTTATCTCATTTTTCAGCTCCGTGTGTGTTTCAAGAAAACCGGTATAATTATTGTTATGGAGACATTATCGATACAGCCTTAGTCTCTCATATAGTTACCCTCTTTTTTCTAACACAATAACAGGCAGTGACAACAGATTCACAGCAGACCCAAGACGTTGAACCAATGTTGTTTTATAGCTGAACCATCATCAGCGACGCTGGACCAATATTAATCAGACATTATTTTGAGGACACATAAGGCGTATTTACGTCAGTCATTTCAATGTATGCGGTGCACTAAAAAAGCGAGATGTACAGAAATGTGGGAAGTAAATAATTAATTTGGAGGCTTGGTGTGTTCCACATTAATTAAATATTTTGTAGAACGAAGAGCGCAATAATCCAAACACCACTTACCGTTTCAGTGCGGCATACTGGTTCATAATTTTCAGTTGAATTTGGCGTTGCTGATAATTTAATTTTGTAGAACACATAAGACGTAGGACTACAAATTTACACATCCCCTGGGAAGAGATCCTTGTTGTCAATTGTAAGTTACTATTTGCATGCCTTAAAAGCTGGAATTACACAATTTCTGGCGTAAAATAATATAGTTTAAGAAAAAATATACATCTCTCAGATTGAATCAATGGATGATCTGAGAATCTACTACAAATAATTTCAGCAATCGTATAAGGATTAGAACTTCTATAATTATATAATTATGATAAAATAATTATGTGTACATCGTGTGCAGTGTGTACAGGGAAATGGGTAACTATTATATTAGAAAAATACGTCATTAGGATGAAGTGAGCTTCTATAAAGACCAACTTCATAATAGCTAATTCCCCAACTCCTTATTTTAAGCGAAACCAATTATTTAATATTATTTTGCGATCTATTATATTTTTTTCAATTCATTTAGCTCAAAACGTACTTCAAACTGTTATATGTATATTCGAAGGAAGAATAAATAAGCGATATGACATTGAATACACTAAATGTGATCGGTCCCTGTATTGTTCATTAGCTTGTCTTACTATTTTTTATGAATCACGGCAGGGTACATCCCTGGGATTTACGAATGATCATAATTATAAATCAATCTTTAACCCTTTCACCACTGAAGCCCGTTTTTATGTGCTGAATGCCATAGCTCTGACATGTATGTACTTTTATACCAACCTCTGAGATCAAAGGGTTTTTTCATTATAAAATTGTTGTAAATGTCTTACAGTGCTGAGATCGACTTTAGACGTCAGAATCTGCCGCGCTGTAACGCTGACGCACTGTAACGGTTAAGTTTCAGGCGGCAGACTCCTCCCAGAGACTGAGGTGTGCTTTAAAGGTGATCTATCACCCCTTATATAGTATGAATAAATTTGTGACAAATAAATCAAGATGGGGCACAAGTGTTTCCTTATATGGGGTGATTGGCTATCATGTGACTCTCTGAGAGGGTCACATGATAGCCAATCACCCCATCTAAGGACATAATTATTCATACCATATACTAAGGGGTGATAGATCACCTTTAAATAAGTAATAATCTAAACTTTGGCTATTAAATGAATTATTATTATGTTTATTAATTTAATTAATTAATAATTATGTATTATTTCTCTCATATCACACTGGGAATTTTTTATGTGAATTTCATCAATACAAAATGACATTAGGAAACGTTTCTCACATGCTATTTAATATTTAAGCCTGATCTCAACATGAGAAAAAAAAACCGACCTTGAAAGGCAACGTCCGTTGCGAGACCCGGATATTCAAAAAATATTGTGCAAATATAACTAATTTACGTATTGTGTAAATGATGTACGCATAAAGCCAGTAAAGTGATTATACATGTGCATTATATATCTCGTAAGATATAAATGCAGAGTAATGTTATTATTAAATAACGTTTTCCATGTTCACATCTTCCCACGGCAAACCCTCGTCGCGTAGAGGGCTTGCCTTGAAAGATGCATGTCCGAAACAGTGATGGTTACATGTATAATGTGAAATATATGTATATTAAAACATAATAATAATCTTTAATAAATAATAGCTCCTAACTTATCATTATTGTAACAAAATATTCCATAATAGAACTGAATTTAAATTGTGACAGTTGCATTTGAAATAGTCACAAAAAGTACAGAATTAGGTCTACAATTCCCATCCTACATAATAAGTTACCTTACTTTTACACTTGTACTCATATATACCGGGCCTGGATTAACATATCTTAAAAGTCCGAAAGGATTGCAGATGTATCTAAGGTGAGGTTAGAAATCACTTGAAGTGCTGCTTTAATGGTAATTTAAAGAAATGTTGTTTGATCTTTGCCACAAGAGATTGCCCTGGTATCGTTTTTAACTCTTTGAGTGCTTCATTACTACTTAACATTTTCCTTTCATTTGAAGTTGGCATTGCTCACGCAATTGCCAACTTCAAATGAAAGGAAAATACCTCCTCACTTAAAAATTAAACCTGCTAAATTTCACAATGGGGGCTTTACTCAAGATTTATACATGCATATTTGTTCAATTTCTGTCAAATTCTGGTTGTGGAAAAACAGTATGAATGCGCTTAAAAGCGTCGCCCGCACTCAAAGGGTTAATTAGCGGCTTAGTTTTTGACCTCCTCTTCTGCCATGGACACGGTCCTGGTATACCTACCACACAGCTAACTTTCTGCATTTCTCACTATAGACTCTTACTGTAGATAAAATGTGCAGATTAGGCGTCACTATGATTTCCTGTGGTTTCCTGAGCAGCATACTGATTGATCTTCGCCGTTGTCACATCTTGACATTAATCGTGCTGTATCCCAGCTAATCTGGACCTGCCATATAACTCCGTGTACAATGAGAGAGACAGATAATGTGACTTCTGATTTGTATTACAAGACCACTTGCCATAAAAAATAACCAACGTAGACGTTTTATCCCAGCCCCTAGAAGTGATGGCGTTCTCACACAGCTGTCGTTTGTTCGGCTTCGTTGTAACAAGTGCCTTTGTTGCTGACGTGGGTGTGGTTAAATCTAAACGAAGTCTCGCAGCCAAGACTTTAACCCTTAAAACGCTAAAATATATTTGTATAAATCATGGAGACCAAAGATTTTTTAAAGTTTGAAATCATCAAATGTCCCAGATGACTAATTTTTTTTTTTTTAATTTGAAATCATCAAAGCTGGCTCTTTCCGGCACGTTTGAATAGCTATGCTATGGGCCTTGTAACGACCATTATAAATATCTTAATTGTTTCAGTTCGGGGATCACCTTTATACGCCGGAATCTGAGGTCTACAGACGTCCGATTCTGACGTATAGAGATAGAGTCACTCCATGTCAAGACTAATCATGACTTTGCCGCGCCCCATTGCTCAACAATGTCATAACTGAGCTTTGTCAATTTGAAATTATATTGTTGGCATTTTGGGTGTATGTCTTATATTTGTATATGAATAGTTAATGATTAATAAGGCTTACATTTTGAGTGTAAGGCCTGAATATCTATGAATATCCAATGATGAATACAGCTCACAAAGGGCTACAGCTGGTGACGCCCCGGTGTGATGTGCTGCACGTTCTCCATCACCAGGGCTGATCCAGAATTTAAAAAAATGGGTTCCGATTAAACATTGTTTGTGTCAATCATTGATATATGGTGAATTGACACTCAAAAATGTACTAGGGTAGTGCCTCACGTTGAGGCACTACCCTGGTAAATTTAGAGTAGTAAAAATACACAGTTGTATGGGAAGATCTATACGATGATTTTTTATTTTATGAAAGTGAATACATTATTGGGATGGACCTCAACATTATTCATGATTAGGTTATCGTATTACATCAATCACTGCAGGGAATCTGTCCTGAGATTCTCATAATAATTCATTCAGACTCAGCGAGCGTCTCTCAGAGAATACAATATGACGGCGTGGCTCGATAAATCAAATTAGGACTTTACTCATGCACGTCTATTCTTTGGAGACATGACACTATATTTCATTCCTTTCAGACTGACGTAGGTTATATTTGAGCGCTTTAAAATGTTAACTTTGTGTTTTGTCAGAGTAGTCTGCATAGTTCAGATCTCCCCAAAATACCAGATGCCAACCCAATGTTGTTTTAATGTTGGATCAACGTCCACGATAAAGCAACATTGTTTGTGTATCTCATGTTATCTCGTATTACTATTTATTTACAAATCTAGCTTAGATATCATGACTAATTTAACTGTTATGTGCAGAGAGGCTTCTAGCTTACACTTAGTGTTTTAATTATCATGTCGTAATGTGTCTTTATATATTCATGTTTGTGGGAATGATGTTGTATATTATGTTAATGAAAATTATTTAATTACAATTATAATAAATTGTTTTAAATTGTTCGCCAACACAACGGGTCATACAAGGCTTTGGGCTATTTGGCTTCCAGTTTCAAAATAAATGAAAACTTTGTTGACTTCGACGAAAATTGAAATCACCCTTGTCTGCTTGAAATCAAAACAAATACTTGCGAACGCCTCTTTACTTGAGGATCAAATCTTAAACATTTTATGTCATACATTATGTCAAATATATACAAACTAAAGTACGAGCTCACTTTATGCGTTCCTTTAATATAGACTTTTGTTCCCCAGATGTTGCTTGATCTTTATCGCTATGGGTGACTTTGTCTTGGTGATGGCGGTCTAATCTTTGATCCCATAGTGTCCTAGTACCAGACAGTTTGATCTCTAAATAAAAGCACTCCAGTGATTTCGTCTGACCGACGCTGTCACTTTCCATCCCATAAATCATGCTGGATCTCAGCTGCCGTTTGTTCCGCCTCGCTGTCTTTCTGGCTGTCACTGCCCTCGTTAGGTTTTAGCCGTGTCCCTGCTCCTGTCAGGCCCGCTGACTTTTGCTGCCAGAGAGGTTGTACAGCTTTGACTGTGTCCCTGTTCTCCCAGGGATGTCATCTCTTTTAACGCGCTCCTGTTGCTGACGAATAAACCCCAATCGTTCTGGTTATTGTACCAGTATGCGGCCGCTACTCTAACTCTCAAGCTGCTGCTGCTGCTTCTGCTGCTGCTGCTGCTGCCACCACTGCTGTTGCTAATGCTGTTGCTGCTGCTGCCACCGCTGCTGTTGCAGCTAATGCCGCCGCTGCTGTTGCTGCTGCTGCTCGTCAACATTAACAATGTCTTTCCTGTGTCCTGTCGGTCAGCAATGTCTCATCATAACGTTGTCAATCCAAGTGACAGTGGTTGCCCCGGGTCTCAGCTGTATCTTAGTGACAGTCGTTGCCCTGCGTCTCAACTGTATCTTGGTGACAGTCGTTGCCCTGGTTCTCAGCTGCATCCAACTGACAGTCGTTGCCCTGCGTCTCAGCTGTATTTACGTGACAGTCGTTGCCCTGCGTCTCAACTGTATTTACGTGACAGTCGTTGCCCTGCGTCTCAACTGTATCTTGGTGACAGTCGCTGCCCTGTGTCTCAGCTGTATCTAAGTGACAGTCGTTACCCTGCGTTTCAGCTGTATCTTAGTGACAGTCGTTGCCCTGCGTCTCAGCTGTATCTAAGTGACAGTCGTTGCCATGCGTCTCAACTGTATTTACGTGACAGTCGTTGCCCTGCATCTCAGCTGTATCTTATAGACAGTTGTTGCCCTGCGTCTCAGCTGTATTTTAGTGACAGTCGTTGCCCTGCGTCTCAGCTGTATCTAAGTGACAGTCGTTGTCCTGTGTCTCAGCTGTATCTTAGTGACAGTCGTTGCCCTGTGTCTCAGCTGTATCTTAGTGACAGTCGTTGCCATGCGTCTCAGCTGTATCCTAGTGACAGTCGTTGCCATGCATCTCAGCTGTATCCAGGTGACAGTTGTTGCCTTGCGTCTCAGTTGTATCTAACTGACAGTCGTTGTCATGCGTTTCAGCTGTATTTACGTGACAGTCGTTGCCATGCATCTCAGCTGTATCTAAGTAACAGTCGTTGCCCTGCGTCTCAGCTGTATCGTAGTGACAGTCGTTGCCATGCGTCTCAGCTGTATCTTAGTGGCAGTCGTTGCCTTGCTGTATCTTATATTTCCAATATGTCAGCTAGTCTTACATTGTATGCAATATACAATGACTGTGCGAAGCGAAACAGTAATCTGCATAGGATGGAGCCTGGTAATAGAACAGGGCACACTCGACGGGATGAACATAGGCTATAATGTGCTTGACACGCCGCCAGCGTAATAGAGTAATAGAGTAAATAAAAGCTTTGGAATTAGGGGTACTTTAAAACACATCATTAGTGATGATATGTTGACACTGATTGATCCATTGTTAATTACTGTCCTAGTTAAATCAGTTATCTTTCTGTTTGGGCTCATAGATTTAAGACCAGTCAAACAGAAAGTCGCCAATAAATTCAATATTTCATTACCTGATTAGATATGCTACTTTCATTGCGGCAGAATATATGATGGATCTTGTATCTGTTTATTACTGGGAATAATCGACTCGCGCTTCTCACTCGTGAATTATGTCAAGAAGAAAGAACGAAATTCGATAGATTCGTAGATCTGAATGTACGAGGTGCGCAGCGCCGAGTATATTCAGATCTACGAATCTATCGTAATTGAGTTCTATCTTCGACTTAAAATACACAAAATAGTGCTCCAAGAATTGATAAATAAAATTATCAGTGTGGTTAACCAAGAAACATTAGGAATGTAGTGTCATGGTAAAACCTGCATAATTATCACTGTGCCCGCCTAGGCCAGTATGAAAAATAACAGTAGATTCGTAGATCCGAATCTACTGTTTTAACAATAGACTGACGTCACCGGTGTATTTTAATTCCCAGTAATCGACAGACACTATATGGAAACTCCATAGTTTAATTCCCAATATCGCATTGATCATCGCAAAGAAAATACCCGGCATTTAACGCTTACAACGCTGAAATTTTTTTGTATAAACCATAGAAATCATTTTTCTTCAATTTTAACCTGATAATTCAGAAGCAAGTCTCAAATAATAAAACACCTATTTGACAAGGTCGGTTGATCTATTTGTCACCCGTTCGCTCAATACACTATGAATTTATCTATGTGTGTCAAGTCCAAGAAACAGGATCGACATTAACCAAACAAGATACATTAAACCAATGTTGGTTTAATGTTGGGCCAGCGTCGTAGACGATGGCCCAACATTAACCCAACATTGGTTCTATGTATCGTGTTTGCTGGGATTTTGACTCGGTGATGTTAATATGAGGTGTTCTCTACAGGGACGGAAACGTTTATAATTCTTTCATGAGCTATCATTTATTCTACAACATATTTGTTTAATTTGAGGCTATATATTAACAATATTTATGTTTAAATACTCATTTCATTCTCAATAACAGTGATTTGTTCGGCTAATAAACATAATAATAATTACAGCCGATGTAGGGGGTCGATAAAAACCGAAAATGTAATTTTCTAGCAGATCCTGATGTGCTGAAAATAAACGTAAATCAGTTACAATAATGTGTTCATCCCAATCAAAACGAATGTTTATTTTTTTTTAGAATTTACGCTGTTGAATTCCAATTTGGATCATATAATTGAGTCAAAATATGCTTCGGATATATTTAAAACAGGAGTTGTAGCATTTACGTCAAAGGTATGATTCAAATGTATGAACAAAGGTATGATTCAAAGGTATGATTCAAAGGTATGAACAAATGCTGCCTTTAGTTTAGAGGTGACAACTACATTGACTTAGTGCTGGTTTAATTCTGGGCCAGTGTCGTAGAGGAAGGACCGCTATTGAACTATCACTGATTACACGTTTCATGGCTGCAGGGTATATAGGTAGGCCGACTGGTATAGTGGTCACATGTAATGGTAAAAATGAATCAATGGACCAATGACGGCCAAATGAAATGGCCAAAATCGGGCTTTAGGCCACCTTTGTGCACATATAGGCTAAACTGGGCCAGGAGAATCTCCTGAGGATGGTGAGATGATTGAGATGACACTGTCCCCAAGACACAGGATTCGAAATTTGAGCCCTGGCCGTCTGAGGCCGAGCACGCTACCCCGAGATCACGGAGGCTCCCCCCAATGACGGCCATACCCTCTGGTGGGTGTCATCACGACATTAATGACACTGATGGTGGGTCAAAGTCACATAGATGATTCAAGGTGACAATGTAAAACGAAAAACAAAAAAACTGATGTTGTTGTTTCAGTTGTTGCGTATAAGATGTTCGCATAAAGGCTCACACCTTATTCGTGTATCTTGCTTAACTACTTAATTAACGAATGCTGTATTTTTTCCATTCTGCACTCAGATTGAAGTCAATTGCATATCAGTAATGTCTTTATTCTGGCAGCCAGCAGCCAACGAAACATTCATTTAAAAAACTTCTGTTTCTGTTGAATGTAATGTAATCAGTCCTATTTGTATCCTCCTTCTGTGAGTCTGGTTGACTGCAGATCAATAATAGTTTATTAGTTTGTCCAGAGTGCCCCCAGTTGAATCAATGTATCTCGCAGAATGTGAAGGTCACACAAACAATCAATGGACTTTGATTAATTCAAATAATCCGACACCCTTCAAGCACTAAATTAGATAATGGCTATTATAAAATTATGTACATCGTTACTGTGATTCCCAACTTCAAGCGATTAAAAATAATATATAAAATCCAAATATTTTAAACTATTAGTGCTTGAAGGTTTGAAGACGACAAAGTGCCATTTATAACAAGTGTGCAGCCAATTTCCTCCATTTTTAAAGCGATAAACGTCTTAAATCCCTGACACTAGTGCAGCTTGTGTATGCTAAAATTAATCCAAGCAATGGTGGAATATTTTTGCATAAACCATGGAGAACAAAGGGTTTTAAATAAATTGAAATCATCATAGATGTTTCAGGTGGCTATGTCCGCTTCATTTGAATACCTATTTTATCGATCCAAGACCATTACAAATGTTTAATTCTGTAGGTGCGCCGGTCGACTTCAGACGTCATAATTCTGACGTATAAAGTCACTCCCGCGCTGACAGGGTTAAACCTATGAGACCAACATACCATGTGTACGTGCTGTAAAAACTGCTTTGACCCTTAAAGCGCGGGAATCGACTTTAGACGTCAGAATCTGACGTCTGAAGACGTCAGATTCTGACGTCTAAAGTCGACCCCCGGCACTGTAAGAGTAACAATATGTCTAATGGCCGTAGATCCATAACATAGGTATCAAATGAATCGCAAGGAGCTAACTAAGATGTTTAAGGCGATTTCAAATTGAAAAACACCCTTTGGTTTCTATGGCTTATACAAAAATAATTCAGCGCCTTAAGCGTCAATGAACATAGTGAAAACACGATGTTGCTAATCTATTAGTGTGGATTTTTTGTTTCAGCCAGCATATACTGAATATTTGAACAGAATTAGTGTCGCATAAATATTCATTCATTTGCTTTTTTATTCAGCCATGCGTTCGTTCGTTCGCTAGTTCGTTCGTTCGTTCGTTCGTTCGTTCATTCGTCCGTTTCTTCGTTCGTTCGTTCGCTCGTTCGTTCGTTCTTGCCTTCATTATAGCTAATATTCAAACATGGAATTTGACGGATCCCACTGGCGTATATTTTTAATCATTTAGCTGAAAGTTATTATAACTAAAACGATATAACATTTTCAAATAAATTTTCCGAAAAATATATAGAAATATATACAACTGAATATAATATTGTTGTCGCTCTCTAAATGTACATTGTTCATTTTTGTGTTTCATTATTGCTATTTATCACCGCAGGGAGTTTCTCGAACCACCCTACATGCACCCCCCCCCCCCCCCTACAACTGCCCCACACCAACTTTTTTTTAACTTTGATATGTGGATAGAAAACTACTTATTCTACTGCATTATGTGATACATCATTAGAACGGGAATTTAAATACCTGTTATATGCTATATCGCCCGTGCTGATTGGAAAACCAAAGCTTCAACGACAGACAGGCTCGGGGGCCACCCCATACAAGGGGTCAAAATATAAAGTTCGTTCCTCTGTTTTTGCTGTTAACATCTCATTTTATGTTTTGGACATTTCAAGGTTTAAAAAAAAAAATGGTGTGGGTGCGTTGTAGAGGGGGGGGGTGGGTGGTGGTGCACGTAGGGCTCTGGTTCTAGCCCATGGTCTATTAACATAATTTATTTCTACGTAGAGTTGTGGTTAATACTCCATAAATCAGATATTACAGCTGCTGATGCAAGTATGCTCTTGAGCGAAAATTCACATTTGAGCCGAATAAAATGTGCAATATAAAATGCTAGGTAAAAACTGGTATGCACATTTTTTTGGCTCAAATGTGAATTTTCGCTCAAGACCATACTTGCATCAGCAATATCTTATTTTAGCCCTGCAATGTCTGTCAATTATCATAGAAGTTCTGCATACAATGCCAGTGCAATACTTGAAAATAATCATTCATCTTATTACATTTGATGACAAAACTGGCAACATGGTTCATTCTCTGATCTCACTGCAGTTGGTAACAATATTTTATAAAAATATTCAGTGCTTTAAGGGTTAAGGTCAACATAATTCTCTTTATTATCCTGCATTACTTTATTCACAACTAAGTAAATTGAATAAATCAGCTCAATTTTATAAATGTTACAGATTTACCAGATTTAACAATTCTCGCCCACATGAAATTAATATTCACAAATTCTATTTTTCAGTTCAGATATATCAGGGTGTTTTACATAATGCCATTTAACTGTTGCTGGCCTGCATCTCATTGCTGTCTGAGCAATGTCTCATCTTGTCAAGCACTACCTATGAGCCATCCCACACTCATCTGACATCAGACCGGATACCGCATCTATAGTTACGCGTCCTGTATCCAAGCACGATACATTATTCATAAATCGAGCATATCCCAGAGAATGTCAAGTGACAGAGTAGCATGCTCGGAGATATGGAGATTTTTACCAGGTTTAAATGAAACAGAGATTATTCATGAACATCCAATTTTTGAGAGACATGGACCACGTCACCAAAATACCATCCAAAATCGCCATTACAGCATCAACCATTTTATATGAATTCATATTAGAAAACCTAGATACTTGAAATTGTTATGTACATAGGAACCACTATTTTTCAGATGGTGCTTCAATTATACTATAGTGTATAATACTTTGTATGTTTTACAATTATTACTTAATCGAATGAAGTCTTCACAATTATTGAATTACAAATTAGATATTAAAGGGACTGGCCCAGGCTAAAATCATAAAAAAATCGGTGATTTTATTTCGGGTTCTTAATATGACCATATGATGTAAACATGTACATAGACTAGAACTGCACATTTTTATAATTGTTGTGCTGCGCATTCACCAGTTAGGCTAGATATAGAGACGAAATTCCTGATTCCTAATTATTGACAACCATGTCAAAAATAGGAAATGCGGGAATTTTGGTTTGACATTTGCTTGAAAACGCCTACATAAGGTCCCAACATCAAAAGCGGTAATGTAGCGTGGAAGCTGATGTGGAGCCTGCTGCCACCAGCCAGTTGGCTGCTGAAGCCATATTGGTTTATCCACCACATACCAGACATGCAGAGGTCATACCTGCCCTACAGAGGTCATGTATGCATCACCTTTTACAAATATTGAGCCAGATTGTGTTACACAATAACATGATCAAACTAATCTTTGTCTGTATACTATTGTTCACCTCATATTGTTCACAACATTGTCAATTTATGAACGTATTCAAAGAAATAGGCGTACATGCTTCACCACTTCATACCAGACTTGCTGAGGTCATTTATACTTTACTGTTTACAAATTGAGTCATCGGACTGTATCACACGATATAAACATGATCCAACTAATCTTTGATGTATACTATTGTTCAGCTCATATTGTTCAAAACATTGTCAATTTCTGAACGTACTCATAGTAATACATAAAATACTGCACAGTCAGCATCATCTGCGTCAGATTCTATAATCAATGTAATTAATTCCCGTGAAGACAAAAAATAAACTTATATGTCAAACCTGAATCACATAGTTTTGTCAGTTCTAGATGTGATGTTGTACAAATTCCTGTGCTTGCGTTAGCAGCTACACTCACAATATTTCTTGCGAAGAGAGATACTAATCTTATTTTCCAACACTTCATTGCTTTCCTTTATTGCTCATTTCATGGCGGCATTAACAGAAGTGATTAAGTCAAAATAGCGGTGCCTTGTCATTTACGCCACTGCTGTGTCTTTTTGCCTGGCAATTTCTCATCCCATGATAGGCATTTCACATCGGCATTTACATAAGCGATCGTGTGCAATCTGCAGTGGTGACTTCAGCTGCCACAATCAGCTTATTTCAGTTCTGGACAACATGCGGTTGCCCTGCATTTCATAGTCGGCTTGAGCAATGTTTCATCTTGTACTTTTGTCTGTCTCAAATTTATTAAATTTCGTACAAAAAATACAGAAAAACTGACTAAGAATTAAGCGAACATTGCTCATTAAGTAATTTTCCATGTATTTAACACTTTATGCATATTTAGCCTGATTTAATTATCTTCACTTTGAAACATCGGCGGCTTCTTGCTCCTTTGCTATGCATACATCAAGGCTTTTATGGTTCCTGTATCTTCCAATACCATAAAAAGAAGCTATATTAGTACCACTTGAGAGGGCGCTACTAGTGGGATATTGCTTTTTATGCGGGTGTAATATTTGGCTATCAGCCCAACTGTAGGGCTAATAGACTTTGTGTGTGTCGTACATTTGTCTGCTTTATTGTACAGGGGCACGTGTAATAGGTGGCTCACCAACAAGAAGGGTGCGCCGTGATAGCACACAGTGGCAAATTTCTACAAAGACATTTTGGCCTATATTGTAATTGTAGACAAGAATTATTATGTTTTGAAGCTTCATATTTGTGTTGGAAAAGTGATGATAATAGCAATAAAAAAACCTATCACCCCAAAATATCATTTTATTGTTATATTCTAGCTTTGCTGAATCTGGCGCTGATGTTCTTGTGCATATGTCCCCCAACTTCTCTTATTGGTACGTGAGGAAATTACACAATGAGGTAAGTCTTATGTCTCCATGTCTTCCATAGCTATGCATCATAACATTTTTTATCTGACAGACGTTTACTTTCCAGTCTACACAAGTTCTTTATCTTAACATTACCATTTAACGTAAGTTAAAATAACATACCACATACTTAAATAAACATCAGTGAAATATTGTTGGTTTCAATTTTTCCGGATTTAATCATTTTCATTTACGTTAATTTAAGGACAGAAAGCATTCAGATAAATCCATTACATTTTTCCACAATGACAGCGGACTGTGATTGGCGGGCATCTCATTGCTGCCTATTTTGACTGTGCAATTTCTCATCTCGCCAGTGGGTATCTTTAGAGTGACTTTAGGCTCCTCTTTAGGCTCATATTGGCCACAATATATCACCCTGACATTGGCATCTGGTCTTGGTACATGTATTTACAGAACATTTCAGAGACGATGTTCAATAGACGTTGTTATGTACACCATTGCTCGGCAATTTATCACTCTGACAATGTCATTTCGTGTCGAAAGAAGAGATGACGTGCAACGGTGAGTGGCTACTTTAGCCTCAGCATTCAGGTTATTTCTCCTATGGACAAAATACCGGCTTGAGCAATATTTCTCCTTCTACTTTACGATTCAATATTGTAGGAAGCCTCCGTGACCGAGAAGTAGCGTGCTCATCCTCAGACCGCTATGGTTCGAATTTTAAATCTTGTGTCTGGAGGGCAGTGCCATCTCATTCATCTCACCATCAGGAGGTTCTCCTGGACCAGTTTAGCCTCTATGTGCACAAAGGTGGCCTAAGCCCGATTTATTTCATTTCATTTCTTCTACTTTTTGACTGACAATAAGGTCTTTTCCACAATGTGATTGTTTGGAAGGAGCGAACATAATAATACAATATTCAGCACCCAATGATTGATGAATTACTAATATATCACAATTTGTTAAATCAATATTTTACTAATATATGCATTTTAGTTTTTTTCATTTCCATTACACTTAAATAAAATTGTCGATCTTGCTTAGATATGTTTTAAATACTTGTTATGTACGTTCCCAAATGAAGTCGAGTAGCTAGCTCAATACGACAATATGTTTTTCACATATCGCAGAGGCTTGCTGTTCATTCAACAATATCTCATCTCCCCAGGTCTAATATATTAGACGATACATCAGTCATCTCCTAACATCTGATACCGCTAATATAGCTTGCCCCCATTCCTCTGACAGTTATCACATGCGTGATGAATATGTCATGTCACTTAGATCCACATGAAGCGATACAAGCATTGTAACTAACCTGCAGTAACAACATTTGGGCTGATTTGAATATAATAACATACGGTTGTATGTGCCAGAATTTGGCAACTAGCGTCTTTTATATATGCATCACCTCTATGACTATGATGATTCTCCTAACTTGTCCAACCTTTCGGTGGTGATTGAGATTAAATGATCAAATGATGTGGAACAACATTTCAGTAGGGATGTCAAAGGAATCTGATGCCCTGGGGATCTATATCTAAATCTAGGGAATATCACGTAATTTCACCGGAAGCATCGTTATTGTTGCATGATTAAATATTAAATAAATAAAGCATAGCATAATCCGTGTCAGAGCCTTGCGATGTCATCAGAGTTTGTGATATACCACATGATATAACCTTGATAATAATAAATCCCATATGTTAGATCACGTAGCAAACAGAGGTTAACTTATAGTCACTCTCGTGACTTTTATCATAGAAACAGGAATACAATTTGACAGCAATGAGCGGGTCAAATCTGAAGGTCGTTCATAAATTCACCCTGCCTGTGTGCAAATGAAATGAAATGAAATGAAATGAATCGGGCCTTAGGCCACCTTTGTGCACATATAGGCTAAACTGGGCCAGGAAAAAACTCCTGAGGATGGTGAGATGAATAAGATGACACTGTACACAGGATTCGAAATTCGAGCCCTGGCGGTCTGACGCCAAGCACGCTACCTCTCGGTCACGGAGGCTCTTCACAATACTGAGTTTCACACGTGGATGGGGAAAATGCCTGTGTGCAGGCTGTACTTTACACTTAGTTAGAATCATCTCGCCCTCCACTATCATAGTTCACAATATTTTTAGGACATTATCTTCACAATGATACAGCCAATAACCTGAATTGACGACCACAACTTCAATGATCATTATACACAATATTGTGGCTTTGAAAGAGTCAAAGCCAACATTATTTTATCCCTTGTATGTATCAGTGTAATATGCTGTGTGTGTGCGTACGTGACTGCGTGTGTGCTCGCAGATATTCAGTTTAAAGCATTCAATGAAGCTTGGGCAGTTTTGTGACAATGTTTCGCCATAGCTTGGTGTTTGCTGTGAGCTGAATCCGCACACACTCTCTCACAAACCATATTTGACTGCTGGTCTGAAGGAATAAGTGTTCATTTGGACCGATAAATCAGGTCAGAACGAGGCTAGCATCGACAATCTATAGCGAGCTGGGGAACGTCGGGGTACCCAATATGGCGAATTGAAGCTTACACTGAGGTCCCGTTATGGGTCATAACGGCCGATGAAGGACTCCTCCCAATCTTGCCATCAAACTCAAATAACTTCCTTCTCCGTCCGATCAACGGTATTAAATAAACTAGGAAACTGTCTTCTCTCTTGTCATGTTTAATTGATTAACATGTTAAAACAACATTGCACAACCCGCCGCGCACGGCACGTCTTTATGACTTGGTGAGAAAGAGCTGCGGCACGTCCGCGGTCGCCGAGTATCACGCTTTAAGTGAGGGAAAAATACTACGGGCCGCACCACGCTGCTCTGCGTGCACACGACACCACAGTATGACAACGGGGCGGTCATCTCCGTCAGGCTGCGTCCAGAAATCTGGGAATGACTGCCACATTGACTAAGCGATGTCAGGATGCTACATCACCCCCGGCTGAGTGACAACGTAGGACCAAACTGACGTGTAGGAGACTGCTTCGTGCAAGTAACGGGGTTGTCAATTATGTAACCTCTTATACTAAGCATATTATTCTTAAAAAAAATATAGCGGGTGCGGTTACATTGTGAGCGGTTAAAAGCGCAGCATTATACGTGAATTGTCCGATCCTCTTAACTCCAACTGTCCTTGATATATTATTCACGTGCTGCCATCTGCTATCAACCTATTCATTTAATTAACAGAATTGCTATTAATGTTTTAGCAATGAATTTGCTAAAAGAAAATGTCCTTACATTTACATATCTGTACACAATTCTGCCAGGCCTGGCATATTCATTTACAATTTAACAACATTATGATTACGAGGTATGCGGTTGGGCCCGCCATAGACGTCGTTGGGCGCGACTATGGCGTGAACCATCTGCACAAATCGAGCAGGAGTCTGGATTATGCGTCCGACTCTAGTTTTTCGCACTGTTTGGTCGGTCGAAATTTTGTCGCGATTAGCGATATTCGCATGTTTGCTTTTTGTCGAGTCGATTGCGGCGTCAGCATCACCCCGTAGATGTAAAGGTATGCGGGAATACGTTCGTAAACCACCGCCGTTCCCGTTAGCGCGGGACACGGCAGGGGCTCGCGAATGCGGCGCTACATAAGCATTGTCTCTGTTGGACAAGTTTACTTGAACATCTATTTGCTTTGGGACTGTGGCCGACTTTTGATTACTTCTGACTGCCGTCGACTTTTTTGTGTTGACTCTCGTCCCGTTGGACGTCGGAGTGTCCGCACTACCAGGTCTAGGTGGACCCTGTGGATTCCTACTAGATATCCTGGTAGCCTTCGACTTCCGTGATTTGCTTGGCGTTTTACGCTGTGTTGTCGTACCTGTTGTAGGCTCGCACTCCATGTGAGCGGGTTTAACGCGATCTAAGGAGACCGTCTCAACCTTGCCTTTAACTAGGATTTTCATAACTCTGCCGCTCCTCGCGATGACCTTGTATGGTCCGTCGTAAGGGGCGGTCAGAGGCGGTGCAATTGCGATTCTGCGCAAGAATACATGAGTACATGTAGCGATTTCCTTGAATTGGAAAATGTTGTGTTGTTGTGTGTCACAGGGCGGACATAGACGGAGACGTGACATGGCTACACGTAGCTTGTCTGAATAATTCTCCAAATCGGTGTTAGCGTCGACGTTGTACTGTTTAGTAAACTCTCCTGGGAGTCTAAGGGTTGTCCCGTAAGTCATCTCAGCAGCTGACCTGCCCAGTCTCTCTTTCACTGCTGAACGAACGCCTAACAGTACGGCCGGTAACGTGATAGTCCATGGATTCGGTGACTCATGCGCCATAATGGCGGCTTTCAATTGACGGTGAAAACGCCCGACCATGCCATTCGACTTGACGTGTTTGTCGTAGGGATGCGCGCTCAGTGACGGATGACATTACGAATGTTAACGGTTAATGATCGGTATTAACGAAAAAATTTCGTCCTTCCAAATTGTGTCTGAAATGTTTAATTGTAGCGTATACTGCCAAAAGTTCACGATCGAACGCACTATAGCGTGTCTCTGCTGGGTTCAGCTTCTTGCTGAAAAACGCAAGCGGCTGCCACATACCATTTAAAAATTGCTGCAAAACGCCACCGACGGCGACATCACTAGCGTCACACGTGATGTTAAGCTGAGCCGTCGAATCTGGGTGCACCAGAAGCGTAGCGTTTGCCAGTATCTGCTTCGACTCAGAAAATGCTGACTCTGCTTTTTCATTCCACTTCAAATCGAAATTTGATTTCGGTGACAATCTGGTATGGCCTTCGTTGGCAGCAGTCAGTAAACTATTAAGTGGCGTCAGCTTGTCGGCGCAATGTGGTATGAAACGGTGGTAATAATTTACCATTCCCAGATACCTACGCAATGCTCGTTGCTTTTCAGGTTTAATGAAATTAACCATCGCATCAACGGCGCTAGGTAACGGCGAAATTCCTTCGGCGCAAACGTGATGACCTAAGAAACTTAATTCAGACGTTCCAAACTGACACTTTTCAGGACCAATGATGATTCCGTACTCCGATAGTCGAGCAAAAAGAATTCGTAGATGTTTCTTGTGCGTTTTATGATCTGGGCTGGTTACCAGTAGGTCATCCAAATAAACAAAAACGAAATCAAGTCCGCGTGTCACGTGGTCTATAAATCTCTGAAACGTTTGACCTGAATTTCTCAGACCAAATGGGGTTCTGGTGAAATTATACAAGCTGAAAGGTGTGGTAACCGCGGTCTTATGTACGTCGGACGGTTCCACTGGAATTTGGTAATAAGCCCTGACTAAGTCTATCTTTGAGAAAATTTTCGATCCGGCTAACCGCTGCGTAAAATATTGAATATGCGGAATCGGATAACGGTCCGGTACGGTCTGTGCATTCAAACTACGGTAGTCCCCACATGGTCTCCAATCGCCGTTTTTCTTTGGCACCATGTGAAGCGCTGAGGACCACTCGCTGTCTCTGGGTTCAATGACCCCTAATTTAATCATATCATCAAATTCGCGTTTAGCGGTAACCAACTTATCGGGAGCCAAACGTCTTGGTCGAGCAAAAACCGGGTGACCTTTAGTCACAATCTTATGAGTTATGCCGTGTTTGACGGGCTCACCCTTTGTCGTAGGGTGTGTCAGTTCCGGGAACTGGCCGAGAAGTTTAGTATATTCGTTTTGAACTGTATCGACTCTGTTCAATGACAGAGGTTTAATTGAAGATAATGAAGCGGCAATGGCTAAGCCTGTACGCATGTCTCGAAGACATCTGCTTCTCAAGTCTACGAGCAAATTGTAGTGGATTAAAAAATCAGCCCCGATTATGGGTTGCTGTACATCCGCCACAATGAACGTCCACGGATATTCGCGCTTCAAACCGACGTCAACGACGCGTTTACAATTGCTGTAAGTCTTTATCGTGCTATTATTAGCTGCCACCAGGGGGAGACTGTCAGCGCCCGAAATCCCGTTAGCGCAAGATTTCGGCAAAACACTGACAGCTGCACTCGTGTCGATCAAATATCTGCATTTGTGTCCTTTATCTGCGACATATAATAACTTAGAGTGAGATAACTGTGGAGAACTAGCGTCCGCGGAGTCATGTCGCGTCTCAGTTATACCGCCAGATGCAAGAGTCACAATCTTGCTCTGGCTTAGCAGTTTAAAGAAAATGCGCAGGGGCTTCTGCACGTGCGTGCCTTGTCACCGAAAGTCTGGTGGAAATAGCAGACAGGTGCATCAGCCGGATTCGAAGTCTTAACGACGTCATTTCTCTGTGTGTTCGGCGGCGGAACGAAAGGTCGAGCGGTTGTTTGCGAATTCGTCGGCGGAGCGGAAGGTCGAGCATTATGTTGAACGTCTCTATATTGGTTATGTTGATTACCAATGAAACCTGAGGCCTGTACATTAGGGACAAATGCAGGCGCGTTAGAGTAGTTATTAACTCGTCCACGTCCTTTATTCCGTTTCCTCTCAGAAGTTGTTACTGTCTCTAATTTCTAAACGACTTATTTACACATTTTCTCCCTCAACCGTGTTAAAAAGGAAAATTTACAAACAATTAAAAAAAAATTTATTATTACCAACTGTCCGTGTAAAATTTGGAACACGTGACTAATAATCTCCACCAAATCAAAATGGCGGCTTACTTTATGCTAATGTGGTGCGGCGGCACAGGTTCACTGTTCCGATGCATGCCGGGTAGGGGGGAACACGTGGGTGCCCACGGCGAGCTTTGAGCTAAGTTAGGGAAACCAGCAACCAAGATGGCGCTCACCTACCAAATACAAATATAATGTTCAGCATTCTCTGAAATAACATATGATAATAGTACAAAATATTGACCTACGGTCCTGGGAATATTCTTAGCAGACCAAATAAGACCGTTTATTGACATTCATTTAGGGGGACAATTTATTTTGGCCCTAAACCTATTAAAGGTTACCCGAGTCGAAGCGGTAGTAGAAATTTCTGTCGATTTTTAGAAAAATCGGGAAAAAATTTGACGAGATTTCGTCTGTGGACTTTAAGATCGAGTTACCCAATTATGGTAATCAACGATAAAAATAAGTTATAGAAAATACCCCCCTCCTACTCGCCTACAGTGGCATTAGTAGGATAAAGGCATTAAACAAACTCTTACTATAAAAATGATAGACTATGTCTATAAGAGTAATTTTTCTAGATTATTCTAGAGAATCGGCAAGCCGCCATCTTGAAAAGGCGCCAAACACGTGGAATTTCGACCAAAATTTTAGAAAATTACGCTGTTTTCGATGCAAAAAAACGTGCTTCTCGTCTGGTAACACTTTCTAACTAATTAATACTGGCATACATATATTTTGACCTACAGCTTTCACGTACCTTGTGAAAAAAATGCGGATGATTTTTTCAAAAAATCCCCTAAAATTATGAAACTATCCTTGAAAACAGCAGTTTTCACCCGGTGTCTAGGTGAAAACGCTGTTGCGTGAACAATCAGTCGTCGAGGTCACCAATATAGCGAGCTGGGGAACGTCGGGGTACCCAATATGGCGAATTGAAGCTTACACCGAGGTCCAGTTATGGGTCATAACTGCCGACGAAGGACTCCTCCCAATCTTGCCATCAAACTCAAATAACTTCCTTCTCCGTCCGATCAACGGTATTAAATAAACTAGGAAACTGTCTTCTCTCTTGTCATGTTTAATTGATTAACATGTTAAAACCACATTGCACAACCCGCCGCGCACGGCACGCCTCTATGACTTGGTGAGAGCGAGCTGCGGCACGTCCGCGGACGCCGAGTATCACGCTTCAAGTGAGGGAAAAATACTACGGGCCGCACCACGCTGCTCTGCGTGCACACGACACCACAGTATGACAACCGGGCGGTCATCTCCGTCAGGCTGCGTCCAGGAATCTGGGAATGACTGCCACATTGACTAAGCGATGTCAGGATCCTACAAATCAATCATATAACGACATTCTGCGGGCATGAGATGTGGACCATTGTAGATTGACGAAAGAGAGGAAAAATGCATGCTACCTTTAATCATGTCAAGCTAAATGTGACCTAAGGAACACGCTCGACGCTCCATGCACAAGATCCACACACATAATATAAATTATTTTATATAAACTGTCAGTATCCATGATCTAGATACTGTGATATACGTACTATATTATTGCCTAACGATTTATATTTTGCCTTAAATGGGTTGTAATAATGGATCAATACATTGTTTGTCATTCTATAAGCAGCCAGGATAAACAATCACTGTGCTCGTTAAACCACGTGAAAACCCTTACATTACTGCCAGGTCGTAGGCTTAACCAATTATTATGTCGCCGTGACAAGCACCTATTTGTCTGTGACACTCCCATCACATTTGGCCACATTTATTCTATGTTAAATATACTAATTATTAAACTATACAAAGTCGAAGCGGTAGTAGAAATTTCTGTCGATTTTTAGAAAAATCGGGAAAAAATTGGACGAGATTTCGTCTGTGGACTTTAAGATCGAGTTACCCAATTATGGTAATCAACGATAAAAATAAGTTATAGAAAATACCCCCCTCCTACTCGCCTACAGTGGCATTAGTAGGATAAAGGCATTAAACAAACTCTTACTATAAAAATGACAGACTATGTCTATAAGAGTAATTTTCTAGATTCTTCTAGAGAATCGGCAAGGCCGCCATCTTGAAAAAGCGCCAAACACGTGGAATTTCGACCAAAATTTTAGAAAATTACGCTGTTTTCGATGCAAAAAAACGTGCTTCTCGTCTGGTAACACTTTCTAACTAATTAATACTGGCATACATATATTTTGACCTACAGCTTTCACGTACCTTGTGAAAAAAATGCGGATGATTTTTTCAAAAAATCCCCTAAAATTATGAAACTATCCTTGAAAACAGCAGTTTTCACCCGGTGTCTAGGTGAAAATGCTGTTGCGTGAACAATCAGTCGTCGAGGTCACCAATATAGCGAGCTGGGGAACGTCGGGGTACCCAATATGGCGAATTGAAGCTTACACCGAGGTCCAGTTATGGGTCATAACGGCCGACGAAGGACTCCTCCCAATCTTGCCATCAAACTCAAATAACTTCCTTCTCCGTCCGATCAACGGTATTAAATAAACTAGGAAACTGTCTTCTCTCTTGTCATGTTTAATTGATTAACATGTTAAAACCACATTGCACAACCCGCCCCGCACGGCACGTCTCTATGACTTGGTGAGAGCGAGCTGCGGCACGTCCGCGGACGCCGAGTATCACGCTTCAAGTGAGGGAAAAATACTACGGGCCGCACCACGCTGCTCTGCGTGCACACGACACCACAGTATGACAACCGGGCGGTCATCTCCGTCAGGCTGCGTCCAGGAATCAGGGAATGACTGCCACATTGACTAAGCGATGTCAGGATTCTACAAATCAATCATATAACGACATTCTGCGGTCATGAGATGTGGACCATTGTAGATTGACGAAAGAGAGGAAAAATGCATGCTACCTTTAATCATGTCAAGCTAAATGTGACCTAAGGAACACGCTCGACGATCCATGCACAAGATCCACACACATAATATAAATTATTTTATATAAACTGTCAGTATCCATGATCTAGATACTGTGATATACGTACTATATTATTGCCTAACGATTTATATTTTGCATTAGATGGGTTGTAATAATGGATCAATACATTGTTTGTCATTCTATAAGCAGCCAGGATAAACAATCACTGTGCTCGTTAAACCACGTGAAAACCCTTACATTACTGCCAGGTCGTAGGCTTAACCAATTATTATGTCGCCGTGACAAGCACCTATTTGTCTGTGACACTCCCATCACATTTGGCCACATTTATTCTATGTTAAATATACTAATTATTAAACTATACAATATTTTTATAAATAATATTTGTTTAATTTCAGGCGAAACATTAGCAAATATTTGATATTTAAACACCCATTTTGTTACCACTAACAGTGATTTAATCTGCTAAAAAAATAATTATAATCGACTGTAATCGTGCTAAGAGCTTTATAAGTTCACTCATCCAGCGCCAAGCAAATTTTACCCCTTTAAGCCCTCACGATGCATTGTAGTATCATTTTACATCCTTGAACAGAGTCTTAATTTTCCTACAACCAAGGGTTTTAGAAAGAAAATTTCCATGAAACTAGTTTACCAATACATGGTAATTTTCTTTAATTTTTAAACCACAACAAATCATCTTAATCCACTACAGGGCGGGGGCCCTAGGGTAGTGGTTAGCACCGCTGCCTTTCACGCCAGAGTCCGGGGTTCGGTTCCCGGTCTCGGCGGTTTGAAAGAAACAAAAATGTTTCTTCCCCATCCACGTGTGAAAGTCAGTATTGTGGGGAGCCTCCGTGACCGAGAGGTAGCGTGCTCGGCCTCAGACCGCCAGGGCTCGAATTTCGAATCCTGTGTCTGGAGGACAGTGTCATCTCAATCATCTCATCAGCCTCAGGAGGTTCTCCTGGCCCAGTTTAGCCTATATGTGCACAAAGGTGGCCTAAAGCCCGATTCATTTCATTTTTTTTAATCCACTACAAGTCGAGAATTGCGACAGCAATTCGCGGCTTGTAGTGGATGAAGATGACACCGGTAAATTCAGGCTTGAAAGGGTTAACCTTTTGATTAGCATTTAACCCTTTCAGCGCGGGGATCACTTATAGATCTACTGCCAAAATCGATACCGCACTGAAAGAGTAAGATATTTTGAATTTGAAAATGCCGTAGACCCATAACATAGCTGGGGATCCAAGTGAAGCGGAAAGAGCTAACCTAGACATTAATGTATGTTGATTTCAAAGTGAAAAAAAACTTGTTGTCTTGGTTTATGTACAAATATGGGGATTAAAGCTCATTTTTAAAGTAGAAAGCATCTTCAATTTGTATAATTAATTGCCCTTTAGTTTGTATTACTTGAAGCTGGAGATCACATTGCGGTGACGACACACAACATCACCACTTATTATTAGTTATTAACCCTTCCAGCGCTGAAATATTTTTTATAAACCAAGAGGTCAAAGGTTTTTTTTCATTTTGAATTCGTCATGAATGTCTTAATTAACTCTTTCCGCTTCATTTGAATACCTATGTTATGGGTCTACAACCATTATAAATATTTTTATCTTTCAGTCCGCGATCGATTTTAGACGTCATATTCTGACGTCTATGGACGACAGATTCTGACGTCTAAAATCAGTCCCCGAGCTGAAAGGGTTATCACTTTTTTCTGAGCAGATATTGTCCCTAAATCAAACTTTGCCAGGGCCATCAACAGTTATTGAATTGTATGTTTTTTTTTAATACTGTCTTTAGTCATAATTTTGTCAGCAATAAAAGTCTTGTGAGCTACATAAGCCCTTCATAATACGCCATCAACAAACACAATATTCATCCAATGTTATTTTACAACGAAAAATGAGAACACAAATGGACATAGATTACAAATTAGTAATCTAACGGGAACGTAATAACGATGTGGATGTAAATACTTCCACAACGAGAGGATAAGACAATTTCCGGGTCTCAAGGGCTTTATCATATTTATTGGAATAACCATTCGGTCGCGACTGCCCCAGGCCCAACTGGGGAGAAGATTGAAACATTCACATTGCTCGCCGGGGCAGATGTGCATGCATTTGTTGTTGTTGTTGGGTTTAAGTATAGGATAAATCCCGTGGGGCTCTACATTATTAGCTGTGAAAAAGGCCGAGGCCTTTTCCACAGCTAAGAATGTAGAGCTCCGAGGGTTTTAACTGACTTAAAACACATCCGACCATAATGAGAATCCCTCATAATCAACAGCTCGGACACACCTGACTGATTGTAGTACCAAGATAATTTGTCTGTAATTGATCAACAATAACTGTCCATTCCCGGTTTAGAATGTAGTGGTCGGACAAAGAAAATAATTTAGTGGCCGCCAATAATCCCTTCAGTGCGGGGATCAACTTTATACGTCAAAATCTGAATTCTGTAGACGTGAGATTCTGACGTCTAAAATCGTCTACAGACGTCAGATTTTAACGTCTTAAATCGATCTCCGCGCTAAAAGAATAAAAAATATTTCTAATGGCCGTAGACCCATAACATAAGTATTCAAATGAAGCAGAAAGGGCTAAGATATCTATGATGACTTCAAATTGAAACAACCCTTTGTATTCTCAATTTATACAAAACTTATATAAAATTTATATAAAACTTCAGCATTGTAAGGGCTAACGTGATTGTAATCTATATAAAATGTCCATGTTCATCCATGTTTTTTTCGGAATATGCTGTTTGACTTGGCAGAACAGAATTCTTGTGTTCCTAGCTGGTTAATTAAAGGACCAAACCATCGGTGTATAGCATTATAAATAGTTATTTGAAGGCGAAAAAGTCATAAAAAATTTAAATAAATACAATTATTTTAAAAATAAATGGAAAGGCATAAAAAATCACCTTGTAAAAAGTTAACCTCCACCACGCTAAAAACGGCCACATTTAAATATTTTTACACCTTAAAGTGCAGAATTGTCGAATTGAATTTTTTAACCACTTGAAGTTGTGTCTCACTACAGCTAAACTGGATAAACTTGATGGCAGATGAAACTAAAGGTTTAAATCAGAATCTGACTTCAATAGACGTCGGATTCTGATATCTAAATTCGATCCCGCACTAAAAGAGTAAACTTTTTATAATAGCCGTAGACTCATAACATAGCCTAGGTATTTAAATGAAGCAGAACGAATATGTATGATGATTTGAAATCGAACAAAAACGTTGGTCTCTATGGTTTGTATAAACGTATTTCAGTGATTTAAGGGTTTAAAGGGATTTACCTAAATCCTCCCATAATCTCGTTTCTATCACTATAATTCTCATGTGCTATGAAGCTTAGGATTTGAATTGATCACGGCCGCTCTGTTGTATTACGGACTCCTTGCAGTATGCCTCCACAGTGACCTTGGGTGACTCTGTGATTGACACGTGATGGTACAGGATTGATCATGTGATTGTCTAGATAATATCACGTGACAGATGCTCCAGTGCAGAGAGTAGTGAGTGCACAAAGGAGGCAAAAATAGATCATTCTAAAGCATTGCAATGATGGAATTATATATATTTTTGCTTTTTTCTGGAGCATTCAACGTTGTATACTTTGTTTCTAGTTTTTTTTTGTACAAACACATTTTATTTTTCTATCGAAACAAATACAAAAATGTTACTTATATTAACCATTTCCGCGCGATTAGCGACTTTAGATGTCAGACTCTGACGTCCATAGACGTCAGATTATGACGTCTAAAGTCGATCCCTGCACTAGACCCATAACATAGGTATTCAAATGATGCGGAAAGAAGTAACTGAGAAATTTATGATGATTACAAATTTAAAAAGCTTTTGTCTCCATAGTTTATAATTTTTGTTGAACACTTTGAGGGTTAAATATGGACATATGTTTACACCTTGATAAGGAGCATCTTATTAGAAATACAACCATCAAAATTGAAAACCGCTCTTCGTTCTCACAATGACAAAATTTAACTTAATGTCGATCCACATGCTGTTTCTACGTTTTGTGATTACATCTTCTTTATACAAAATATATCCCTGTTGTTCGGTGCAAATGAGGACAACAGTAACTATTCACTTGAAAAACAAGGACTCATTGCGGTTTGCCATTAGAAATCATATCAGAACAAGTCTAGAGCAGACAATCAACCAAATAACTACATTCTGCTTCCATTAGACAAAGAAATCATATCACAACACCTCAATCAACCAAATAATTACATTCTGCTTCCGTGAGATTAAATTTGATGAGCAGCATAAAATGTATACAAAAGTATAATTATAATATGTATGTCTATGCATATATTATATGTAATATGTTAATATGTAGTATGTAAAGCCAAATGTTTACTTGTCGAATAACTAGTTGTTGTCTGTTGTCTTTGTAGGGATCGTTCCCAGCAAACTCTGGGCGTTAAATCAATGTTGGTTTTATGTTGGGCCACCGTCGCGGACGTTGGCCCAATATTCAGCCAACATTGCTTTACCGCCTGTGTATAGGTCCTACAGGGTTGCGATACTGCATGATATGGATATCATTTCGGTTTTGACCCGGCCTAGATCTGGTGATTTGTCACCTGGAGTCTAGTCTTTTTTTTGCATTTGAAACTTGAATGATGTCTTTGTCGGGGTTAGCAAATTTAAATTAAAAATGAGAGATTAAAAATAAGGGGGATTTTTCATTTATTTGTAACTGCAATGCTATTTTGCTAGGACTAGAACAAATTCCAGTTTAGACTATGAGATGAGATAAAGATATATTCTTATTTTAAAGCAAAATGTCACTTGACATTCACTTAGTAGTCAAAGAAATCTGACAAATATAAGCATGCTCGTCACCTAGGCTAATCACTCACTCACTCACTCACTCACTCACTCACTCACTCACTCACTCACTCACTCACTCACTCACTCACTCACTCACTCACTCACTCACTCACTCACTCACTCACTCACTCACTCACTCACTCACTCACTCACTCACTCACTCACTCACTCACTCACTCACTCACTCACTCACTCACTCACTCACTCACTCACTCACTCACTCACTCACTCACTCACTCACTCACTCATTCGCTCGCTCGCTCGCTCACTCACTCACTCACTCACTCATTCATTCATTCACTCTATCACTCACTCACTCACTCACTCACTCACTCACTCACTCACTCACTCACTCACTCACTCACTCACTCACTCACTCACTCACTCACTCACTCACTCACTCACTTAATCAATCAATCAGTCAATCAATCAATCAATCAATCAATCAATCAATCAATCAATCAATCAATCAATCAATCAATCAATCAATCAATCACTTTATCTATGTCTCTGTCTCCCTTTCATGCTCTCTTTCTCTGATATTTGGGTGCCAAGTTTCACCTTGTTTGACCTTCTCTTGCCTCTCGCCAATAAATTTGCATCGTAAAAACTCACAAACCACTGCCAGAGGACAATCCCTACGTTCTATCGATCAATTACCATAGCGGCGTGACAAGCACATATTTGTCTCTGAATACCTCATGAGATGTTTTGTCCTCGGCAGGTCTCTGACATCATTTGTTTTGCTTCTGTTAGAATGTACAAGCTGTAGCCAGCAATTAATACATTATCTGACCACAACAAAATAATGTAAGCACAGACGGACAAATTCCTTTTGATTCAATAAAATATACATGGCAGATCTATAATTCAATTAATTGAGTTTAAGACCGATGTTTATTGGCCTTAAATTGCTTTAGCAAATCCATGCTGGATAACTGTTAGATGTAAGCTGCTCAATCAGTGCCAGATTGTATAGGTTAAGAAAACCCCAGAATATGGTAATTCGCGTAAATGGGTTCCAAAGCAATAACATATTTGTACCCTATCAATAGGAATTATTCTAAAATTACAACCGGTTCATGTAAATGCTACCATAAACTGGATGAATAATGCTTGATGAATAATGTAGTGTCATACCAACCCCAATGACATTTTATACAAATTTAGAATATTGACCTTGTAAGTTATGATTTCGATTATCTGGTAATCTAGGTGTCACATGCCGTCTGAGTTCAACATGGGAAAATACGGAACTCATTCAGAGAATAATTGAACGAGTTCTGTATTTTTCACGATCTTCAAAAATGAATTAAGTCAGTATTGTCTCAAACCATAGGGATATATGATAATATATATATAACTTCAGTATAAGACCTTCGAATGGAGTGTGACAATGTTCGTAAACGTTATTCTTGCCGTAACACGTTGATACCATAAAAATTATGGAAACATAATGCCACAAAACATGTATCCTATACATGGATTGCAATACATTAAATTACACCAACTAAAGACGTCTCTTCTAAAAAAAAACTTAACAAACGAAAGCACAAATTGTCAAAACAGATAGCAAAACGCATAATACGATATGTAAATATGAAATATAAAACTGGGAAAAAACTCTGGTAGATTAGCCACAACATTAATACAGAAGATTCATTAACCTCTACTTGAAGCAAGACTACTTAACTTTGGACACATTTTCCCTTAAAATACCACATCTATGACAAATATCGTCAGTTTTTAATTTCACCATTAGTTTTTTTATAGCATTATTTTTAACCAAATTATTATATTACCGTTTACTTCATTTTACATTATGTATTCCATGGCAGTCAGCTTATAATTCAATCGAGTTTACTACTATAAAATTTATTGACACAACAAAGCAGGCAATTGATCCAGGTGGATATAATTTATCCCAACATTGGACTGAGTGTGTTCACAACTCAGTCCAAGGAAGAAGCACTTATAAAACTCGTGGCTGGATTTTGATGACATAAAAACCATAGAACGAAAATTAAAATGGCGAAATAAAACATACCTTGCTTATTCTCTGTATCTCAGCTAAATGTTGAGTAAAATAAATTGGCGATTTCAGCACTGACACCAGAATATCCAAACTCATTAGACCTGCTACATATAAAAATTGTCTCCAGGTTCATCGTCGTCACCGTCTTCTGCAGTGTTGTTTATACAGTTTTCGAGGGGCATGCGTGGTGGTATGGAAAGAAACTGTCAGTGTTATACACTATATACACACGTGGCAAAAAGGTATGAAACATAATATTTGAAGCAAAGTCCGAAGTCGGGACTCTGTCCTTCAGGGTTTTTCCCAGAACGTTGGCCATTACTAGGGTTCTCAATTGGTTCTTAATGTGTTCTTCGTGTTATAAGGTTCTTTACAATAGCAAATGATTATCAAGGGGTTCTTTACCACAAGAAAGGGTTCTTTCTATTCACTTGGATATTTAACAAAACTGCTTACCCGGTCAACAGGTTACACACAATCCCATTCACTGAATCCCACTGTTTGATTATCCAAAATAAATTTGCGTAATTTTAAATCATGTCATACAAAACTATTGAAAAATTTTGTTTTCGCATATGTTTATGACAGTTCATGATCTACATGTTTTACTTAGATGAACCATGTCTTAATTACGATTGTCGTATATATCGGGCGCCGCCGTCGCGCTTTCTGTAATTTATATGACAGCGGTACTGGCATCCACTATAGTTTAGTTAGACTTACCATTATTAGCAAAACGTTTTGGAATCAGTGTTTTCTCCCTTATATCACTTGTGTGCGTGAAGTTACCGATATTGCGATCTCGTATACAAAGAAAAGATATTTAAAAAACGGTAAGCGAACAATAGAATCGTGCTCGCCAATTTTTTTTTTCTCAGCAAGCAGATACACATTTCTTGAGACTAGAGAGGTGGAGGGGATCATAAGAAAAGAAAATTTCTAGTAAGTACATTATCGTTATTTATTATAAAATGTCACCCCAATACCGCCTTAATAATTGATGTTCAACATTTTACAGCTTTGCTGTCCGGTGTTTATCGATTATGATAGTTGTTGGATATGTCATTCTTACTACTTTCAGCTTATCATACAACCAAGTAGGCCCACATAGCGTATCCAAGAATAGGGGGTTCGGACGCGCGCGCTCTTTGCTACATTTAGGAAATTTTGGTGCACATTCTCGCCATTGAACCCATCATAAAAGACCTAGCACCGAGCCCGTTCCGGCTATTTTCGTGGGGAAATGTTTTAAATTTAAAATTCTGCTGAAAAAGTGGGGGTGGGGGTACCCTGGATCCGCCACTGCTGGTGACAAGGTGTGGCCCAGTGCGGTCACCAGTAATGACCATTACTGGTGACAAGTTCTGCTCCCAGTGATGGCACCAGTAATAGCCACTACTGGTGACAAAGTCTGGTCCTAGTGCTGGCACCAGTAATGGCCACTACTGGTGACAAAGTCTGGTCCCAGTGCTGGCACCAGTAATGGTCACTACTGGTGACAAGGTCTGGTCCCAGTGCTGGAACCAGTAATGTCCACTGGTGACAAGGTATGGTCCCAGTGCTGGCACCAGTAATGTTCATTACCGGTGACAAGGTCTGGTCCCAGTGCTGGCACCAGTAAAGTTCATTACCAGTGACAAGGTCTGGTCCCAGTGCTGGCACCAGTAATTGCAACTACTAGTGACAAGGTCTGGTCCCAGTGCTGGCACCAGTAATAGCAACTACTGGTGACAAGGCCTGGTCCCAGTGCTGGCACCAGTAATGTTCATTACCGGTGACAAGGCCTGGTCCCAGTGCTGGCACCAGTAATAGCAACAGGCTCTACTGGTGACAAAGTCTGGTCCCAGTGCTGGCACCAGTAATAGCAACTACTGGTGACAAGGCCTGGTCTCAGTGCTGGCACCAGTAATGGCCACTACTGGTGACAAAGTCTGGTCCCAGTGCTGGCACCAGTAATTGCCACTACTTTTGGCAAGGTCTGGTCCCAGGGATACTGACCTCAAAGGGTTTATTTTCATACAAAGTTATGCCCTTTGGTTTGAAAAACTCTGCAGCCACATTTCAGCGTATGATGAATAAAATTATCGCTGGTCTGTTGGGTACAGATCGCTATATTGATGACATTGTGGTATATTCTATGTCATGGGAATCTCACCTAGAATATCTAAGGGCGTTATTTGAGAGATTATTAGAATTTGGATTGACTATTACCCTCTCAAAGAGCGAGTTTGGGCAGGCTACCATTAATTATCTTGGTTATGTTGTCGGTAATGGAGAAGTTGCTCCAATTCAATCAAAGGTTCAAGGTATATCTGATTTTAAAATACCAGAAAATAAAAAAGCCCTCATGAGATTCCTAGGCATGGCTTCTTATTACAGAAGATTTTGTAAGAATTTCTCAAATGTTGTAATACCACTTACCAATCAGCTTAAAAAGAGAAGAGATTTTGCATGGGATAATCAATGTCAGGTTGCTTTTGACAAAGCTAAGTCGATGTTGTATTCAAATCCTGTTTTGACTGCTCCTAACTTTGAAAAACCTTTTAAGCTAGCAGTTGGCGCGAGTGATTATGGGATGGGTGGCGTTTTGCTCCAAGATGATGAACAGGGCTTAGAGCATCCTGTATGTCACTTTTCAAAAAAGTTCGACAATTTTCAAAGAAATTACAGTACCATTGAAAAAGAAGCTTTTTCTCTCTTATCATCTTTGAGACATTTTGATGTGTATCTAGGGAGTTGTGGCTATCCTATTATTGTTTATCCTATTATTGTTTACACAACCGATTAACATTTATAGTCAGAATGAAAAATCACAACATGAGACTGCTTAGATGGGCTTTGGTATTGCAAGAATATGACCTAAAGATTATTCATATTAAAGGCTCGGAAAATGTAATAGCTGATGCTTTATCTAGATCTTGAAATGTATAATTATCATTTATATCATATAATCACTGATAATGACTGTTACTGCTGATACAAAGATACTTGCTCAGTTTTATTTTTGTAGGTATACGTCTCCTTCAACTCGGAGGGTGTTACGGCCACGGCCGCTGATCTACAACAACAGTATCTGGGGAGTGGCTGTGTACGCTCTACTTTAAGGAGTTACCGCTGTAGCTGTATCGGAGTAGTGAACTGTTGACACTGTTGAATTGACCGCTAAGATCAGCAAGTGAACATTGCGTGATTATGTGGGCGGGCTCGGGGTGTATAGAACCCCGTTTCGTAAACAGAATTCACTTTCTGTTCACCCCACTAGCGGTAAGGCGTATTTTGGATTTTGGAATTATTGTGAGCTTCGGCTATTGAAATTATAACTTCACCTCATCAGACTTTTCATCATTTTGTATTTATCTATTTTTGTTTCGGAATTCATATATAATATTACATTAAATTCATTTCATTTCTTTCAGAGTTCGTGTTGTTTGTTTATTCTCCTTTCGCTCATCGTTTTATGTTCAAACCATTCATCAACTCTTTATTATAATTTTATATTGTCATCTCGGCGATAGTTATCATTGAGACATGACAACAAACAAGCCTCAGTGCCGCCTCTTTTGTGAGACTGGATCTGACTGATCTAATGTTTCTGAGCTGGAACCATGCTGCTTGACACATCTTAGTGACCTGTGTTGTCATATCCATATGATGATCAAACATTACGCCGATGTTACGGGCACATTTAGATGTTGATATTCCACTATCTCCCACTTGCACACTAGACAGTGGCACCTTATTGTGATGAAGAAAATATGGTGGTGCTATGATAACTAATTCTGTTTTATCATCATTTAACTTTAACATGAACATCACCATCCATGCTTTTATCTCAGCTATGCACATCTGGATTCGACGTTGAGCTTCCAAGAGATCTACTGCATCACCAGCGTAAAATGATACATACAGTTGAGTGTCATCAGCATGGAGATGATATTGGACACCATGACGGCGACATATCTCACTCAGGGGGATTGTATAGATCATGAATAAAATTGGACCCATCACAGACCCTTGTGGAACACCGAATCTTAATGATGACGAAGCTGAGCTGCTTCCATGAAGGTGAACCTTTTGAGATCTATCTTCCAAGTACGATTTGAACCAAGACTGAGCTGTACCTGAAATACCACACTCTCGAGCAAGACATTATGGTCAACGTGTCAAAAGCTGCAGAGAGATCAAGTAACACCAAGACTGTCGCCTTACTGTCATCCATAGCTCTCAGAATGTCATTTTGAACACTGTTAATGCCGTTTCAGTGTTATGGCGTTTCCGATATGCTGACTGATACTTCTCATACAGCTGGTGTTGTGAAAGATGATCATGCAGCTGTTTTGCTACCATTCTCTCAGGTAATTTTGAAACAAATGGTAGATTAGACACAGGACGATAATTTTTCAATGATTCCGGATCGAGTGAGGCCTTCTTTAGCAATGGTGTTATTATTGCGGATTTTTGTGAAGAAGGAAGTTTCCCAGTGGCTAGAGATAAATTGACTATTCGTGTGATAACAGGTGATAAAATATCAACATTTGTTTTTAACAATTGCGTTGGAAGTGGGTCTAGCACACATGATGTTGTGGGGCAGCACATGATGGTTTTGCAAATTTCTTCAACTGTTACAGGACAGAAAGTATCAAAGCTGATCAAGTTTGGTGTATTCACACCAGGTGGTTCATAATCATAATCATCTTGTTTTTGTTTCTCAAGTATCACTGTACGGATGTTAGTAATTTTATCCGAGAAATAATTTGCATCCGCCCTTTATATCCACCATCCACCTTTTATACCCGCCATACACCCTTTATACCCGCCATACACCCTTTATACCCACCATCCGCCCTTTATATCCACCCTAAAATAGCAGTAGTCTGAATTAAGTTGTTTATTTAAATTTCAAATGAGTAAGATTGTGCCCCATGTTATGATAGGCCTACAGTGCTGACTACTTTTGTGAAAATATGTTTCTTATGAGCCAAAAGCCTGAAAATTGTGTAAAATTATGTGGAATGTATTATAGGCCTAGTAAATTGACAATATGACATCCCTTTATAAAACCATTAAACTAACTCAATATATTTACAACACAAAATGTCAAATAGGTTTAGGCTTAACTACTGAAATATTCCATACAATAAATAATTATTTTTTCTTCGCTCGGCATCATCAAAGGGACTAGCCCACCACCTAGTTTTAGTCATGATTGTCAAACAATCTGAGCTTGCCCTGTTAATGATAGTCTATAAATAAATTTAAAGTGAAAACAATAAAAGTTAAAATATGAATGAACCTGACAAGGTTTGCTTGCTTCAAGGAGACTAGACTATGACTATGATGACCCTAACCCAACATTGATCCAGCATTTGTCAGGTGACACTGCAGTGGTAGGGCCCCCACATGGTCATGGACCTGTCAGCTTTTTAATGATATTTAGATCTAGACCTTAGGGGCCTTGCAAACCTAAAAAAAAATCCTAACATCCCCCAAAAAATTGAATAGAGCTCACCCCACCCCCATCCATTTTTTTGGAAACCTATAATCATCAAAGATTTTAATTTTTTTTTGGTTTTCCAATTTTCTATCCATATTGGCCGTGAACCCACCCACCCACTTCCAAATTGTTTTTTGATGTTTGGATTTTTTCTTAACTTTGCAACATCTCTTAAATAGTATTCACAGTGATTAGGGCTTTGGCTTGTACAAGTTCTCGGAAATGTCTACTTAAGACGTCTGTACTAGAAGAAGATTGAAAGACTGACTGACCGAGAGACACTGACAAGTCACAATCATTGACATTGTGACATGCTCAGAATGCCGGCGTATAAAGTGTGGGCGCCTATACAGCAGTGGCTGACAGTGACAGTAGCCTGAGTAGGGCCTACATGCAGTGACTGGCAAAGACAGTGAGAGAAGTGAGTGAGTGAGAGGCGGCAGTCACACTCACAGTGGCTGCCCAGCCGCTCAACACGACAAGAGGCTCAAGCCAGGGGCATGGCCAGGCAGATTTCACGGCACACGCCGTCACTTGGTGCTAAAATCAAAGTAAACCTCGGTTGACGGCGTGTTAATTCTGTATATTTAGCACGATCATATCATATTACATGTATAATGACTGCCAGTTGTCTCGATAATTTAAATATAGTGACAAGTTATTAAAAAATGACTGATGACAACTTCAAACCGGAAAAAACCAATACCCAGGTTTGTGATCGGCCAATGGACTCAAGTTCACTGTGTGAAAGCGATGTTAGCATTCCACTGTCCTAATTATGTGTTTAAAACGCAGTTCATTTTTAAAAGTTGGTGCAAATACCAACGAAAACACAGACTACTTTAGACGACAACAGAGCTCAAATGGTTAACATTCTGGTGTCTAGGGCAATGTAGGAGTTGTAATAAGCTATCTATTATTACATTAGTTGACTACAGGGCTCAATGGGTTAACCTTCTGGTGTTTAGGGAAAAGTATGAGTTGTAATAATATGTCTATTATTACCATATTCGACGACAGGGCTCAAGGGGGTAATCGTCTGGCGTCTAGGGCAATGTATGAGTTGTAATAATATGTATATTACTACCATAGTCGACGACAGAGCTCAAGAGGTCAACCGAGGAGATGAGGGAATATATTTAAAATATGAATTTCTATTAAATAATTGTGAACGACGCATGGACATAATATGCATGCTGGCCATGCTGGCACATTAACAAATTCACCACTGACGTTTTTTGACACGTTTTCATTTTTTAATCAAGCTTTATTTGCCATAAATCACAAATTACATCCAGAGATTGACCCTTTGATTGCTATGTCTTAGTTCTAATGTTAACCTACTTGGAGCTGATTATTTTAGATTGATTGCAGTTCATTACAGGAAAAATACTACAGTCTATGACACAATTATCTGTAGTGCATGCTTTTCGTCGATTTATCCGTCAATTATCAACCGATTTTCATGAAATTTTGTACAGAATATTTCCAAGTGATGTCCTAACATCGGTAGAAAATTCGTAAAGTTATATGCAGAATTGCAAAGGTTAGACTATTTGGCATGTAGTAAATTGAAAATATGACGTCCCTCTATAAACCCATTACACTAATTCTGGAATTTTATTACATGTCAAATGGTCTAACTTTTGAAATATTAAACGACTATAATTGCGCGAAATTTTTACCGATGTTAGGACATGACTTGGAAATGTCATGTGCAAAATTTCAAAGAAATCGTGTCAGAATTGACGGAGAAATCAACGAAAAGCATGCGCTCCAGATAATTGTGTCATAGACTGTGATGGAATTCACCCTCTAAAGTTCCTGTATTACACTGACCTGTATATACACTGGATTGGACACGAGGCTGATTCACGCGGTACCAGAGCGAGGCCATATTACTGAGGACATGTGTTGACCTAAGTCTTACATAACATAGAGACTTCACCCACCGATTCCGTAGTCTCTCGTTAATAACTTCATTTGTGAAAATGTTAATAAAAAATCATGACATGCTTGCCAAATACTAATATTAATGGAAAATAATGCAAAAACAACATAATTTGGGGGGCTCTGATATCTGAAGCGGTTACCAATTGAAAAGTTGGTGTATCCTGTCAGGTTCAATCTCATGTGGAACGACGTCATCATATCACGTGACCTGCCGGCAAGCGTCATCAAACCACGTGACCTGCCGGTATTGATCAACAACAACACGTGCTATCACCCACAGACGTATAGATTAAACAGGTCAGTGCTATCACCTGTCGTCTGTACCGTCATACTCATATAAAGGGCCTAAATAAAGATGATGATGTAGCCTAGCTAGGGCCTAATGTCAACAGTATAGTCTACTCTAGTCCTATAATTAAATTGATAGGCCTATATCATGTAGACTGTAGTCTAGTCTAGGCCCACTAAATACTATCAGGTGCAGCGCTGCAGGCCCGCCACTCACTCAGTCACTGCATGACAGTGACCATGGTGACAGTGACGTACTCTGACACAGTGACAGTCTCTGTTCACGACTTTGAAAGTGTGAGTGACAGGGCTTGGCTGACATCCCAACATCAAAAGAGCACTGGGTCAATGTATCGTGTTCACTGGGATGCTGCCACCCCCCCCCCCCCCCACCTTATAGCACTGCCACTGTAGGCCTAACGTTAGGCTACACAGTCAACCTTTAAATAGGCCCTATAAGTTATGTTCCTTTATTATTAGGAAATCCAGTTCTTACAACTACAAGTAGTCTAGTTAACTAGGCCAACTGTGAAGTGCTAAATTTATTATTTTTGTCGCTTCTATGCGCTATAGCCTAATATTAAATGACTACTTTCGCCTTTTTTGTTGCGATATATAACTATATGATTGAAGCGACACAATCAGGCTAAGACCATGAAAAAACAGTAATTTTATTTCGGCTCCTTCATATGTCCATAATATATGTCAACATGTCCATAGACTAGAATTTTGTAAGATTTTAAAATTTAGTGTTGCGCATTTACTAGTTAAGTCAGAAATAAGGACATAATTTAATTTTGGACATGCATGTCCAAAATAAGAAATACGGGAATAACTGATAAATGCCATGGGGCTTTCGGCACACTTGCTACATTGCCACAGCAGCCAAAAATTTAAAAGACCCCCGTAATTCTAGTTTATAGACACATCTTATGGCATCCGAAAAAAAGCCGAAATAAAAATACTGATTTATTTTTAATTTAAATTGTGTCGCTTTAGACTTACTAAAAATGAGAACGTTTTATTAAAATTGATAAAATCAAGATGGCTGCCATAACCTCATTTTCGGTTGCACATGAAAATAAACAATGCCAATACACTTGCAGACCCCGCAAACCTATATAGGCCTACTGGATTTCTAGGCACTATTGTGAATTAAAACAAAAAAAGACTACATAAGTCCAGGATGCAAGACAACTAGGTCTAAGAAGCTCAGTCTAAGAGTAAGATAAGAACTAGACAGTCTGTCACAGATTGCAAACCTCCATTGAAATAATGATCCTGATCAGTATCCCAGTAATGGTCTACCTATCTACAAATTTTGTTTTATAGTAATGGACTAGCAACTAACAGTTTGCAAAATATTGGGCATGTGAAAGTAAATAATGGCCGATAGAGGGCCATTTTGAATTTGATCCAGTCAATTTTTTCAAGATGCATCCTCTCCTGAAATCTCACATTTTGTTTTATAGTAATGGTCCAGCTATCTAACACGGTTTACCAAATATCAGCAATGTTAAAGTAAATAGTGGCCGATAGGCAGCCATTTTAAATTCGATTAAGTCGAAAGTTTTTAAAAGGCATCCTCTCCTGAAACATCACATTTTGTTTTATAGTAATGGTCTAGCTATCTAGCACAGTTTACCTGAATAATGCTGATTGTCGGCCATTTTGAATTCATAATTTAAACATTTTCAGGGTGCATCGTCCCCCAAAACTCACATTTTGTTTTACAGTAATGGTCTAGCCATCTAGGATGGTTTACCAAATAACGGCCATGTTAAAGTGAATAATGGCTGGCTGGCGGCCATTTTTATTTTGGTCGAGTTAAATTTTTTCAAAATGCATCCTCTCCCGAAACCTTACAATTTGTTTTATAGTAATGGTGTAGATATCTTGAGCGGTTCCCATGATATTCCGCAATATCAGGCCTGTCGAGGTGAATAATGACAGATAGGCGGCCATTTTGAATTTTATCAACTTGAAATTTTTCAAGATGCATCCCCTCCTGAAACCTTACAATTTGTTTGATAGTAATGGTGTAGCTATCTTGAGCGGTTTTCATGATATTCCACAATATCAGGCCTGTCTAGGTGAATAATGGCCGATAGGCGGCCATTTTTAATTTTATCAACTTGAAATTTTTCAAGATGCATCCTCTCCTGAAGCTTCACAATTTGTTTTATAGTAATGGTGTAGCTATCTTGAGCGGTTTTCATGATATTCTGCAAAATCTTTCAGTCGGATTTACCGATGTTATAAATTAGGTCTAAATGCTGGGTCAACTTCAAGGTCAAGGTCCAAAAACCTGAAAAGGCACAACTAGGGACCTTAGAGAACATATATGTGCAATATGACTGTCATCGGCCCAGTACTTTTCGAGATCTGCTCTGGAAACAAGTGTGCGTCAAAACGTCTAAATAGGTCATAGTTCTGAACCAAAAGTAGGTCAAAGTTCATATACCCCAAAAAGCACAACTAGACCCCCTATAGGGGTGTTGTGTGTAAAATTTGTAAACAATCGGACAAGTACTTTCAGAGATATGCTCCGGAAACGAATTGTTCATGGACGGCCCAACGGCCCAACGCCAGAACATCAGCATTTTCTCCTCTGCGACCTTGCGTAGTGGATTCAGATTAAAAATATTTTAACCTGTCCATTATTCACCTGGAAGTAACCCACATACCAAAAATTGTTATCCTAGCTTATTTTCTTACAAAGTTATAGGCAAAAGAAGAGATAAAAAAAAACGGAGGCGGAATCCATAGCTCCCTCCGTCTCACCTACGGTGACGGCGGGAGCTAAAAATAGTCGCCAGCTGCTGGCCATTTTGATTATCGGTGGAGAGCTGAAAATCTAATAAGGGCATGTTCATAGGCCTACTCATAGGTAAACTAAAATAAAAAATTGGAGAGATACAATAATTATTTTTCAAGTTTTAATCGGGTAAACAAGGAATTTATAAATTAATAAAACTAAAATGGGCGCCATAGCCTCGTTTTCGGTGAAATCATGAAAACGGACAATGCCAAAAGATTCGCAGACCCCGGAAACCTACATATACCAGGTTTCAAGGAAAAAAAAAAAAATTAGTCGCGAACTGGCGGCTATTTTGATTATTGATGAAAAGGAAAATCTAATCAGGTCATCTATCAGTGTCTATATACTCATGGGTGACTTCACATAAACAATTGAAGATATCTTATAATTATTTTTCAAGTTATCGCGGTAACAAGATTTTTTTTAATCTTTGACCTTGACTTTCACCTTGAGTAAAAAAATTGCCGGAGGGGTTGAATTTTTGTTTAAATTGTGAATTCAATCTGTTAGACAGTGTTGGCGTAGTAGCCAAAAGTGCCAGCGGCGACGTACAAAGGGGACAACAATACCCCATTTAGCCCCGATGGGTAAAAAAACAGTATTTTTTCAGGAAGGAAATATATTTTTATTACAATAATAAATATGACATAAAAGACAAAAGTGACAAAATAACAGCAACTGCATCTTATTTATTTGTCATATCAGTAGGCCTACATATATTCCAGAGCAATGAAGTAAATGGCAAAAACACAATGAAATTGATTTATATTTACATAGTCTATCTATTTTCCTTACAACAGTCTGTAAAGGACCAGTCAACAATAGTTGATGATTATATATACAAACACTACACTGAAAAATATTATTTCATGAATTATAAATGGGGGGGCTAACTGGAAACTAACAAGATATCCTGTTTTTTCTGTATATATAACGTACTGTAACGATGATCCCATTCAGTTTCAATGTTGTATCAATGTGGATTATACACACACATAAGTAGGGCAATATCTGTAAGAATATAAATGCAGATATAAATGTATGTGAACAATTGATACAGTTTTTCTTTCCAAATGTATTACTTTTTAGATTTTGTATCACATTCAGTACATAATATATAATGCCATAGGAGTTTTTTATTTTAATTGTATTTATTACACAATACCAATAAAAACAATAACTATGTTAACCATATGACACATATGTTACATTGGTATGGATGGCTGTTGTTACCATGCATGGCTTGTGTTGCTGCTGTCAACCCTGCCTAATAGGCCTACCAGCTCAGTAGATTAACCCTTGTGCTGCTGGGACTGTATATATATATATATGTGTGTTTTCCTGTAGATTCAGATCAAATAAAATCTAACTAAATTGATAAAACAGTTTGTAATAGATGCTCAATTGACATGGTTAATCACATAATTACTTTACAGATGATTATTTTTCAGAAATACGCATATTTTTTTGTCATTTGAAGCTGGGATGTGCATTAGCAATTCCAGCTTCAAGTGAATGAAAAATGGGATCAAAAAATTTAGCAGGACAAAGGTTAAGAAAATAAATTTATATCATTTTTTATGACCCTGAATTTATTATTATAATTATTATTGTATTTTTTTAGACGCTTGTATCCAGCTGCACTAAGCCGATCACAGCGCTTTTACATAATAATAAGTCATGCATGCTGAAAGTTTCAGTATCTAATTAAAAATATTTGATGTGGTTCACAAATGTATATTGCTCTTAACCCTGAGTGACAGTGTGGGAACTGTCTATTTAGAAGTCAAAATTTAAAAAATTATAATGGTCATAGACCCATAAAATTGGAAATCAAATAGAGCAGAAAAGGCTAAGTAAGCCATTAATGATGACTTCAAATTGAAAAATAAACCTTTGGTGTCCATGGTAATGTAAGGTAAAATTAAATAAGGTTAATATGATTGATGCAGCTTGCCAGGCAAAATGTTATACAAAATATTTCAGTGTAGAAAAAAGGTTTTATGATCTATCAAATATTATAAAAGATATATGAAATATAAATGGAAAATCACAGATTTAAACAAAATTATACCTGCACACCTGGTTTAAAATTTGCTGTAAATTTTGATGTTCAAGTTACAAATCCAAAGTTTACATTATAGGCCTATTTCACTATTTGTACCTGACATAAGAGTCTATTAATTATACTTACCCACCATAAATTTCTCAAAATATGTCTTTAATCTACATAACAGTAATTAGATATGTGCACACCAACCTCTCAAACATATATAATACTTTATCCACATGGAATCATGGATTTGATGTACTTATTATTATTCTAAAAAAAAACCCCACATTCTAATAAATGTCCACCGCCCTGATTTGAAACAGAAACCCACAATCATGTAGACCTACACTATCTGATCATTAAAGACTACTGTAATATCATGAATATAAAGTGTCCATCTCCCTTGTAGTCTGAGGGATTATTGTAATTAATTATAATGAATGAATGTGGCTTAGTTATACCTTAAGTTACCTAATTTTGATTATTTTCATTTTTCTTCATCAGCTTACTTCTGGGTCAGCAGGCAACTTCACTTCAAATATATAATGCATTGATCCAGAATGACTCATTCCAGTACCTGAAACAATATTTTAAACTAGAATTTTAGTGTAAAATCATGAGGATCATGACAAAAAAATTGTTTAATGCCATGAACATGATGAATAATTTATAGCAACCATCACCCAAATATATGTTTATTTTGAAATGTTGTTGTTTTCATTCTAAAACATCAGCCTCACATATATTACATAGAACATGAGCTGTTCCATTGCAAAAAGTGCACAAAATGATGCTATAAAAAAATTTGTGATCAATGGTGGGTCTGCATTATAAATGTTTTGAGATCCATGACATTTAAATTAGAGACTACCATGCTTTTAATCTGATCATAAATGCCATCAATTATAAAAAATGCAATAAAGGGATGTACAGGTACTGTATTTATTCCAGAATACCAAATGCTATCAGAGGAGGGGGATTCTGGATACTCCCCTCCCCACCGCAACAGGCATGGATCCACAACAGGGAAAAATTTGCTCAGTAATAAATATGTAGCAAAATGTTATAGGGTTATTCCATGTGAAAACACCTAAATTTAAGTTTCCCAGGTGACCACCTTAGAAAAATCCCAAATCTAATTTGATTATTATTGGCCATGCCAGTAGTAGGTTTGTTAGATTTTAGTTGCCAACTTTAGTTCAACATGTGTAAAGCTTTGACAATTGGCTTTAACCACCCATTTTATGCCCAAATTTTGGCAGAGTGCCCCCCCCCCCCTTCCCACAATTGCAAACACATTTTCCAGCTGCAAAATACATTTATGAGAATAGAAATTCACAAATGAAATTATAATAATAATAAAAGGTTCTTTGATAACGCACATATCCCACAGGGTGGATCAAGGCGATGTACAATGAAATAAATTACCATTGCAACATTGTTTATCATTGAGCATAGAAATATACACTAATAAGATATTTTTTATTGAATATTTAATAGCTCTCTCTCTCTCTACACATCATCACATGCATATTATATGTGACCTGCCAAATTAATTTTATGATTATAAATACAGTTACCGTATAGGGGTATATCTGAATTGAAACACAGTATTAAAAATTTCATTTACCATGTCAAACCAAAATTTTTTAAAAATTATTGTCGCTAGGCCTAATGAGAGAGAAAGGACACAAAATAAACAAAGAAAATAAATTTTGAAATTTTTCAACATATATGCCCCCATATAGGTATAGTCTAGATCATATTAGATAATATTCACGAGGTTTTAATTTTTGTGAATTTTGCAAGGACAATTAAATTCGCAAATTTGAGAATCTCGCGCAAATTATATGCTACTATTATCTAAATTGATAATTCAGGAATTCTATTCTTCACGAAAAGTCACCAAAATCACAAAAATCTAAACACGCAAAAAAATTACCAGATTTACAGTAGGCCTATATAGACTCTGATATATATATAGACTCTGATATCCAAAAAAATGATGCACCCCGTGGCTACCGGGCAAGACGCGGTGGCGGATCCATTAGAGAAGTTAATTATACTGAGGGGGGGGGGGGGGGGGGGGGGTGGAAGTGGCAGAATACTTTAATAGGAATTCCACACAAAAAAAATTATCATATGGCTATGAGTGACCCCTGGATCCGCCTAGCCAGCAATCTGATGTACCATGGCATGGATAGGGCAGGAAGGTAGCAATTGTAGGTCTATGCATGATGCCCATGCCAGGCCTCGGGGTCATTAGGGAGCTCTTGTTATATTGATTATTTTATCATTGACATAGGCCTAATTATATTCTCCATAGACTATAACTGTAAGTTAAATTTAAGCCTAGCCCTAGGCCTACACTACAGAGTGTAATTGTGAGTCCAAACTGGCTAAAAAATAATCAGAATCATGAGAATAAATGTAGGCCTACAGTGTCAAGCGCGGATCCAGAGGGGGGTAGGGGGCGCACGCCCACCCCTTTTTGCCTAAAATTCTTTAAAAAGTCCCCTAATTTGGCTAAAAAAGTATTGGGAGCGAGCCCCCGAAGCCACTGCGCCCCCTCCTTTTTCAAATCCTGGATCCGCCCCTGAGTGTCAGTAACTATAGACAGGTAGGCTACATGAGGTAGACAGTACTAGTAATTACTACTACTAGTATGTGATAATATGATCAAAATGGCAAGAGAAAGACTAACGTTAGGCCTATAAGTCGGAAGTGACCAGCATATTCATCTCACACATTCACCTGTCACTCACTCAGTGGCAGTCTCTGTGTCACCTGTCATGCCTGTGGCTGTGCAAGCGGGTTGACCGGCACATTTAATCACCTATTGTGTTCTTTAAGTAATATTTTAGCAAGATTTTATCAACTATGTATGAATAAAAATATCCTATCAACAATGCGTAGCACTTGACATGACTTGGAAAAGAATAAGTTTACCTTTTCTCCTACGGAAAGCACATTTCTGTGATGAATCACCTGCCCATCTCCAATGTAAACAACCCGGCATCAGTCATGTGATGTCCTAGCCAAGATGGCGGCGTCGCTGACTGCTTCGGCCAGTGCTCGATAGAAGGCGTGTCCTGTCTAGTTAATCTATATTATGTCTATGCTGTATTATGCCTGGTAGCATTCCAAGTCACTCGCTAGGAGGCATCACTGTTTCATATCGCTGGAAATCCCATTTGAAGCAAGAGCTACTGAACAGTGATGGGCACATAAACCAGGCATTCATCTGGTTTAATTGTGGGCCACTAATCATTCAGTGTTTGCTGGATTATCACATAGTTGCGTTTTTCGGCTGCCATGGCTACATGATAAACCCTAATATGAATAGGCATGCCTAGAAAGCGAGCGGAATTATTATTATGAACTAAAGTAGGGCCTCATGTATACTCGCCGTCAAATTAAAAATGATCAACCAGGATCGCATGATTCTCGGCGATTTCTCCGTCAATTTTGAACCGATTTTCTTGTAATTTTGCAGAGGCCATTTTCTATTAAAATCCTAACAGGGGTAAAAATTTCGCAAAATAATATTTAATATTTCAAAAGTTAGACCATTTGCCATGTAGACCCCTGATAAAATTTCAAAATTAGTTTAATGGGTTTAAAGAGGAACGTCGTAATTTCAATTCATTACATGTCAAATCGTCTAACTTTTGAAATACGCTATATAATTTTACAAAATTTTCAGGGCTGTTATAGGATTTGAATAGAAAATGGCCTTTGCAAAATTTTAAGAAAATCGGTTCAGAATTGACGGAAAAATCGCCGAAAATCATGCGATCCTGGTTAATTTTACAAAATTTTCAGGGCTGTTAGGATTTGAATAGAAAATGGCCTTCGCAAAATTTTAAGAAAATCGGTTCAGAATTGACGGAAAAATCGCCGAAAATCATGCGATCCTGGTTAATTTGACGGCGAGTATAATGACATAGGCTCTATAGGCCTAAGTATAGTAGTAGCCTAAGTATAAGTCAATGTAACGTGAGGATTACGTGTAGGTTAGACTACACAACAAATGGCAGGCCCTGCCGCAGGGTGTTGAGCGATCCATATATTGTCGGAAGGCCCAGGCCGCCCACTTGCGAGCTAGCTAAAGTCTAAACCAAACAAAAAACATTGGGCCCTGCAACACTGAGACTGAGTTAGATTACACTACTATTTACAGAAATGTAGTGTTATCTACATCTTCAGTGTCTAAAAAAATAAAAACGGACGCAAACTTTTTAGATGTCGTCCAAGTATGTTGTAGAAATAGACTAAATGAACTGTCAGTGAGTTTGGTCTTAAATAACTTTGCAAGGGAAATGTTCTCGCAGGGAATTTTCCTACTCGCTAGGTGGTGTATACATTCACATCGGCGATAATCAGGGACGTTGACGATAGATTTTTTCCTGTAAGTATGTGGGGATGACTGAACTTTGACCTCAACAATACTAATCAGGAAACAAGATGTCAGCGCCCATGAACACCACGAAATATTCAATCTAACACTGTAAACATTAGATTTTTGGCTTTTCTTTGCTGACACCCGTTGCTGTAAGAGCTCGCTCCCGCGAGCTAGGGCCCTTCGGGCCCTAGCTCGCGAGTCCGCTCGCTATTATCTTCCTTGTTCTTTAAAAACATACCTAATCATTCCTTATGCCAGGCAAACTTATTTCTCGTTTCTCCTTCAAATGTCTCGTTTGATAAAAGGTGAAAACAGGATAGATGTTCTTCGCACTTTGTTAACTCTTACAGCGCCGGGACCGACTTCAGTCGTCAGAATCTGACGTCTGTAGACGTCAGATTCTGACGACTAAAGTCAATCCCGGCACTGTAAGAGTGAAAATATTTCTAATGGTCGTAGACCCATAACATAGGTATTCAAATGAATCAGAAAGAACTAACTAAGACATTTATGATGATTTCAAATTGAAAAAAACCCTTTGGTCTCCATGGTTTATATGTGAGTATTTCAGTGCTTAAAGGGTCACACCAGCGCCACATATTGTTAAGGGTGACTAATAGTCAAGTCAAGTCAAGTCAAGTTTATTGCACAACAATATACATTCATTGTATGGCAAACACATATAACATTACGGTACAAAGACAGTACAGACATTTACACATAAACATATACAATGTATAAAGTATAAAGTGTGGGCGCCTATACAGCAGTGGCTGACAGTGACAGTAGCCTGAGTAGGGCCTACATGCAGTGACTGGCAAAGACAGTGAGAGAAGTGAGTGAGTGAGAGGCGGCAGTCACACTCACAGTGGCTGCCCAGCCGCTCAACACGACAAGAGGCTCAAGCCAGGGGCATGGCCAGGCAGATTTCACGGCACACGCCGTCACTTGGTGCTAAAATCAAAGTAAACCTCGGTTGACGGCGTGTTAATTCTGTATATTTAGCACGATCATATCATATTACATGTATAATGACTGCCAGTTGTCTCGATAATTTAAATATAGTGACAAGTTATTAAAAAATGACTGATGACAACTTCAAACCGGAAAAAAACAATACCCAGGTTTGTGATCGGCCAATGGACTCAAGTTCACTGTGTGAAAGCGATGTTAGCATTCCACTGTCCTAATTATGTGTTTAAAACGCAGTTCATTTTTAAAAGTTGGTGCAAATACCAACGAAAACACGGACTACTTTAGACGACAACAGAGCTCAAATGGTTAACATTCTGGTGTCTAGGGCAATGTAGGAGTTGTAATAAGCTATCTATTATTACATTAGTTGACTACAGGGCTCAATGGGTTAACCTTCTGGTGTTTAGGGAAAAGTATGAATTGTAATAATATGTCTATTATTACCATATTCGACGACAGGGCTCAAGGGGGTAATCGTCTGGCGTCTAGGGCAATGTATGAGTTGTAATAATATGTATATTACTACCATAGTCGACGACAGAGCTCAAGAGGTCAACCGTGGAAATGAGGGAATATATTTAAAATATGAATTTCTAATAAATAATTGTGAACGACGCATGGACATAATATGCATGCTGGCCATGCTGGCACATTAACAAATTCACCACTGACGTTTTTTGACACGTTTTCATTTTTTAATCAAGCTTTATTTGCCATAAATCACAAATTACATCCAGAGATTGACCCTTTGATTGCTATGTCTTAGTTCTAATGTTAACCTACTTGGAGCTGATTATTTTAGATTGATTGCAGTTCATTACAGGAAAAATACTACAGTCTATGACACAATTATCTGTAGCGCATGCTTTTCGTCGATTTATCCGTCAATTATCAACCGATTTTCATGAAATTTTGTACAGAATATTTCCAATGATGTCCTAACATCGGTAGAAAATTCGTAAAGTTATATGCAGAATTGCAAAGGTTAGACTATTTGGCATGTAGTAAATTGAAAATATGACGTCCCTCTATAAACCCATTACACTAATTCTGGAATTTTATTACATGTCAAATGGTCTAACTTTTGAAATATTAAACGACTATAATTGCGCGAAATTTTTACCGATGTTAGGACATGACTTGGAAATGTCATGTGCAAAATTTCAAGGAAATCGTGTCAGAATTGACGGAGAAATCAACGAAAAGCATGCGCTCCAGATAATTGTGTCATAGACTGTGATGGAATTCACCCTCTAAAGTTCCTGTATTATGCCTGGTAGCATTCCAAGTCACTCGCTAGGAGGCATCACTGTTTCATATCGCTGGAAATCCCATTTGAAGCAAGAGCTACTGAACAGTGATGGGCACATAAACCAGGCATTCATCTGGTTTAATTGTGGGCCACTGATCATTCAGTGTTTGCTGGATTATCACATAGTTGCGTTTTTCGGCTGCCATGGCTACATGATAAACCCTATTATCTTCCTTGTTCTTTAAAAACATACCTAATCATTCCTTATGCCAGGCAAACTTATTTCTCGTTTCTCCTTCAAATGTCTCGTTTGATAAAAGGTGAAAACAGGATAGATGTTCTTCGCACTTTGTTAACTCTTACAGCGCCGGGACCGACTTCAGTCGTCAGAATCTGACGTCTGTAGACGTCAGATTCTGACGACTAAAGTCAATCCCGGCACTGTAAGAGTGAAAATATTTCTAATGGTCGTAGACCCATAACATAGGTATTCAAATGAATCAGAAAGAACTAACTAAGACATTTATGATGATTTCAAATTGAAAAAAACCCTTTGGTCTCCATGGTTTATATGTGAGTATTTCAGTGCTTAAAGGGTCACACCAGCGGCACATATTGCTAAGGGTGACTAATAATAAGACGTTAATTTACAGCTGAGCACATTAGTTGCTGCAATAAAGCAGCTCTTTGTGATGACATCAATTCTCGTTTTTAATTTTGTAATGAAGTAGTGTATCCCCCAGATCATGATTTTATTTTTTCAGAGTTTTTTAGATTTTTAAAAATATTCTTTATCAACATTTCTATGAATCCGCTCAAAACCCAAACAAACTTTTTGTATACCTAAACACTTGCTACAAAAGGACGGTTGTATGTTCATACAGTATTGGGCCACATGTTGATGCCGTCGGCCCAGCGTTGGGCAGACAATCGGTGCTTCAGGTGTATCCTCCCATGTCCTGGCTAAAAGACACCTATTAGCGGCGATTGCTTTGATCTCACCCTCAAAGACATGGGAGTATGTGGTGTAAAGTGCTGTATATTGCTGACTTGTTTTGTTTAAATGGCAATATACGACCTGGAAATATAACTATTTCACTCTTTGTCGGTGCTTTAAAATTGTTTTTGACTTTTTTGTATTTTTAGTTAAGATCAAAATAGGCTATATAGCTTCACATAAATTAAATTTTCAAAATTGAAAATGTCTCATCCGAAGGGGTCCCTTTAAACTCTTCGGTGCTTTTCATTCTTTTGAAGCAGGCATTGCTGGCGCAATTACCAGCTTCAAAAGAATGAAAAATACGTCTTCCCTCATTTACATAGAAATACTTCCTGTGTATGCTGCTCAGCAAAGTCAAAAGGCAGTATCTGCTTACTTGTAAAGTGAGCAGATACTGCCTTTTGACTTTGCTGCCAAGCTATCTATGACCAGTAAACACATACGTTGATCTGATGTTGGGCTAATGTTGGGCCAGCGTGTTATTTTCAGACAATCTCAAATATAGAAATACATTGTTTAAAAAGAAGACATGCTGTGATTTGTACATATTTTTTATGCTTTATTTATAGCGATTAATTTAGATGGATACATTTCGGTCAATATTTTATATGTGAAAAAAACAGAACCAGTGTCTTGAAAGCGTCGCCCGCACTGATCGGGTTCATTGTTGGTATTAACAGACTATAAATACCTTGTTTGTCGAGGGGGGTGGGTGGGTCGGGGAAATACCTATTCCGTTATCCGTTATCCGTTATTTGGGCATTTTTTAAACTGTGATTCGTTATTAGGGCTTGTAATTAGCTGTGATCTGTGATTTGGGCAATCACCTATTACTGTGATTTGACCTCTAAATATACCTGTGAGCTGATTTTTTTCTGATAACTGTGATTGCATGAATTATCCGTTATAAAAAATGTTTTTCATAAAAAATAAATTTATAATGGATTTACAATTTAAGATAGCCCCCCCCCCCCCACCCCTATAGATTTCGCAATGTCGCAGTATAAATGTGGTTAATTACCTGTGACTGTGATCGAACACCTGGACATACCTGTGATCGTGAAATGGGGTAAATAACTAGCTGTGAATTGTGATGGGGAGGGGGGTATTTCCCCCCCCCCCTCTTTGTCGCACGAACCGAAAATTCACCAACCAAACCTACATTACTTCTTATCACAAGTCACATAATAATATAACTTACAGCTAACTACAGCATTTCAGGGAATTGCTTTCACGTGTTAGTTGTGTATAAACAACATGCAGAGGGAGTACACACAAAATATAATTAAATTAAATTCAGGTTGTAAAAGTCTTTTGGCAAAAGGTATCAAATATATCCCGGCGCCGAGAGTGACCAAGAGGATTGAAGAAGAGGAGGCCTACTCAAACTTTGCGCGCTGATTGAAACAATCATTCTTTTTTCATAACAATATGAATGATTTTGAGAATGAGAAATGAATGAGAACTAGAGATCAGAAGTTCAGACCTAAGTCTAATTTCAATCCACCTGGCCTGATTAACCCAGTGTTGAAGCTGGAGTTGGACCATCTGGAGCGTAGCTTGGGGTCTCTAGAACTCAAAAAAAAACACCGGATAATTTAGACAGAGAGGAACGTACAGCAATAAAAACTCTTAAACAGAATAAGGATATAATAATTAAACCGGCGGATAAGGGCGCGGCAATTGTAGTAATGGACAAAACGGATTATGTAGGTGAAGCCGAAAGGAAACTAGCAAACCAGGTCCACTACAAACGCTTAGAGAAACCAGTTTTCCCCAAGTCGATACCAAAAATAAACGACATTTTTGAAAGTTTGGCTAACCGCCGATTTATTGATGCAGAACATCTATCTTATTTGAAATGTCCGGAAGACCCTGCACCACGTAGAATGTATTTATTACCAAAAATACATAAAGATAGAAAAGTGTGGCCGGGACAGGGAAAAGTCCCACCGGGCAGACCAATAATAGCGGATTGCGGTAGTGAAAGTTATGCGTCAGCCGAATATATAGATCATTTTTTAGCACCGCTTGCAAAACAACATAAATCATATCTAAAGGATACTAATGACTTTATTAACAAAATTGCGGAAATTAAAGCGAAGGAAGGGGCATTTATAGCCACAATAGATGTTGACAGTCTTTATACAAACATAGATAATACCAATGGGTTAGAGGCTGTCAAACAAATATTTAATAAGAATCCAGACCCGAATAGGCCGGATAAAGAAATTGTAGAACTATTAAAAATTAATTTAGAAAACAATGACTTTGAGTTCAACAGCCAATGGTACCGACAAACGTGGGGAACTTCGATGGGTAAGGAATTTGCACCAAATTATGCTAATTTGTTTTTGGCAGAGTGGGAGGAGAAAGCATTGGAAAAATGCGTCCTAAAACCCTCAGTGTACTGGAGGTTCCTAAATGATATTTTTATGATCTAGAAACACTCCAAGAAAGACTTTTACAAATTTGTGAAAATTCTGAATACCTATCACCTTTCGATTACTGTGAAGGCACAGTTGAGCTCGGAATAGGAAACTCTTTGCAGCACTAGTTAGGAGAGGTTACTCGGAACGTTTTTTGCGAAAAATCAAAGAAACATGGAAAGGCATGCCCTTGAAGGGGTGATGAAATACCCATCACCCTTCGATTACTGTGAAGGCAGAGTTGAGCTCGGAATCAATGCATTTTTTAGACACAGTGGTTTACAAAGGAAACAGATTTAAGGAGACAGGTACATTTGATACCAAAGTTTATTTTAAACCAACGGATACTTTGGAACTGTTACACAAGAAATCACATCACCCAAACCATACTTTTAAGGGATTAATTAAGTCACAAATCCTTAGATATGTTAGAATATGTAATAACAAGCAAGATGTAATGATAGCGTGTAGGAAACTCTTTGCAGCACTAGTTAGGAGAGGTTACTCGGAACGTTTTTTGCGAAAGATCAAAGAAACGTGGAAAGGCATGCCCTTGAAGGGGTGACAAAAGTCAGACCCTTTAGGGTATGACGAGAGTACGGTTGACAGGTCGATACAGGGTTTTATGGGGAACCAGGTACTGGAACCCTTACCCGTCCCGAACCATGGACCCTAACTCTCACCCTGACCACAAAACCAACCAACCAACCAACCAACCAACCAACCAACCAACCAACCAACCAACCAACCAACCAACCAACCAACCAACTCTAGAGTTATGTATAAAAGTCATATATGACATAAAAAAATAAGGGCACGTCAAGGGTTCGAACCCAGGACGGTCACCCCCCAGAAATTAGAATGAGGCCTAAGTTGGTTGCTTAACCTGGTTGATTCAGCGGAGTGGTTTGTGCTCGGTACACTTAGTAGGTACGATTAGTCGCATTCGGCCTTAAGGATTATGATGTGGGGGGGGGGGGGGGTAGGATGCTTCACGAATGAGTATAACCCTCAGTGGTACCTTCTGGACAGTGCTAGGGAGCCACGGGTTTACATCCAACCTGAAGACCCTGGTTCCCGCCCCGTTGGTTAGTTAGCCCATAACTAACTAAATAACCAACACTAACTAAAACAACCAACAAACCAACAAACCAACCAACCAACCAACCAACCAACCAGGAAACCAACCAACCAACCAACCAACAAACCAACCAACCAACCAACCAACCAACCAACCAACCAACCAACCAACCAACCAACCAACCAACCAACCAACCAACCAGGAAACCAACAAAACAACCGACAAACCAACCAACCAACCAACCAACCAACCAGGAAACCAACCAACCAACCAACCAACCACATACCAGGTCACATACCAGCAGTATATTTATCATCACTGAGCGAGTCACAACAAACGATAGCTGTCTCCATCTGTATCCTGATCAAACAAAACACGCTATTCATACGACAAATGAAATGAATGGGGTTTTAGGCCACCTTTGTGAACATATAGGCTAAACTGGGCCAAGAGAACTTCCTGATGATGGTGAGATGAATGAGATGACACTGCCCTCCAGACACAGATTTCGAAATTCGAGCCCTGGCGGTCTGAGGCCGAGCACCCTACCTGTCGGTCACGGAAGCTCCCCACAATATGGAATCTTTATGAGTGAGCGGGGGAGAAACATTTTGTTTCTTTGAATCTTGCAGGGCAAAGCGGGGCTCGAACCCGCAATCTCCAATTTTCTAAGCAGGCAGCTTTAACCACTGCACCAGGGCCCCGGCCTATTTATGCCTCGTTTATCCAATGCTGCACCAATCGAGGCTGTTCATATTGTCGTCTTGTTAATTGACCCTAGCTATGATATGGTTAACCTCATATATCTGACCTCATGAGGACAACTTATTTTCAGATACTTGTGGCCGGAGTTCCCGATGACTCATAGGGATTGCCCTGTCTTATACAAATACGTCTTTATATTATATTCACTATAGTATTTGTCATCTGTGTTTGTGTTTCTATTCTAAGGTTAAAATGTGAGTTTTAGCGGATGAGTCACTATTTCATTTTAACACCTAAAAATCTGTCTTGTTATATAATTTTGATAACTGATCTTGTTTTATGATGTATATTTGTGATAATATTATTATCTTTAATTAACTGACTTATGTCATGTGAGCGACGTGTGTTTCTATTATAACTTCTTGGTTAAGTCATTTTACTCTTCTAAATTCGAAGTGTTATATTATCAGTAACTAAACTTTCTGTCTGTGTAAAGACGTAATTTTAAGTGTCCTATTTATTTAATGGTTTATATTTTAGTAGTGCAACAAACACATGGATCATTCTAGAATCACTGGATTTCCCCGACAAACAGGATTTGTTTGACCGGGAGCACCAGGGATTGGCTACTGACGGTTGGCGCCTAACGCTGACCGCTCGGTATAAAGGAGTACTGTGTGCTTGGCGCGAGATGGTTAGATACAGAGATAGAATAAGATTGATGGATAATGGATGTTAGCAGATTTGATAGATGGATAGTGAGATAAGAGTTAGTAAAAAGAGTGCCAGTAACAGAGATATAGATAGAGAGATTGAGATGATAAAAGAGAGCTTTGGAGACATGATATATGAATTTGAAAATGACAATTAATAAAATGTGATCAACAGTCTCTACCATGTGTTGAGTTGAACCCCGATTCTTTATTGGTTGGCCCTGAATCATATTACATAGTTGAATTGTAAAGAATCACATCTCAATGCCCACCAATGTTTTTTTTCAAGTGGAGGGCATATGAGTATTTTTTTGTTTTTTTCACTGCACGTTGCAATTTTCTGCCAAATTTAGAGCCAGATTATATTTTTTGCCTGGCCATGGCTGCTTCTGCACAGTTCTGTAAACAGTTTTATTAAGACAAGGTTTCTTGCCAAGTGGGGTCCAAATTTGTTTTTTACAACTTTTCATTTTTTATCACTGAACATTTGTGCCAAAATTGTTTGTTTCGTTGAACTCGAGGCCACATTATGTTTTCATAAAATGTTCAACCCCCACAGTTGTTAATGGAAGTTCCCTAATTGAAATAAGCAGGCGCTGATTTGTTATATTTCAGTCAACAATTAGGTATTATCTTTGGGCGAGTATATTTCATATCAGCGGTAGGTCTACAGAATAGCTACTTCTGATAAGCCTATGGTTTATGCCTATATATTGTCTAAGGAATGTATATTGACGCATTCATTACAATACGCAATTATTAGGCTATAAAATAGGGAACGATTACCATGGTATCGGAATAGGCCCTTATACATGTTC